>JAYKQN010000140.1:2500-29007 GCA_036785175.1 Eupleurogrammus muticus | reverse complement strand
AAATTGTCCTCTATTTGGGTTAAATTGTCCTCTACTGGGGCTTTCTAGGGAAGGGGGACCTAGGGTTCTGTTTAGGGCTAGGATTATGGGTTGAGGTTAGGGTTAGGGAAGCGGGAGGGAGAGGGGTAATTACGTTTAGTTTTCGTTTACGAAGTGCCAGAAGGGCGACCTCCCCTAGAGGACCTGGCGGGTTAGGTTAGGGAATCAAAGCAGGGTGCCCTGAGGTCCCCTGCCACGTGCGCTCTCCACCTAGGGTTAGTCACCCCCCTGACACCTCTACTATATTTAGTTTAGTTATAATTATATTGATTTATAAGATTAATTTATCATATAATAGGGTAATATTTACCGTATAATTAGCAGGTTCGCCTTTGTTATATCAAGTATTAATTAATGGTTGGCTTTTGAGTGGGCGTCGCGACGTTTCGCCATGTTTTTGGCTTCTTCAGGCTGCCACTCTGAGGAGCTGTTTCCCCTTCGATGTTCAGGAGCCAACTGAACCTGTTTCCTCAACTCTCCTTTTTAACTCCCTTACTTTATTTTAATTTTGTTACCCATCTGTTTGTTCTTTCTTCCTTTAGGTTTAAGGTAAGTATTCGGGTAAGTATTTTGTTTTTTCAATTTAGGTTCCAGGTAAGTATTTTCGTTTTTCCAATTTTAGGTTCCAGGTAGGTATTCAGGTAAGTATTTTCCGTAATATATATCTAATTTGATTTTTCCTTTTAGGTTTTCCAATTAACTTCCCATTCCAATTCCCTTTTCCCAATTTCCTAATTCCCAATAAACATTCCTTTTCCTTTCTTCCCGTTCGTACCTCGTATGTATTTTTTCCTTAGGGTTGCTCATGCCCGGAACATACGGAAATTAAATTGTCCTCTATTTGGGTTAAATTGTCCTCTACTGGGGCTTTCTAGGGAAGGGGGGACCTAGGGTTCTGTTTAGGGCTAGGATTATGGGTTGAGGTTAGGGTTAGGGAAGCGGGAGGGAGAGGGGTAATTACGTTTAGTTTTCGTTTACGAAGTGCCAGAAGGGCGACCTCCCCTAGAGGACCTGGCGGGTTAGGTTAGGGAATCAAAGCAGGGTGCCCCTGAGGTCCCCTGCCACGTGCGCTCTCCACCTAGGGTTAGTCACCCCCCTGACACCTCTACTATATTTAGTTTAGTTATAATTATATTGATTTATAAGATTAATTTATCATATAATAGGGTAATATTTACCGTATAATTAGCAGGTTCGCCTTTGTTATATCAAGTATTAATTAATGGTTGGCTTTTGAGTGGCGTCGCGACGTTTCGCCATGTTTTTGGCTTCTTCAGGCTGCCACTCTGAGGAGCTGTTTCCCCTTCGATGTTCAGGAGCCAACTGAACCTGTTTCCTCAACTCTCCTTTTTAACTCCCTTACTTTATTTTAATTTTGTTACCCATCTGTTTGTTCTTTCTTCCTTTAGGTTTAAGGTAAGTATTCGGGTAAGTATTTTGTTTTTTCAATTTAGGTTCCAGGTAAGTATTTTCGTTTTTCCAATTTTAGGTTCCAGGTAGGTATTCAGGTAAGTATTTTCCGTAATATATATCTAATTTGATTTTTCCTTTTAGGTTTTCCAATTAACTTCCCATTCCAATTCCCTTTTCCCAATTTCCTAATTCCCAATAAACATTCCTTTTCCTTTCTTCCCGTTCGTACCTCGTATGTATTTTTTCCTTAGGGTTGCTCATGCCCGGAACATACGGAAATTAAATTGTCCTCTATTTGGGTTAAATTGTCCTCTACTGGGGCTTTCTAGGAAGGGGGGACCTAGGGTTCTGTTTAGGGCTAGGATTATGGGTTGAGGTTAGGGTTAGGAAGCGGGAGGGAGAGGGGTAATTACGTTTAGTTTTCGTTTACGAAGTGCCAGAAGGGCGACCTCCCCTAGAGGACCTGGCGGGTTAGGTTAGGGAATCAAAGCAGGTGCCCTGAGGTCCCCTGCCACGTGCGCTCTCCACCTAGGGTTAGTCACCCCCCTGACACCTCTACTTATATTAGTTTAGTTATAATTATATTGATTTATAAGATTAATTTATCATATAATAGGGTAATATTTACCGTATAATAGCAGGTTCGCCTTTGTTATATCAAGTATTAATTAATGGTTGGCTTTTGAGTGGCGTCGCGACGTTTCGCCATGTTTTTGGCTTCTTCAGGCTGCCACTCTGAGGAGCTGTTTCCCCTTCGATGTTCAGGAGCCAACTGAACCTGTTTCCTCAACTCTCCTTTTTAACTCCCTTACTTTATTTTAATTTTGTTACCCATCTGTTTGTTCTTTCTTCCTTTAGGTTTAAGGTAAGTATTCGGGTAAGTATTTTGTTTTTTCAATTTAGGTTCCAGGTAAGTATTTTCGTTTTTCCAATTTTAGGTTCCAGGTAGGTATTCAGGTAAGTATTTTCCGTAATATATATCTAATTTGATTTTTCCTTTTAGGTTTTCCAATTAACTTCCCATTCCAATTCCCTTTTCCCAATTTCCTAATTCCCAATAAACATTCCTTTTCCTTTCTTCCCGTTCGTACCTCGTATGTATTTTTTCCTTAGGGTTGCTCATGCCCGGAACATACGGAAATTAAATTGTCCTCTATTTGGGTTAAATTGTCCTCTACTGGGGCTTTCTAGGGAAGGGGGACCTAGGGTTCTGTTTAGGGCTAGGATTATGGGTTGAGGTTAGGGTTAGGGAAGCGGGAGGGAGAGGGGTAATTACGTTTAGTTTTCGTTTACGAAGTGCCAGAAGGGCGACCTCCCCTAGAGGACCTGGCGGGTTAGGTTAGGGAATCAAAGCAGGGTGCCCTGAGGTCCCCTGCCACGTGCGCTCTCCACCTAGGGTTAGTCACCCCCCCTGACACCTCTACTATATTTAGTTTAGTTATAATTATATTGATTTATAAGATTAATTTATCATATAATAGGGTAATATTTACCGTATAATTAGCAGGTTCGCCTTTGTTATATCAAGTATTAATTAATGGTTGGCTTTTGAGTGGCGTCGCGACGTTTCGCCATGTTTTTGGCTTCTTCAGGCTGCCACTCTGAGGAGCTGTTTCCCCTTCGATGTTCAGGAGCCAACTGAACCTGTTTCCTCAACTCTCCTTTTTAACTCCCTTACTTTATTTTAATTTTGTTACCCATCTGTTTGTTCTTTCTCCTTTAGGTTTAAGGTAAGTATTCGGGTAAGTATTTTGTTTTTTCAATTTAGGTTCCAGGTAAGTATTTTCGTTTTTCCAATTTTAGGTTCCAGGTAGGTATTCAGGTAAGTATTTTCCGTAATATATATCTAATTTGATTTTTCCTTTTAGGTTTTCCAATTAACTTCCCATTCCAATTCCCTTTTCCCAATTTCCTAATTCCCAATAAACATTCCTTTTCCTTTCTTCCCGTTCGTACCTCGTATGTATTTTTTCCTTAGGGTTGCTCATGCCCGGAACATACGGAAATTAAATTGTCCTCTATTTGGGTTAAATTGTCCTCTACTGGGGCTTTCTAGGGAAGGGGGACCTAGGGTTCTGTTTAGGGCTAGGATTATGGGTTGAGGTTAGGGTTAGGGAAGCGGGAGGGAGAGGGGTAATTACGTTTAGTTTTCGTTTACGAAGTGCCAGAAGGGCGACCTCCCCTAGAGGACCTGGCGGGTTAGGTTAGGGAATCAAAGCAGGGTGCCCTGAGGTCCCCTGCCACGTGCGCTCTCCACCTAGGGTTAGTCACCCCCCTGACACCTCTACTATATTTAGTTTAGTTATAATTATATTGATTTATAAGATTAATTTATCATATAATAGGGTAATATTTACCGTATAATTAGCAGGTTCGCCTTTGTTATATCAAGTATTAATTAATGGTTGGCTTTGAGTGGCCGTCGCGACGTTTCGCCATGTTTTTGGCTTCTTCAGGCTGCCACTCTGAGGAGCTGTTTCCCCTTCGATGTTCAGGAGCCAACTGAACCTGTTTCCTCAACTCTCCTTTTTAACTCCCTTACTTTATTTTAATTTTGTTACCCATCTGTTTGTTCTTTCTTCCTTTAGGTTTAAGGTAAGTATTCGGGTAAGTATTTTGTTTTTCAATTTAGGTTCCAGGTAAGTATTTTCGTTTTTCCAATTTTAGGTTCCAGGTAGGTATTCAGGTAAGTATTTTCCGTAATATATATCTAATTTGATTTTTCCTTTTAGGTTTTCCAATTAACTTCCCATTCCAATTCCCTTTTCCCAATTTCCTAATTCCCAATAAACATTCCTTTTCCTTTCTTCCCGTTCGTCACCTCGTATGTATTTTTTCCTTAGGGTTGCTCATGCCCGGAACATACGGAAATTAAATTGTCCTCTATTTGGGTTAAATTGTCCTCTACTGGGGCTTTCTAGGGAAGGGGGACCTAGGGTTCTGTTTAGGGCTAGGATTATGGGTTGAGGTTAGGTTAGGGAAGCGGGAGGGAGAGGGGTAATTACGTTTAGTTTTCGTTTACGAAGTGCCAGAAGGGCGACCTCCCCTAGAGGACCTGGCGGGTTAGGTTAGGGAATCAAAGCAGGGTGCCCTGAGGTCCCCTGCCACGTGCGCTCTCCACCTAGGGTTAGTCACCCCCCTGACACCTCTACTATATTTAGTTTAGTTATAATTATATTGATTTATAAGATTAATTTATCATATAATAGGGTAATATTTACCGTATAATTAGCAGGTTCGCCTTTGTTATATCAAGTATTAATTAATGGTTGGCTTTTGAGTGGCGTCGCGACGTTTCGCCATGTTTTTGGCTTCTTCAGGCTGCCACTCTGAGGAGCTGTTTCCCCTTCGATGTTCAGGAGCCAACTGAACCTGTTTCCTCAACTCTCCTTTTTAACTCCCTTACTTTATTTTAATTTTGTTACCCATCTGTTTGTTCTTTCTTCCTTTAGGTTTAAGGTAAGTATTCGGGTAAGTATTTTGTTTTTTTCAATTTAGGTTCCAGGTAAGTATTTTCGTTTTTCCAATTTTAGGTTCCAGGTAGGTATTCAGGTAAGTATTTTCCGTAATATATATCTAATTTGATTTTTCCTTTTAGGTTTTCCAATTAACTTCCCATTCCAATTCCCTTTTCCCAATTTCCTAATTCCCAATAAACATTCCTTTTCCTTTCTTCCCGTTCGTACCTCGTATGTATTTTTTCCTTAGGGTTGCTCATGCCCGGAACATACGGAAATTAAATTGTCCTCTATTTGGGTTAAATTGTCCTCTACTGGGGCTTTCTAGGGAAGGGGGACCTAGGGTTCTGTTTAGGGCTAGGATTATGGGTTGAGGTTAGGGTTAGGGAAGCGGGAGGGAGAGGGGTAATTACGTTTAGTTTTCGTTTACGAAGTGCCAGAAGGGCGACCTCCCCTAGAGGACCTGGCGGGTTAGGTTAGGGAATCAAAGCAGGGTGCCCTGAGGTCCCCTGCCACGTGCGCTCTCCACCTAGGGTTAGTCACCCCCCTGACACCTCTACTATATTTAGTTTAGTTATAATTATATTGATTTATAAGATTAATTTATCATATAATAGGGTAATATTTACCGTATAATTAGCAGGTTCGCCTTTGTTATATCAAGTATTAATTAATGGTTGGCTTTTGAGTGGCGTCGCGACGTTTCGCCATGTTTTTGGCTTCTTCAGGCTGCCACTCTGAGGAGCTGTTTCCCCCTTCGATGTTCAGGAGCCAACTGAACCTGTTTCCTCAACTCTCCTTTTTAACTCCCTTACTTTATTTTAATTTTGTTACCCATCTGTTTGTTCTTTCTTCCTTTAGGTTTAAGGTAAGTATTCGGGTAAGTATTTTGTTTTTTCAATTTAGGTTCCAGGTAAGTATTTTCGTTTTTCCAATTTTAGGTTCAGGTAGGTATTCAGGTAAGTATTTTCCGTAATATATATCTAATTTGATTTTTCCTTTTAGGTTTTCCAATTAACTTCCCATTCCAATTCCCTTTTCCCAATTTCCTAATTCCCAATAAACATTCCTTTTCCTTTCTTCCCGTTCGTACCTCGTATGTATTTTTTCCTTAGGGTTGCTCATGCCCGGAACATACGGAAATTAAATTGTCCTCTATTTGGGTTAAATTGTCCTCTACTGGGGCTTTCTAGGGAAGGGGGACCTAGGGTTCTGTTTAGGGCTAGGATTATGGGTTGAGGTTAGGGTTAGGGAAGCGGGAGGGAGAGGGGTAATTACGTTTAGTTTTCGTTTACGAAGTGCCAGAAGGGCGACCTCCCCTAGAGGACCTGGCGGGTTAGGTTAGGGAATCAAAGCAGGGTGCCCTGAGGTCCCCTGCCACGTGCGCTCTCCACCTAGGGTTAGTCACCCCCCTGACACCTCTACTATATTTAGTTTAGTTATAATTATATTGATTTATAAGATTAATTTATCATATAATAGGGTAATATTTACCGTATAATTAGCAGGTTCGCCTTTGTTATATCAAGTATTAATTAATGGTTGGCTTTTGAGTGGCGTCGCGACGTTTCGCCATGTTTTTGGCTTCTTCAGGCTGCCACTCTGAGGAGCTGTTTCCCCTTCGATGTTCAGGAGCCAACTGAACCTGTTTCCTCAACTCTCCTTTTTAACTCCCTTACTTTATTTTAATTTTGTTACCCATCTGTTTGTTCTTTCTTCCTTTAGGTTTAAGGTAAGTATTCGGGTAAGTATTTTGTTTTTTCAATTTAGGTTCCAGGTAAGTATTTTCGTTTTTCCAATTTTAGGTTCCAGGTAGGTATTCAGGTAAGTATTTTCCGTAATATATATCTAATTTGATTTTTCCTTTTAGGTTTTCCAATTAACTTCCCATTCCAATTCCCTTTTCCCAATTTCCTAATTCCCAATAAACATTCCTTTTCCTTTCTTCCCGTTCGTACCTCGTATGTATTTTTTCCTTAGGGTTGCTCATGCCCGGAACATACGGAAATTAAATTGTCCTCTATTTGGGTTAAATTGTCCTCTACTGGGGCTTTCTAGGGAAGGGGGACCTAGGGTTCTGTTTAGGGCTAGGATTATGGGTTGAGGTTAGGGTTAGGGAAGCGGGAGGGAGAGGGGTAATTACGTTTAGTTTTCGTTTACGAAGTGCCAGAAGGGCGACCTCCCCTAGAGGACCTGGCGGGTTAGGTTAGGGAATCAAAGCAGGGTGCCCTGAGGTCCCCTGCCACGTGCGCTCTCCACCTAGGGTTAGTCACCCCCCTGACACCTCTACTATATTTAGTTTAGTTATAATTATATTGATTTATAAGATTAATTTATCATATAATAGGGTAATATTTACCGTATAATTAGCAGGTTCGCCTTTGTTATATCAAGTATTAATTAATGGTTGGCTTTTGAGTGGCGTCGCGACGTTTCGCCATGTTTTTGGCTTCTTCAGGCTGCCACTCTGAGGAGCTGTTTCCCCTTCGATGTTCAGGAGCCAACTGAACCTGTTTCCTCAACTCTCCTTTTTAACTCCCTTACTTTATTTTAATTTTGTTACCCATCTGTTTGTTCTTTCTTCCTTTAGGTTTAAGGTAAGTATTCGGGTAAGTATTTTGTTTTTTCAATTTAGGTTCCAGGTAAGTATTTTCGTTTTTCCAATTTTAGGTTCCAGGTAGGTATTCAGGTAAGTATTTTCCGTAATATATATCTAATTTGATTTTTCCTTTTAGGTTTTCCAATTAACTTCCCATTCCAATTCCCTTTTCCCAATTTCCTAATTCCCAATAAACATTCCTTTTCCTTTCTTCCCGTTCGTACCTCGTATGTATTTTTTCCTTAGGGTTGCTCATGCCCGGAACATACGGAAATTAAATTGTCCTCTATTTGGGTTAAATTGTCCTCTACTGGGGCTTTCTAGGGAAGGGGGACCTAGGGTTCTGTTTAGGGCTAGGATTATGGGTTGAGGTTAGGGTTAGGGAAGCGGGAGGGAGAGGGGTAATTACGTTTAGTTTTCGTTTACGAAGTGCCAGAAGGGCGACCTCCCCTAGAGGACCTGGCGGGTTAGGTTAGGGAATCAAAGCAGGGTGCCCTGAGGTCCCCTGCCACGTGCGCTCTCCACCTAGGGTTAGTCACCCCCCTGACACCTCTACTATATTTAGTTTAGTTATAATTATATTGATTTATAAGATTAATTTATCATATAATAGGGTAATATTTACCGTATAATTAGCAGGTTCGCCTTTGTTATATCAAGTATTAATTAATGGTTGGCTTTTGAGTGGCGTCGCGACGTTTCGCCATGTTTTTGGCTTCTTCAGGCTGCCACTCTGAGGAGCTGTTTCCCCTTCGATGTTCAGGAGCCAACTGAACCTGTTTCCTCAACTCTCCTTTTTAACTCCCTTACTTTATTTTAATTTTGTTACCCATCTGTTTGTTCTTTCTTCCTTTAGGTTTAAGGTAAGTATTCGGGTAAGTATTTTGTTTTTTCAATTTAGGTTCCAGGTAAGTATTTTCGTTTTTCCAATTTTAGGTTCCAGGTAGGTATTCAGGTAAGTATTTTCCGTAATATATATCTAATTTGATTTTTCCTTTTAGGTTTTCCAATTAACTTCCCATTCCAATTCCCTTTTCCCAATTTCCTAATTCCCAATAAACATTCCTTTTCCTTTCTTCCCGTTCGTACCTCGTATGTATTTTTTCCTTAGGGTTGCTCATGCCCGGAACATACGGAAATTAAATTGTCCTCTATTTGGGTTAAATTGTCCTCTACTGGGGCTTTCTAGGGAAGGGGGACCTAGGGTTCTGTTTAGGGCTAGGATTATGGGTTGAGGTTAGGGTTAGGGAAGCGGGAGGGAGAGGGGTAATTACGTTTAGTTTTCGTTTACGAAGTGCCAGAAGGGCGACCTCCCCTAGAGGACCTGGCGGGTTAGGTTAGGGAATCAAAGCAGGGTGCCCTGAGGTCCCCTGCCACGTGCGCTCTCCACCTAGGGTTAGTCACCCCCCTGACACCTCTACTATATTTAGTTTAGTTATAATTATATTGATTTATAAGATTAATTTATCATATAATAGGGTAATATTTACCGTATAATTAGCAGGTTCGCCTTTGTTATATCAAGTATTAATTAATGGTTGGCTTTTGAGTGGCGTCGCGACGTTTCGCCATGTTTTTGGCTTCTTCAGGCTGCCACTCTGAGGAGCTGTTTCCCCTTCGATGTTCAGGAGCCAACTGAACCTGTTTCCTCAACTCTCCTTTTTAACTCCCTTACTTTATTTTAATTTTGTTACCCATCTGTTTGTTCTTTCTTCCTTTAGGTTTAAGGTAAGTATTCGGGTAAGTATTTTGTTTTTTCAATTTAGGTTCCAGGTAAGTATTTTCGTTTTTCCAATTTTAGGTTCCAGGTAGGTATTCAGGTAAGTATTTTCCGTAATATATATCTAATTTGATTTTTCCTTTTAGGTTTTCCAATTAACTTCCCATTCCAATTCCCTTTTCCCAATTTCCTAATTCCCAATAAACATTCCTTTTCCTTTCTTCCCGTTCGTACCTCGTATGTATTTTTTCCTTAGGGTTGCTCATGCCCGGAACATACGGAAATTAAATTGTCCTCTATTTGGGTTAAATTGTCCTCTACTGGGGCTTTCTAGGGAAGGGGGACCTAGGGTTCTGTTTAGGGCTAGGATTATGGGTTGAGGTTAGGGTTAGGGAAGCGGGAGGGAGAGGGGTAATTACGTTTAGTTTTCGTTTACGAAGTGCCAGAAGGGCGACCTCCCCTAGAGGACCTGGCGGGTTAGGTTAGGGAATCAAAGCAGGGTGCCCTGAGGTCCCCTGCCACGTGCGCTCTCCACCTAGGGTTAGTCACCCCCCTGACACCTCTACTATATTTAGTTTAGTTATAATTATATTGATTTATAAGATTAATTTATCATATAATAGGGTAATATTTACCGTATAATTAGCAGGTTCGCCTTTGTTATATCAAGTATTAATTAATGGTTGGCTTTTGAGTGGCGTCGCGACGTTTCGCCATGTTTTTGGCTTCTTCAGGCTGCCACTCTGAGGAGCTGTTTCCCCTTCGATGTTCAGGAGCCAACTGAACCTGTTTCCTCAACTCTCCTTTTTAACTCCCTTACTTTATTTTAATTTTGTTACCCATCTGTTTGTTCTTTCTTCCTTTAGGTTTAAGGTAAGTATTCGGGTAAGTATTTTGTTTTTTCAATTTAGGTTCCAGGTAAGTATTTTCGTTTTTCCAATTTTAGGTTCCAGGTAGGTATTCAGGTAAGTATTTTCCGTAATATATATCTAATTTGATTTTTCCTTTTAGGTTTTCCAATTAACTTCCCATTCCAATTCCCTTTTCCCAATTTCCTAATTCCCAATAAACATTCCTTTTCCTTTCTTCCCGTTCGTACCTCGTATGTATTTTTTCCTTAGGGTTGCTCATGCCCGGAACATACGGAAATTAAATTGTCCTCTATTTGGGTTAAATTGTCCTCTACTGGGGCTTTCTAGGGAAGGGGGACCTAGGGTTCTGTTTAGGGCTAGGATTATGGGTTGAGGTTAGGGTTAGGGAAGCGGGAGGGAGAGGGGTAATTACGTTTAGTTTTCGTTTACGAAGTGCCAGAAGGGCGACCTCCCCTAGAGGACCTGGCGGGTTAGGTTAGGGAATCAAAGCAGGGTGCCCTGAGGTCCCCTGCCACGTGCGCTCTCCACCTAGGGTTAGTCACCCCCCTGACACCTCTACTATATTTAGTTTAGTTATAATTATATTGATTTATAAGATTAATTTATCATATAATAGGGTAATATTTACCGTATAATTAGCAGGTTCGCCTTTGTTATATCAAGTATTAATTAATGGTTGGCTTTTGAGTGGCGTCGCGACGTTTCGCCATGTTTTTGGCTTCTTCAGGCTGCCACTCTGAGGAGCTGTTTCCCCTTCGATGTTCAGGAGCCAACTGAACCTGTTTCCTCAACTCTCCTTTTTAACTCCCTTACTTTATTTTAATTTTGTTACCCATCTGTTTGTTCTTTCTTCCTTTAGGTTTAAGGTAAGTATTCGGGTAAGTATTTTGTTTTTTCAATTTAGGTTCCAGGTAAGTATTTTCGTTTTTCCAATTTTAGGTTCCAGGTAGGTATTCAGGTAAGTATTTTCCGTAATATATATCTAATTTGATTTTTCCTTTTAGGTTTTCCAATTAACTTCCCATTCCAATTCCCTTTTCCCAATTTCCTAATTCCCAATAAACATTCCTTTTCCTTTCTTCCCGTTCGTACCTCGTATGTATTTTTTCCTTAGGGTTGCTCATGCCCGGAACATACGGAAATTAAATTGTCCTCTATTTGGGTTAAATTGTCCTCTACTGGGGCTTTCTAGGGAAGGGGGACCTAGGGTTCTGTTTAGGGCTAGGATTATGGGTTGAGGTTAGGGTTAGGGAAGCGGGAGGGAGAGGGGTAATTACGTTTAGTTTTCGTTTACGAAGTGCCAGAAGGGCGACCTCCCCTAGAGGACCTGGCGGGTTAGGTTAGGGAATCAAAGCAGGGTGCCCTGAGGTCCCCTGCCACGTGCGCTCTCCACCTAGGGTTAGTCACCCCCCTGACACCTCTACTATATTTAGTTTAGTTATAATTATATTGATTTATAAGATTAATTTATCATATAATAGGGTAATATTTACCGTATAATTAGCAGGTTCGCCTTTGTTATATCAAGTATTAATTAATGGTTGGCTTTTGAGTGGCGTCGCGACGTTTCGCCATGTTTTTGGCTTCTTCAGGCTGCCACTCTGAGGAGCTGTTTCCCCTTCGATGTTCAGGAGCCAACTGAACCTGTTTCCTCAACTCTCCTTTTTAACTCCCTTACTTTATTTTAATTTTGTTACCCATCTGTTTGTTCTTTCTTCCTTTAGGTTTAAGGTAAGTATTCGGGTAAGTATTTTGTTTTTTCAATTTAGGTTCCAGGTAAGTATTTTCGTTTTTCCAATTTTAGGTTCCAGGTAGGTATTCAGGTAAGTATTTTCCGTAATATATATCTAATTTGATTTTTCCTTTTAGGTTTTCCAATTAACTTCCCATTCCAATTCCCTTTTCCCAATTTCCTAATTCCCAATAAACATTCCTTTTCCTTTCTTCCCGTTCGTACCTCGTATGTATTTTTTCCTTAGGGTTGCTCATGCCCGGAACATACGGAAATTAAATTGTCCTCTATTTGGGTTAAATTGTCCTCTACTGGGGCTTTCTAGGGAAGGGGGACCTAGGGTTCTGTTTAGGGCTAGGATTATGGGTTGAGGTTAGGGTTAGGGAAGCGGGAGGGAGAGGGGTAATTACGTTTAGTTTTCGTTTACGAAGTGCCAGAAGGGCGACCTCCCCTAGAGGACCTGGCGGGTTAGGTTAGGGAATCAAAGCAGGGTGCCCTGAGGTCCCCTGCCACGTGCGCTCTCCACCTAGGGTTAGTCACCCCCCTGACACCTCTACTATATTTAGTTTAGTTATAATTATATTGATTTATAAGATTAATTTATCATATAATAGGGTAATATTTACCGTATAATTAGCAGGTTCGCCTTTGTTATATCAAGTATTAATTAATGGTTGGCTTTTGAGTGGCGTCGCGACGTTTCGCCATGTTTTTGGCTTCTTCAGGCTGCCACTCTGAGGAGCTGTTTCCCCTTCGATGTTCAGGAGCCAACTGAACCTGTTTCCTCAACTCTCCTTTTTAACTCCCTTACTTTATTTTAATTTTGTTACCCATCTGTTTGTTCTTTCTTCCTTTAGGTTTAAGGTAAGTATTCGGGTAAGTATTTTGTTTTTTCAATTTAGGTTCCAGGTAAGTATTTTCGTTTTTCCAATTTTAGGTTCCAGGTAGGTATTCAGGTAAGTATTTTCCGTAATATATATCTAATTTGATTTTTCCTTTTAGGTTTTCCAATTAACTTCCCATTCCAATTCCCTTTTCCCAATTTCCTAATTCCCAATAAACATTCCTTTTCCTTTCTTCCCGTTCGTACCTCGTATGTATTTTTTCCTTAGGGTTGCTCATGCCCGGAACATACGGAAATTAAATTGTCCTCTATTTGGGTTAAATTGTCCTCTACTGGGGCTTTCTAGGGAAGGGGGACCTAGGGTTCTGTTTAGGGCTAGGATTATGGGTTGAGGTTAGGGTTAGGGAAGCGGGAGGGAGAGGGGTAATTACGTTTAGTTTTCGTTTACGAAGTGCCAGAAGGGCGACCTCCCCTAGAGGACCTGGCGGGTTAGGTTAGGGAATCAAAGCAGGGTGCCCTGAGGTCCCCTGCCACGTGCGCTCTCCACCTAGGGTTAGTCACCCCCCTGACACCTCTACTATATTTAGTTTAGTTATAATTATATTGATTTATAAGATTAATTTATCATATAATAGGGTAATATTTACCGTATAATTAGCAGGTTCGCCTTTGTTATATCAAGTATTAATTAATGGTTGGCTTTTGAGTGGCGTCGCGACGTTTCGCCATGTTTTTGGCTTCTTCAGGCTGCCACTCTGAGGAGCTGTTTCCCCTTCGATGTTCAGGAGCCAACTGAACCTGTTTCCTCAACTCTCCTTTTTAACTCCCTTACTTTATTTTAATTTTGTTACCCATCTGTTTGTTCTTTCTTCCTTTAGGTTTAAGGTAAGTATTCGGGTAAGTATTTTGTTTTTTCAATTTAGGTTCCAGGTAAGTATTTTCGTTTTTCCAATTTTAGGTTCCAGGTAGGTATTCAGGTAAGTATTTTCCGTAATATATATCTAATTTGATTTTTCCTTTTAGGTTTTCCAATTAACTTCCCATTCCAATTCCCTTTTCCCAATTTCCTAATTCCCAATAAACATTCCTTTTCCTTTCTTCCCGTTCGTACCTCGTATGTATTTTTTCCTTAGGGTTGCTCATGCCCGGAACATACGGAAATTAAATTGTCCTCTATTTGGGTTAAATTGTCCTCTACTGGGGCTTTCTAGGGAAGGGGGACCTAGGGTTCTGTTTAGGGCTAGGATTATGGGTTGAGGTTAGGGTTAGGGAAGCGGGAGGGAGAGGGGTAATTACGTTTAGTTTTCGTTTACGAAGTGCCAGAAGGGCGACCTCCCCTAGAGGACCTGGCGGGTTAGGTTAGGGAATCAAAGCAGGGTGCCCTGAGGTCCCCTGCCACGTGCGCTCTCCACCTAGGGTTAGTCACCCCCCTGACACCTCTACTATATTTAGTTTAGTTATAATTATATTGATTTATAAGATTAATTTATCATATAATAGGGTAATATTTACCGTATAATTAGCAGGTTCGCCTTTGTTATATCAAGTATTAATTAATGGTTGGCTTTTGAGTGGCGTCGCGACGTTTCGCCATGTTTTTGGCTTCTTCAGGCTGCCACTCTGAGGAGCTGTTTCCCCTTCGATGTTCAGGAGCCAACTGAACCTGTTTCCTCAACTCTCCTTTTTAACTCCCTTACTTTATTTTAATTTTGTTACCCATCTGTTTGTTCTTTCTTCCTTTAGGTTTAAGGTAAGTATTCGGGTAAGTATTTTGTTTTTTCAATTTAGGTTCCAGGTAAGTATTTTCGTTTTTCCAATTTTAGGTTCCAGGTAGGTATTCAGGTAAGTATTTTCCGTAATATATATCTAATTTGATTTTTCCTTTTAGGTTTTCCAATTAACTTCCCATTCCAATTCCCTTTTCCCAATTTCCTAATTCCCAATAAACATTCCTTTTCCTTTCTTCCCGTTCGTACCTCGTATGTATTTTTTCCTTAGGGTTGCTCATGCCCGGAACATACGGAAATTAAATTGTCCTCTATTTGGGTTAAATTGTCCTCTACTGGGGCTTTCTAGGGAAGGGGGACCTAGGGTTCTGTTTAGGGCTAGGATTATGGGTTGAGGTTAGGGTTAGGGAAGCGGGAGGGAGAGGGGTAATTACGTTTAGTTTTCGTTTACGAAGTGCCAGAAGGGCGACCTCCCCTAGAGGACCTGGCGGGTTAGGTTAGGGAATCAAAGCAGGGTGCCCTGAGGTCCCCTGCCACGTGCGCTCTCCACCTAGGGTTAGTCACCCCCCTGACACCTCTACTATATTTAGTTTAGTTATAATTATATTGATTTATAAGATTAATTTATCATATAATAGGGTAATATTTACCGTATAATTAGCAGGTTCGCCTTTGTTATATCAAGTATTAATTAATGGTTGGCTTTTGAGTGGCGTCGCGACGTTTCGCCATGTTTTTGGCTTCTTCAGGCTGCCACTCTGAGGAGCTGTTTCCCCTTCGATGTTCAGGAGCCAACTGAACCTGTTTCCTCAACTCTCCTTTTTAACTCCCTTACTTTATTTTAATTTTGTTACCCATCTGTTTGTTCTTTCTTCCTTTAGGTTTAAGGTAAGTATTCGGGTAAGTATTTTGTTTTTTCAATTTAGGTTCCAGGTAAGTATTTTCGTTTTTCCAATTTTAGGTTCCAGGTAGGTATTCAGGTAAGTATTTTCCGTAATATATATCTAATTTGATTTTTCCTTTTAGGTTTTCCAATTAACTTCCCATTCCAATTCCCTTTTCCCAATTTCCTAATTCCCAATAAACATTCCTTTTCCTTTCTTCCCGTTCGTACCTCGTATGTATTTTTTCCTTAGGGTTGCTCATGCCCGGAACATACGGAAATTAAATTGTCCTCTATTTGGGTTAAATTGTCCTCTACTGGGGCTTTCTAGGGAAGGGGGACCTAGGGTTCTGTTTAGGGCTAGGATTATGGGTTGAGGTTAGGGTTAGGGAAGCGGGAGGGAGAGGGGTAATTACGTTTAGTTTTCGTTTACGAAGTGCCAGAAGGGCGACCTCCCCTAGAGGACCTGGCGGGTTAGGTTAGGGAATCAAAGCAGGGTGCCCTGAGGTCCCCTGCCACGTGCGCTCTCCACCTAGGGTTAGTCACCCCCCTGACACCTCTACTATATTTAGTTTAGTTATAATTATATTGATTTATAAGATTAATTTATCATATAATAGGGTAATATTTACCGTATAATTAGCAGGTTCGCCTTTGTTATATCAAGTATTAATTAATGGTTGGCTTTTGAGTGGCGTCGCGACGTTTCGCCATGTTTTTGGCTTCTTCAGGCTGCCACTCTGAGGAGCTGTTTCCCCTTCGATGTTCAGGAGCCAACTGAACCTGTTTCCTCAACTCTCCTTTTTAACTCCCTTACTTTATTTTAATTTTGTTACCCATCTGTTTGTTCTTTCTTCCTTTAGGTTTAAGGTAAGTATTCGGGTAAGTATTTTGTTTTTTCAATTTAGGTTCCAGGTAAGTATTTTCGTTTTTCCAATTTTAGGTTCCAGGTAGGTATTCAGGTAAGTATTTTCCGTAATATATATCTAATTTGATTTTTCCTTTTAGGTTTTCCAATTAACTTCCCATTCCAATTCCCTTTTCCCAATTTCCTAATTCCCAATAAACATTCCTTTTCCTTTCTTCCCGTTCGTACCTCGTATGTATTTTTTCCTTAGGGTTGCTCATGCCCGGAACATACGGAAATTAAATTGTCCTCTATTTGGGTTAAATTGTCCTCTACTGGGGCTTTCTAGGGAAGGGGGACCTAGGGTTCTGTTTAGGGCTAGGATTATGGGTTGAGGTTAGGGTTAGGGAAGCGGGAGGGAGAGGGGTAATTACGTTTAGTTTTCGTTTACGAAGTGCCAGAAGGGCGACCTCCCCTAGAGGACCTGGCGGGTTAGGTTAGGGAATCAAAGCAGGGTGCCCTGAGGTCCCCTGCCACGTGCGCTCTCCACCTAGGGTTAGTCACCCCCCTGACACCTCTACTATATTTAGTTTAGTTATAATTATATTGATTTATAAGATTAATTTATCATATAATAGGGTAATATTTACCGTATAATTAGCAGGTTCGCCTTTGTTATATCAAGTATTAATTAATGGTTGGCTTTTGAGTGGCGTCGCGACGTTTCGCCATGTTTTTGGCTTCTTCAGGCTGCCACTCTGAGGAGCTGTTTCCCCTTCGATGTTCAGGAGCCAACTGAACCTGTTTCCTCAACTCTCCTTTTTAACTCCCTTACTTTATTTTAATTTTGTTACCCATCTGTTTGTTCTTTCTTCCTTTAGGTTTAAGGTAAGTATTCGGGTAAGTATTTTGTTTTTTCAATTTAGGTTCCAGGTAAGTATTTTCGTTTTTCCAATTTTAGGTTCCAGGTAGGTATTCAGGTAAGTATTTTCCGTAATATATATCTAATTTGATTTTTCCTTTTAGGTTTTCCAATTAACTTCCCATTCCAATTCCCTTTTCCCAATTTCCTAATTCCCAATAAACATTCCTTTTCCTTTCTTCCCGTTCGTACCTCGTATGTATTTTTTCCTTAGGGTTGCTCATGCCCGGAACATACGGAAATTAAATTGTCCTCTATTTGGGTTAAATTGTCCTCTACTGGGGCTTTCTAGGGAAGGGGGACCTAGGGTTCTGTTTAGGGCTAGGATTATGGGTTGAGGTTAGGGTTAGGGAAGCGGGAGGGAGAGGGGTAATTACGTTTAGTTTTCGTTTACGAAGTGCCAGAAGGGCGACCTCCCCTAGAGGACCTGGCGGGTTAGGTTAGGGAATCAAAGCAGGGTGCCCTGAGGTCCCCTGCCACGTGCGCTCTCCACCTAGGGTTAGTCACCCCCCTGACACCTCTACTATATTTAGTTTAGTTATAATTATATTGATTTATAAGATTAATTTATCATATAATAGGGTAATATTTACCGTATAATTAGCAGGTTCGCCTTTGTTATATCAAGTATTAATTAATGGTTGGCTTTTGAGTGGCGTCGCGACGTTTCGCCATGTTTTTGGCTTCTTCAGGCTGCCACTCTGAGGAGCTGTTTCCCCTTCGATGTTCAGGAGCCAACTGAACCTGTTTCCTCAACTCTCCTTTTTAACTCCCTTACTTTATTTTAATTTTGTTACCCATCTGTTTGTTCTTTCTTCCTTTAGGTTTAAGGTAAGTATTCGGGTAAGTATTTTGTTTTTTCAATTTAGGTTCCAGGTAAGTATTTTCGTTTTTCCAATTTTAGGTTCCAGGTAGGTATTCAGGTAAGTATTTTCCGTAATATATATCTAATTTGATTTTTCCTTTTAGGTTTTCCAATTAACTTCCCATTCCAATTCCCTTTTCCCAATTTCCTAATTCCCAATAAACATTCCTTTTCCTTTCTTCCCGTTCGTACCTCGTATGTATTTTTTCCTTAGGGTTGCTCATGCCCGGAACATACGGAAATTAAATTGTCCTCTATTTGGGTTAAATTGTCCTCTACTGGGGCTTTCTAGGGAAGGGGGACCTAGGGTTCTGTTTAGGGCTAGGATTATGGGTTGAGGTTAGGGTTAGGGAAGCGGGAGGGAGAGGGGTAATTACGTTTAGTTTTCGTTTACGAAGTGCCAGAAGGGCGACCTCCCCTAGAGGACCTGGCGGGTTAGGTTAGGGAATCAAAGCAGGGTGCCCTGAGGTCCCCTGCCACGTGCGCTCTCCACCTAGGGTTAGTCACCCCCCTGACACCTCTACTATATTTAGTTTAGTTATAATTATATTGATTTATAAGATTAATTTATCATATAATAGGGTAATATTTACCGTATAATTAGCAGGTTCGCCTTTGTTATATCAAGTATTAATTAATGGTTGGCTTTTGAGTGGCGTCGCGACGTTTCGCCATGTTTTTGGCTTCTTCAGGCTGCCACTCTGAGGAGCTGTTTCCCCTTCGATGTTCAGGAGCCAACTGAACCTGTTTCCTCAACTCTCCTTTTTAACTCCCTTACTTTATTTTAATTTTGTTACCCATCTGTTTGTTCTTTCTTCCTTTAGGTTTAAGGTAAGTATTCGGGTAAGTATTTTGTTTTTTCAATTTAGGTTCCAGGTAAGTATTTTCGTTTTTCCAATTTTAGGTTCCAGGTAGGTATTCAGGTAAGTATTTTCCGTAATATATATCTAATTTGATTTTTCCTTTTAGGTTTTCCAATTAACTTCCCATTCCAATTCCCTTTTCCCAATTTCCTAATTCCCAATAAACATTCCTTTTCCTTTCTTCCCGTTCGTACCTCGTATGTATTTTTTCCTTAGGGTTGCTCATGCCCGGAACATACGGAAATTAAATTGTCCTCTATTTGGGTTAAATTGTCCTCTACTGGGGCTTTCTAGGGAAGGGGGACCTAGGGTTCTGTTTAGGGCTAGGATTATGGGTTGAGGTTAGGGTTAGGGAAGCGGGAGGGAGAGGGGTAATTACGTTTAGTTTTCGTTTACGAAGTGCCAGAAGGGCGACCTCCCCTAGAGGACCTGGCGGGTTAGGTTAGGGAATCAAAGCAGGGTGCCCTGAGGTCCCCTGCCACGTGCGCTCTCCACCTAGGGTTAGTCACCCCCCTGACACCTCTACTATATTTAGTTTAGTTATAATTATATTGATTTATAAGATTAATTTATCATATAATAGGGTAATATTTACCGTATAATTAGCAGGTTCGCCTTTGTTATATCAAGTATTAATTAATGGTTGGCTTTTGAGTGGCGTCGCGACGTTTCGCCATGTTTTTGGCTTCTTCAGGCTGCCACTCTGAGGAGCTGTTTCCCCTTCGATGTTCAGGAGCCAACTGAACCTGTTTCCTCAACTCTCCTTTTTAACTCCCTTACTTTATTTTAATTTTGTTACCCATCTGTTTGTTCTTTCTTCCTTTAGGTTTAAGGTAAGTATTCGGGTAAGTATTTTGTTTTTTCAATTTAGGTTCCAGGTAAGTATTTTCGTTTTTCCAATTTTAGGTTCCAGGTAGGTATTCAGGTAAGTATTTTCCGTAATATATATCTAATTTGATTTTTCCTTTTAGGTTTTCCAATTAACTTCCCATTCCAATTCCCTTTTCCCAATTTCCTAATTCCCAATAAACATTCCTTTTCCTTTCTTCCCGTTCGTACCTCGTATGTATTTTTTCCTTAGGGTTGCTCATGCCCGGAACATACGGAAATTAAATTGTCCTCTATTTGGGTTAAATTGTCCTCTACTGGGGCTTTCTAGGGAAGGGGGACCTAGGGTTCTGTTTAGGGCTAGGATTATGGGTTGAGGTTAGGGTTAGGGAAGCGGGAGGGAGAGGGGTAATTACGTTTAGTTTTCGTTTACGAAGTGCCAGAAGGGCGACCTCCCCTAGAGGACCTGGCGGGTTAGGTTAGGGAATCAAAGCAGGGTGCCCTGAGGTCCCCTGCCACGTGCGCTCTCCACCTAGGGTTAGTCACCCCCCTGACACCTCTACTATATTTAGTTTAGTTATAATTATATTGATTTATAAGATTAATTTATCATATAATAGGGTAATATTTACCGTATAATTAGCAGGTTCGCCTTTGTTATATCAAGTATTAATTAATGGTTGGCTTTTGAGTGGCGTCGCGACGTTTCGCCATGTTTTTGGCTTCTTCAGGCTGCCACTCTGAGGAGCTGTTTCCCCTTCGATGTTCAGGAGCCAACTGAACCTGTTTCCTCAACTCTCCTTTTTAACTCCCTTACTTTATTTTAATTTTGTTACCCATCTGTTTGTTCTTTCTTCCTTTAGGTTTAAGGTAAGTATTCGGGTAAGTATTTTGTTTTTTCAATTTAGGTTCCAGGTAAGTATTTTCGTTTTTCCAATTTTAGGTTCCAGGTAGGTATTCAGGTAAGTATTTTCCGTAATATATATCTAATTTGATTTTTCCTTTTAGGTTTTCCAATTAACTTCCCATTCCAATTCCCTTTTCCCAATTTCCTAATTCCCAATAAACATTCCTTTTCCTTTCTTCCCGTTCGTACCTCGTATGTATTTTTTCCTTAGGGTTGCTCATGCCCGGAACATACGGAAATTAAATTGTCCTCTATTTGGGTTAAATTGTCCTCTACTGGGGCTTTCTAGGGAAGGGGGACCTAGGGTTCTGTTTAGGGCTAGGATTATGGGTTGAGGTTAGGGTTAGGGAAGCGGGAGGGAGAGGGGTAATTACGTTTAGTTTTCGTTTACGAAGTGCCAGAAGGGCGACCTCCCCTAGAGGACCTGGCGGGTTAGGTTAGGGAATCAAAGCAGGGTGCCCTGAGGTCCCCTGCCACGTGCGCTCTCCACCTAGGGTTAGTCACCCCCCTGACACCTCTACTATATTTAGTTTAGTTATAATTATATTGATTTATAAGATTAATTTATCATATAATAGGGTAATATTTACCGTATAATTAGCAGGTTCGCCTTTGTTATATCAAGTATTAATTAATGGTTGGCTTTTGAGTGGCGTCGCGACGTTTCGCCATGTTTTTGGCTTCTTCAGGCTGCCACTCTGAGGAGCTGTTTCCCCTTCGATGTTCAGGAGCCAACTGAACCTGTTTCCTCAACTCTCCTTTTTAACTCCCTTACTTTATTTTAATTTTGTTACCCATCTGTTTGTTCTTTCTTCCTTTAGGTTTAAGGTAAGTATTCGGGTAAGTATTTTGTTTTTTCAATTTAGGTTCCAGGTAAGTATTTTCGTTTTTCCAATTTTAGGTTCCAGGTAGGTATTCAGGTAAGTATTTTCCGTAATATATATCTAATTTGATTTTTCCTTTTAGGTTTTCCAATTAACTTCCCATTCCAATTCCCTTTTCCCAATTTCCTAATTCCCAATAAACATTCCTTTTCCTTTCTTCCCGTTCGTACCTCGTATGTATTTTTTCCTTAGGGTTGCTCATGCCCGGAACATACGGAAATTAAATTGTCCTCTATTTGGGTTAAATTGTCCTCTACTGGGGCTTTCTAGGGAAGGGGGACCTAGGGTTCTGTTTAGGGCTAGGATTATGGGTTGAGGTTAGGGTTAGGGAAGCGGGAGGGAGAGGGGTAATTACGTTTAGTTTTCGTTTACGAAGTGCCAGAAGGGCGACCTCCCCTAGAGGACCTGGCGGGTTAGGTTAGGGAATCAAAGCAGGGTGCCCTGAGGTCCCCTGCCACGTGCGCTCTCCACCTAGGGTTAGTCACCCCCCTGACACCTCTACTATATTTAGTTTAGTTATAATTATATTGATTTATAAGATTAATTTATCATATAATAGGGTAATATTTACCGTATAATTAGCAGGTTCGCCTTTGTTATATCAAGTATTAATTAATGGTTGGCTTTTGAGTGGCGTCGCGACGTTTCGCCATGTTTTTGGCTTCTTCAGGCTGCCACTCTGAGGAGCTGTTTCCCCTTCGATGTTCAGGAGCCAACTGAACCTGTTTCCTCAACTCTCCTTTTTAACTCCCTTACTTTATTTTAATTTTGTTACCCATCTGTTTGTTCTTTCTTCCTTTAGGTTTAAGGTAAGTATTCGGGTAAGTATTTTGTTTTTTCAATTTAGGTTCCAGGTAAGTATTTTCGTTTTTCCAATTTTAGGTTCCAGGTAGGTATTCAGGTAAGTATTTTCCGTAATATATATCTAATTTGATTTTTCCTTTTAGGTTTTCCAATTAACTTCCCATTCCAATTCCCTTTTCCCAATTTCCTAATTCCCAATAAACATTCCTTTTCCTTTCTTCCCGTTCGTACCTCGTATGTATTTTTTCCTTAGGGTTGCTCATGCCCGGAACATACGGAAATTAAATTGTCCTCTATTTGGGTTAAATTGTCCTCTACTGGGGCTTTCTAGGGAAGGGGGACCTAGGGTTCTGTTTAGGGCTAGGATTATGGGTTGAGGTTAGGGTTAGGGAAGCGGGAGGGAGAGGGGTAATTACGTTTAGTTTTCGTTTACGAAGTGCCAGAAGGGCGACCTCCCCTAGAGGACCTGGCGGGTTAGGTTAGGGAATCAAAGCAGGGTGCCCTGAGGTCCCCTGCCACGTGCGCTCTCCACCTAGGGTTAGTCACCCCCCTGACACCTCTACTATATTTAGTTTAGTTATAATTATATTGATTTATAAGATTAATTTATCATATAATAGGGTAATATTTACCGTATAATTAGCAGGTTCGCCTTTGTTATATCAAGTATTAATTAATGGTTGGCTTTTGAGTGGCGTCGCGACGTTTCGCCATGTTTTTGGCTTCTTCAGGCTGCCACTCTGAGGAGCTGTTTCCCCTTCGATGTTCAGGAGCCAACTGAACCTGTTTCCTCAACTCTCCTTTTTAACTCCCTTACTTTATTTTAATTTTGTTACCCATCTGTTTGTTCTTTCTTCCTTTAGGTTTAAGGTAAGTATTCGGGTAAGTATTTTGTTTTTTCAATTTAGGTTCCAGGTAAGTATTTTCGTTTTTCCAATTTTAGGTTCCAGGTAGGTATTCAGGTAAGTATTTTCCGTAATATATATCTAATTTGATTTTTCCTTTTAGGTTTTCCAATTAACTTCCCATTCCAATTCCCTTTTCCCAATTTCCTAATTCCCAATAAACATTCCTTTTCCTTTCTTCCCGTTCGTACCTCGTATGTATTTTTTCCTTAGGGTTGCTCATGCCCGGAACATACGGAAATTAAATTGTCCTCTATTTGGGTTAAATTGTCCTCTACTGGGGCTTTCTAGGGAAGGGGGACCTAGGGTTCTGTTTAGGGCTAGGATTATGGGTTGAGGTTAGGGTTAGGGAAGCGGGAGGGAGAGGGGTAATTACGTTTAGTTTTCGTTTACGAAGTGCCAGAAGGGCGACCTCCCCTAGAGGACCTGGCGGGTTAGGTTAGGGAATCAAAGCAGGGTGCCCTGAGGTCCCCTGCCACGTGCGCTCTCCACCTAGGGTTAGTCACCCCCCTGACACCTCTACTATATTTAGTTTAGTTATAATTATATTGATTTATAAGATTAATTTATCATATAATAGGGTAATATTTACCGTATAATTAGCAGGTTCGCCTTTGTTATATCAAGTATTAATTAATGGTTGGCTTTTGAGTGGCGTCGCGACGTTTCGCCATGTTTTTGGCTTCTTCAGGCTGCCACTCTGAGGAGCTGTTTCCCCTTCGATGTTCAGGAGCCAACTGAACCTGTTTCCTCAACTCTCCTTTTTAACTCCCTTACTTTATTTTAATTTTGTTACCCATCTGTTTGTTCTTTCTTCCTTTAGGTTTAAGGTAAGTATTCGGGTAAGTATTTTGTTTTTTCAATTTAGGTTCCAGGTAAGTATTTTCGTTTTTCCAATTTTAGGTTCCAGGTAGGTATTCAGGTAAGTATTTTCCGTAATATATATCTAATTTGATTTTTCCTTTTAGGTTTTCCAATTAACTTCCCATTCCAATTCCCTTTTCCCAATTTCCTAATTCCCAATAAACATTCCTTTTCCTTTCTTCCCGTTCGTACCTCGTATGTATTTTTTCCTTAGGGTTGCTCATGCCCGGAACATACGGAAATTAAATTGTCCTCTATTTGGGTTAAATTGTCCTCTACTGGGGCTTTCTAGGGAAGGGGGACCTAGGGTTCTGTTTAGGGCTAGGATTATGGGTTGAGGTTAGGGTTAGGGAAGCGGGAGGGAGAGGGGTAATTACGTTTAGTTTTCGTTTACGAAGTGCCAGAAGGGCGACCTCCCCTAGAGGACCTGGCGGGTTAGGTTAGGGAATCAAAGCAGGGTGCCCTGAGGTCCCCTGCCACGTGCGCTCTCCACCTAGGGTTAGTCACCCCCCTGACACCTCTACTATATTTAGTTTAGTTATAATTATATTGATTTATAAGATTAATTTATCATATAATAGGGTAATATTTACCGTATAATTAGCAGGTTCGCCTTTGTTATATCAAGTATTAATTAATGGTTGGCTTTTGAGTGGCGTCGCGACGTTTCGCCATGTTTTTGGCTTCTTCAGGCTGCCACTCTGAGGAGCTGTTTCCCCTTCGATGTTCAGGAGCCAACTGAACCTGTTTCCTCAACTCTCCTTTTTAACTCCCTTACTTTATTTTAATTTTGTTACCCATCTGTTTGTTCTTTCTTCCTTTAGGTTTAAGGTAAGTATTCGGGTAAGTATTTTGTTTTTTCAATTTAGGTTCCAGGTAAGTATTTTCGTTTTTCCAATTTTAGGTTCCAGGTAGGTATTCAGGTAAGTATTTTCCGTAATATATATCTAATTTGATTTTTCCTTTTAGGTTTTCCAATTAACTTCCCATTCCAATTCCCTTTTCCCAATTTCCTAATTCCCAATAAACATTCCTTTTCCTTTCTTCCCGTTCGTACCTCGTATGTATTTTTTCCTTAGGGTTGCTCATGCCCGGAACATACGGAAATTAAATTGTCCTCTATTTGGGTTAAATTGTCCTCTACTGGGGCTTTCTAGGGAAGGGGGACCTAGGGTTCTGTTTAGGGCTAGGATTATGGGTTGAGGTTAGGGTTAGGGAAGCGGGAGGGAGAGGGGTAATTACGTTTAGTTTTCGTTTACGAAGTGCCAGAAGGGCGACCTCCCCTAGAGGACCTGGCGGGTTAGGTTAGGGAATCAAAGCAGGGTGCCCTGAGGTCCCCTGCCACGTGCGCTCTCCACCTAGGGTTAGTCACCCCCCTGACACCTCTACTATATTTAGTTTAGTTATAATTATATTGATTTATAAGATTAATTTATCATATAATAGGGTAATATTTACCGTATAATTAGCAGGTTCGCCTTTGTTATATCAAGTATTAATTAATGGTTGGCTTTTGAGTGGCGTCGCGACGTTTCGCCATGTTTTTGGCTTCTTCAGGCTGCCACTCTGAGGAGCTGTTTCCCCTTCGATGTTCAGGAGCCAACTGAACCTGTTTCCTCAACTCTCCTTTTTAACTCCCTTACTTTATTTTAATTTTGTTACCCATCTGTTTGTTCTTTCTTCCTTTAGGTTAGGGTTAGGGTTAGGGTTAGGGTTAGGGTTAGGGTTAGGGTTAGGGTTAGGGCTAGGGTTAGGGCTAGGGTTAGGGTTAGGGTTAGGGTTAGGGTTAGGGTTAGGGTTAGGGTTAGGGTTAGGGTTAGGGTTAGGGTTAGGGTTAGGGTTAGGGTTAGGGTTAGGGTTTAGGGTTAGGGTTAGGGTTAGGGTTAGGGTTAGGGTTAGGGTTAGGGTTAGGGTTAGGGTTAGGGTTAGGGTTAGGGTTAGGGTTAGGGTTAGGGTTAGGGTTAGGGTTAGGGTTAGGGTTAGGGTTAGGGTTAGGGTTAGGGTTAGGGTTAGGGTTAGGGTTAGGGTTAGGGTTAGGGTTAGGGTTAGGGTTAGGGTTAGGGTTAGGGTTAGGGTTAGGGTTAGGGTTAGGGTTAGGGTTAGGGTTAGGGTTAGGGTTAGGGTTAGGGTTAGGGTTAGGGTTAGGGTTAGGGTTAGGGTTAGGGTTAGGGTTAGGGTTAGGGTTAGGGTTAGGGTTAGGGTTAGGGTTAGGGTTAGGGTTAGGGTTAGGGTTAGGGTTAGGGTTAGGGTTAGGGTTAGGGTTAGGGTTAGGGTTAGGGTTAGGGTTAGGGTTAGGGTTAGGGTTAGGGTTAGGGTTAGGGTTAGGGTTAGGGTTAGGGTTAGGGTTAGGGTTAGGGTTAGGGTTAGGGTTAGGGTTAGGGTTAGGGTTAGGGTTAGGGTTAGGGTTAGGGTTAGGGTTAGGGTTAGGGTTAGGGTTAGGGTTAGGGTTAGGGTTAGGGTTAGGGTTAGGGTTAGGGTTAGGGTTAGGGTTAGGGTTAGGGTTAGGGTTAGGGTTAGGGTTAGGGTTAGGG
>JAYKQN010000144.1:25000-26798 GCA_036785175.1 Eupleurogrammus muticus | reverse complement strand
TCCAGTCAGGCCCGCCTGGAGGGTTTTAACCCAGGGCGGGGCCATAACTCCGCA
The DNA here is from genome assembly GCA_036785175.1 of Eupleurogrammus muticus. Classification (NCBI taxonomy): domain Eukaryota; kingdom Metazoa; phylum Chordata; class Actinopteri; order Scombriformes; family Trichiuridae; genus Eupleurogrammus; species Eupleurogrammus muticus. Next base: position 26,744 of record JAYKQN010000144.1, on the reverse strand, counting down.
GGGGAAGGTCGTAGAGACACGGGGCCGGTGTCATCGCGTTCGGCGTGGCCAAGTTAGTGGGTGCCGGTCTTTGTTTGAAGTGTCTAGCCGGCTCCTATCCAAAGTTATGGCCGTTTGAAACTCCCCCCAATAAAATGCATGGTTTTGGGCTTAGGCGAACCAAGCGTTTTCAGTTTTTTTTCTAAGTGTTTCAACGTGATGAAGGCTAATCTCCCCAAAGGTCTGGGGAGAGATTTAGCCTTCACACAGTGGACCAGAAAATACCCTGTTTTCCAAGGAACTATCGGTACGCTGTCATACGGCGGAGTACCAAGGGCACGAAAAAAAATTCAGAAAAATGACAAAGTGTTTTAACGTGACGAAGGCTAATCTCCCCAAGGGTTTGGGGAGATTAGCCTTCGCACAGTGGACCAAAAAACACCCGGTTTTCCAAGGAACCTTCCGCACGATTTCAGAAACCCAGTTTTCGGAAACAGATACCCCCAGAGAAAGCGGCGGGGGGGCCTTGCCTTGTGACGGGCCCCCCCCAGAGGCCGTCTGGGGCAGGTTTTGGGCAGGTTTTCCCCTCTAAAAAAATTATTAAAAAATAAATAAAATTTTTTTTTTTTTTTTTTTTTTTTTTTCTTCTCTTCCAGGGCCCCGCGCCGCTGCCTTAGCCCAGGAACAGAGCCCCGTGTGGGGCATAGCTCCAGGGCCTCCCTGGCCCCGGATGGAGCTCCCGTGTGCGACAGACCTCCAGGCCCCCCGTGGCCCAGCCTTAGCCCAGGAACAGAGCCCCTTGTGGGGCATAGCTCCAGGGCCTCCCTGGCCCCGGATGGAGCTCCTTGTGGCGCAGACCTCCAGGCCCCCCGTGGCCCAGCCTTAGCCCAGGAACAGAGCCCCTTGTGGGGCATAGCTCCAGGGCCTCCCTGGCCCCGGATGGAGCTCCTTGTGGCGCAGACCTCCAGGCCCCCCGTGGCCCAGCCTTAGCCCAGGAATAGAGCCCCTTGTGGGGCATAGCTCCAGAGCCTCCCTGGCCCCGGATGGAGCTCCCGTGTGCGACAGACCTCCAGGCCCCCCGTGGCCCAGCCTTAGCCCAGGAACAGAGCCCCTTGTGGGGCATAGCTCCAGGGCCTCCCTGGCCCCGGATGGAGCTCCGCGTGGCGCAGACCTCCAGGCCCCCCGTGGCCCAGCCTTAGCCCAGGAATAGAGCCCCTTGTGGGGCATAGCTCCAGAGCCTCCCTGGCCCCGGATGGAGCACCGTGTGGGGCAGACCTCCAGGCCCCCCGTGGCCCAGCCTTAGCCCAGGAATAGAGCCCCTTGTGGGGCATAGCTCCAGAGCCTCCCTGGCCCCGGATGGAGCAATGCGTGGGGCAGACCTCCAGGCCCCCCGTGCCCCCGCCTTAGCCCAGGAATAGAGCCCCTTGTGGGGCATAGCTCCAGAGCCTCCCTGGCCCCGGATGGAGCACCGCGTGGGGCAGACCTCCAGGCCCCCCGTGGCCCAGCCTTAGCCCAGGAATAGAGCCCCTTGTGGGGCATAGCTCCAGAGCCTCCCTGGCCCCGGATGGAGCGCCGCGTGGCGCAGACCTCCAGGCCCCACGCAGCCCAGCCTTAGCCCAGGAATAGACCCCCTTGTGGGGCATAGCTCCAGGGCCTCCGTGGCCCCGGATGCAGCTCCGTGTGGCGCAGACCTCCAGGCCCCCCGCGGCCCAGCCTTAGCCCAGGAATACAGCTCCGTGTGGGGGCATAGCTCCAGGGCCACCCT
>JAYKQN010000144.1:7500-12500 GCA_036785175.1 Eupleurogrammus muticus | reverse complement strand
ATGAAGAAGATGATGATGAGAGTAATAATTTGCCTGTTGATACTGTGAGTGCATATTGCTGGTGATACTTCAGTACTGTTACCTAAGTAACAGCATTTTGAAAGATGCATAGTGGAGAGGTCATGCCACCTCATGAGCTACGTGTCGGGGAGAGCTCCAGGGCCCCCCCCACGGCCCTGCCCTAGCCCGGGACGGAGCTCCATGTGTGGGGAGACCCAGGACGGAGCTCCATGGGGGGTGGTCCGCGGCCCAGCCTTAGCCCAGGACGGAGCTCCATGTGTGGGGAGACCCAGGAACGGAGCTCCATGGGGGGTGGTCCGCGGCCCAGCCTTAGCCCAGGACGGAGCTCCATGTGTGGGGAGACCCAGGACGGAGCTCCACGGGGGGTGCTCCGCGGCCCTGCCTTAGCCCAGGACGGAGCTCCATGTGTGGGGAGACCGAGGACGGAGCTCCACGGGGGGTGGTCCGCGGCCCAGCCTTAGCCCAGGACGGAGCTCCATGTGGGGCAGATGGTGCTGGAGAGCTCCAGGGGCCTCTATCTATATATGCACACACATGTGCCTGTCTGTCTGCCTGTCTGTCTGCCTGCCTGTCTGTCTGACTGCCTGTCTGTCTGCCTGTCTGTCTGTCTGCCTGTCTGTCTGACTGCCTGTCTGTCTGCCTGTCTGTCTCTCTGCCTGTCTGTCTGCCTGCCTGTCTGTCTGCCTGCCTGTCTGTCTGCCTGTCTGTCTGTCTGCCTGTCTGTCTGACTGCCTGTCTGTCTGCCTGCCTGTCTGTCTGCCTGTCTGTCTGCCTGCCTGTCTGTCTGCCTGTCTGTCTCTCTGCCTGTCTGTCTGCCTGCCTGTCTGTCTCTCTGCCTGTCTGTCTGTCTGCCTGTCTGTCTGTCTGCCTGTCTGTCTGACTGCCTGTCTGTCTGTCTGACCCATGACGGAGCTCCACGGGGGGTGCTCGGCGGCCCGGCCCTAGCCCAGGAAGGAGCTCCGTGTGTGGGGAGACCCAGGACGGAGCTCCACGGGGGGTGCTCGGCGGCCCGGCCCTAGCCCAGGAAGGAGCTCCATGTGTGGGGAGACCCAGGACGGAGCTCCACGGGGGGTGCTCCGCGGCCCTGCCTTAGCCCAGGACGGAGCTCCATGTGGGGCAGAGGACGACGGAGACCTCCAGGGGCCCCCGCGGCCCCGTCCCAGCCCAGGACGGAGCTCCGTGTGGGGGAGAGGGAGCGGGAGACCTCCGGGGGCCTCCGTGAACCCGCCCTAGCCCAGGACGGAGGTCCGTGTGGGGTCCAGGTCCAGTCAGGCCCGCCTGGAGGGTTTTAACCCAGGGCGGGGCCATAACTCCGCAGGGGAAGGTCGTAGAGACACGGGCCCGGTGTCATCGCGTTCGGCGTGGCCAAGTTAGTGGGTGCCGGTCTCTGTTTGAAGTGTCTAGCCGGCTCCTATCCAAAGTTATGGGCGTTTGAAACCCCCCCCCATTAAAATGCATGGTTTTGGGCTGAGACCTCCAGGGGGCCCCGCGGCCCCGTCCCAGCCCAGGACGGAGCTCCGTGTGGGGGAGAGGGAGCGGGAGACCTCCGGGGGCCTCCGTGAACCCGCCCTAGCCCAGGACGGAGGTCCGTGTGGGGTCCAGGTCCAGTCAGGCCCGCCTGGAGGGTTTTAACCCAGGGCGGGGCCATAACTCCGCAGGGGAAGGTCGTAGAGACATGGGCCCGGTGTCATCGCGTTCGGCGTGGCCAAGTTAGTGGGTGCCGGTCTCTGTTTGAAGTGTCTAGCCGGCTCCTATCCAAAGTTATGGGCGTTTGAAACCCCCCCCATTAAAATGCATGGTTTTGGGCTGAGACCTCCAGGGGCCCCCGCGGCCCCGTCCCAGCCCAGGACGGAGCTCCGTGTGGGGGAGAGGGAGCGGGAGACCTCCGGGGGCCTCCGTGAACCCGCCCTAGCCCAGGACGGAGGTCCGTGTGGGGTCCAGGTCCAGTCAGGCCCGCCTGGAGGGTTTTAACCCAGGGCGGGGCCATAACTCCGCAGGGGAAGGTCGTAGAGACACGGGGCCGGTGTCATCGCGTTCGGCGTGGCCAAGTTAGTGGGTGCCGGTCTCTGTTTGAAGTGTCTAGCCGGCTCCTATCCAAAGTTATGGGCGTTTGAAACCCCCCCCATTAAAATGCATGGTTTTGGGCTGAGACCTCCAGGGGCCCCCGCGGCCCCGTCCCAGCCCAGGACGGAGCTCCGTGTGGGGGAGAGGGAGCGGGAGACCTCCGGGGGCCTCCGTGAACCCGCCCTAGCCCAGGACGGAGGTCCGTGTGGGGTCCAGGTCCAGTCAGGCCCGCCTGGAGGGTTTTAACCCAGGGCGGGGCCATAACTCCGCAGGGGAAGGTCGTAGAGACACGGGGCCGGTGTCATCGCGTTCGGCGTGGCCAAGTTAGTGGGTGCCGGTCTTTGTTTGAAGTGTCTAGCCGGCTCCTATCCAAAGTTATGGCCGTTTGAAACTCCCCCCAATAAAATGCATGGTTTTGGGCTTAGGCGAACCAAGCGTTTTCAGTTTTTTTTCTAAGTGTTTCAACGTGATGAAGGCTAATCTCCCCAAAGGTCTGGGGAGAGATTTAGCCTTCACACAGTGGACCAGAAAATACCCTGTTTTCCAAGGAACTATCGGTACGCTGTCATACGGCGGAGTACCAAGGGCACGAAAAAAAATTCAGAAAAATGACAAAGTGTTTTAACGTGACGAAGGCTAATCTCCCCAAGGGTTTGGGGAGATTAGCCTTCGCACAGTGGACCAAAAAACACCCGGTTTTCCAAGGAACCTTCCGCACGATTTCAGAAACCCAGTTTTCGGAAACAGATACCCCCAGAGAAAGCGGCGGGGGGGCCTTGCCTTGTGACGGGCCCCCCCCAGAGGCCGTCTGGGGCAGGTTTTGGGCAGGTTTTCCCCTCTAAAAAAATTATTAAAAAATAAATAAAATTTTTTTTTTTTTTTTTTTTTTTTTTCTTCTCTTCCAGGGCCCCGCGCCGCTGCCTTAGCCCAGGAACAGAGCCCCGTGTGGGGCATAGCTCCAGGGCCTCCCTGGCCCCGGATGGAGCTCCCGTGTGCGACAGACCTCCAGGCCCCCCGTGGCCCAGCCTTAGCCCAGGAACAGAGCCCCTTGTGGGGCATAGCTCCAGGGCCTCCCTGGCCCCGGATGGAGCTCCTTGTGGCGCAGACCTCCAGGCCCCCCGTGGCCCAGCCTTAGCCCAGGAACAGAGCCCCTTGTGGGGCATAGCTCCAGGGCCTCCCTGGCCCCGGATGGAGCTCCTTGTGGCGCAGACCTCCAGGCCCCCCGTGGCCCAGCCTTAGCCCAGGAATAGAGCCCCTTGTGGGGCATAGCTCCAGAGCCTCCCTGGCCCCGGATGGAGCTCCCGTGTGCGACAGACCTCCAGGCCCCCCGTGGCCCAGCCTTAGCCCAGGAACAGAGCCCCTTGTGGGGCATAGCTCCAGGGCCTCCCTGGCCCCGGATGGAGCTCCGCGTGGCGCAGACCTCCAGGCCCCCCGTGGCCCAGCCTTAGCCCAGGAATAGAGCCCCTTGTGGGGCATAGCTCCAGAGCCTCCCTGGCCCCGGATGGAGCACCGTGTGGGGCAGACCTCCAGGCCCCCCGTGGCCCAGCCTTAGCCCAGGAATAGAGCCCCTTGTGGGGCATAGCTCCAGAGCCTCCCTGGCCCCGGATGGAGCAATGCGTGGGGCAGACCTCCAGGCCCCCCGTGCCCCCGCCTTAGCCCAGGAATAGAGCCCCTTGTGGGGCATAGCTCCAGAGCCTCCCTGGCCCCGGATGGAGCACCGCGTGGGGCAGACCTCCAGGCCCCCCGTGGCCCAGCCTTAGCCCAGGAATAGAGCCCCTTGTGGGGCATAGCTCCAGAGCCTCCCTGGCCCCGGATGGAGCGCCGCGTGGCGCAGACCTCCAGGCCCCACGCAGCCCAGCCTTAGCCCAGGAATAGACCCCCTTGTGGGGCATAGCTCCAGGGCCTCCGTGGCCCCGGATGCAGCTCCGTGTGGCGCAGACCTCCAGGCCCCCCGCGGCCCAGCCTTAGCCCAGGAATACAGCTCCGTGTGGGGGCATAGCTCCAGGGCCACCCTGGCCTCGGATGGAGCGCCGCGTGGCGCAGACCTCCAGAGACCCCCGGGGGCCTCCGTGGCCCTGTCGTAGCCCAGGACGGAGCTCTGTGTTGGGTACAGGTCCAGTCAGGCCGGTCTGGAGGGTTTTAACCCAGGGGGGACCATAGCTCCGCAGGGGAAGGTCCTAGAGACACGGGGCCGGTGTCATCGCGTTCGGCACGGCCAAGTTAGTGGGTACGGGTCTTTGTTTGAAGTGTCTAGCCGGTTCCTATCCAAGGTTATGGCCGTTTGAAATTTCCCCCATTAAAATGCATGGTTTTGGGCTTAGGCGAACCAAGCGTTTTCAGTTTTTTTTCTAAGTGTTTCAACGTGATGAAGGCTAATCTCCCCAAAGGTCTGGGGAGAGATTTAGCCTTCACACAGTGGACCAGAAAATACCCTGTTTTCCAAGGAACTATCGGTACGCTGTTATTCGGCGGCGTACCAAGGGCACGAAAAAAAGTTGAGAAAAATGACAAAGTGTTTTAACGTGACGAAGGCAAAAGTCCCCGGAGGTCCGGGGAGATTAGCCTTCGCACAGTGGACCAAAAAATACCCTGTTTTCCAAGGAACTATCGGTACGCTGTTATTCGGCGGAGTACCAAGGGCACGAAAAAAAAATTGAGAAAAATGACAAAGTGTTTTAACGTGACGAAGGCAAAACTCCCCAAAGGTCCGGGGAGATTAGCCTTCGCACAGTGGACCAGAAATACCCTGTTTTCCAAGGAACTATCAGTCCGCTGTCATACGGCGGAGTACCAAGGGCACGAAAAAAAAAAGTGAGAAAAATGACAAAGTGTTTTAACGTGACGAAGGCAAAACTCCCCAAAGGTCTGGGGAGAGACTTAGCCTTCGCACAGTGGACCAAAAATACCCTGTTTTC
>JAYKQN010000124.1:0-47323 GCA_036785175.1 Eupleurogrammus muticus | reverse complement strand
CAATTGAATACTTACCTATAACCCTAGAAAAGGAGAAAAAAAGTAAAAAACACTTACCTGAAAAAGAAAGAAAAATACTTACCTGAAACCGAATTTGGTACTTACCTGTAACCCTAGAAAGGAAGGAAAAAATAACTTACCTGAATACAAATCGTATACTTACCGTAAAACCTAAATAAAGGATAAAGAATAATTACCGATTGGAAACCTAAAAGAAGGAAAACAAAAATTAAAATAACTAAATTATAAAAAGGGAGTTTATTAGGAGAGTGAGGCATACAGGTTCAGTTGGCTCCTGAAACTCAAAGAGGTAACATCTCCTCTAAAGGTGGCACGCCTGAAGAAGCCACAACGATGGCGAAACGTCGCGGCACCACCACAAAAGCCAACCTTTATACTTTATATAACAAAGGCGAACCTGCTAAATATAAGTTTAATATAACACTATTATAAGATAAATTAATCTAAAAAAACAATAATCATAACTTAAACTAAATATAGTAGAGGTGTCAGGGGGGTGACCAATCCTAGGTGGAGAGTGCACGTGGCAGGGGACCTCCGGGCACCTTGCTTAGATTCCCTAACCTAACCCGCCAGGTCCTCTAGGGGCGGTCGCCCTCCTGGCACTTCCTAAAACGCTAAATATAGCTCATCTAGCCCTCTCCCCTCCCCAACCCTAAACAGAACCTATTGTTCTAACCCTAAACAGAACCTTTTTGTCTAACCCTAATTGTCAGTAACCCTAACCCTAACCCCTAACGGTAACCCTAATAGTCCCTAACCCTAGGTCCCTCTTCCCCGAAAAATTGTCCCGAGAGGACCAAATTTCCGCATCTCCTGGGTCCGTCCAACCCTAAAGGAAAATACGATGCGAGGTACGTAGCTGGTAAGACTCCCAAGCAGGGAGTACAGCCAATGATTCCAAAATTGGATCATTGCCACCGAATCCAAACCGGATCGGTAATCTTCCGGGAAGAGGAATTAGGAATGGGATGAAAAAGGGAAATTGGAAAGGGAAAACGGGATTGGGAATGCTGACTTTTGGGAAGACAATAATTGGAGTCAAATTGGGATTATTTTAAAAATTTTATTGATCGGCAAAACCTGAAAAAGGAAAAATCGGAATTATTCGTAAAACCAATTGGAATACTTACCTATAACCCTAGAAAAGGAGGAAAAAAAGTAAAAAACACTTACCTGAAAAAGAAAGAAAAATACTTACCTGAAACCGAATTTGGTACTTACCTGTAACCCTAGAAAGGAAGGAAAAAATAACTTACCTGAATACAAATCGTTATACTTACCGTAAAACCTAAATAAAGGATAAAGAATAATTACCGATTGGAAACCTAAAAGAAGGAAAACAAAAATTAAAATAACTAAATTATAAAAAGGGAGTTTATTAGGAGAGTGAGGCATACAGGTTCAGTTGGCTCCTGAAACTCAAAGAGGTAACATCTCCTCTAAAGGTGGCACGCCTGAAGAAGCCACAACGATGGCGAAACGTCGCGGCACCACCACAAAAGCCAACCTTTATACTTTTATATAACAAAGGCGAACCTGCTAAATATAAGTTTAATATAACACTATTATAAGATAAATAATCTAAAAAAACAATAATCATAACTTAAACTAAATATAGTAGAGGTGTCAGGGGGGTGACCAATCCTAGGTGGAGAGTGCACGTGGCAGGGGGACCTCCGGGCACCTTGCTTAGATTCCCTAACCTAACCCGCCAGGTCCTCTAGGGGCGGTCGCCCTCCTGGCACTTCCTAAAACGCTAAATATAGCTCATCTAGCCCTCTCCCCTCCCCAACCCTAAACAGAACCTATTGTTCTAACCCTAAACAGAACCTTTTTGTCTAACCCTAATTGTCAGTAACCCTAACCCTAACCCCTAACCGGTAACCCTAATAGTCCCTAACCCTAGGTCCCTCTTCCCCGAAAAATTGTCCCGAGAGGACCAAATTTCCGCATCTCCTGGGGTCCGTCCAACCCTAAAGGAAAATACGATGCGAGGTACGTAGCTGGTAAGACTCCCAAGCAGGGAGTACAGCCCAATGATTCCAAAATTGGATCATTGCCAACCGAATCCAAACCGGATCGGTAATCTTCCGGAAGAGGAATTAGGAATGGGATGAAAAAGGGAAATTGGAAAGGGGAAAACGGGATTGGGAATGCTGACTTTTGGGAAGACAATAATTGGAGTCAAATTGGGATTATTTTAAAAAATTTTATTGATCGGCAAAACCTGAAAAAAGGAAAAATCGGAATTATTCGTAAAACCAATTGGAATACTTACCTATAACCCTAGAAAAGGAGAAAAAAAGTAAAAAACACTTACCTGAAAAAGAAAGAAAATACTTACCTGAAACCGAATTTGGTACTTACCTGTAACCCTAGAAAGGAAGGAAAAAATAACTTACCTGAATACAAATCGTATACTTACCGTAAAACCTAAATAAAGGATAAAGAATAATTACCGATTGGAAACCTAAAAGAAGGAAAACAAAAATTAAAATAACTAAATTATAAAAAGGGAGTTTATTAGGAGAGTGAGGCATACAGGTTCAGTTGGCTCCTGAAACTCAAAGAGGTAACATCTCCTCTAAAGGTGGCACGCCTGAAGAAGCCACAACGATGGCGAAACGTCGCGGCACCACCACAAAAGCCAACCTTTATACTTTATATAACAAAGGCGAACCTGCTAAATATAAGTTTAATATAACACTATTATAAGATAAATTAATCTAAAAAAACAATAATCATAACTTAAACTAAATATAGTAGAGGTGTCAGGGGGGTGACCAATCCTAGGTGGAGAGTGCACGTGGCAGGGGACCTCCGGGGCACCTTGCTTAGATTCCCTAACCTAACCCGCCAGGTCCTCTAGGGGCGGTCGCCCTCCTGGCACTTCCTAAAACGCTAAATATAGCTCATCTAGCCCTCTCCCCTCCCCAACCCTAAACAGAACCTATTGTTCTAACCCTAAACAGAACCTTTTTGTCTAACCCTAATTGTCAGTAACCCTAACCCTAACCCCTAACGGTAACCCTAATAGTCCCTAACCCTAGGTCCCTCTTCCCCGAAAAATTGTCCCGAGAGGACCAAATTTCCGCATCTCCTGGGTCCGTCCAACCCTAAAGGAAATACGATGCGAGGTACGTAGCTGGTAAGACTCCCAAGCAGGGAGTACAGCCCAATGATTCCAAAATTGGATCATTGCCAACCGAATCCAAACCGGATCGGTAATCTTCCGGAAGAGGAATTAGGAATGGGATGAAAAAGGGAAATTGGAAGGGAAAACGGGATTGGGAATGCTGACTTTTGGGAAGACAATAATTGGAGTCAAATTGGGATTATTTTAAAAAATTTTATTTGATCGGCAAAACCTGAAAAAAGGAAAAATCGGAATTATTCGTAAAACCAATTGGAATACTTACCTATAACCCTAGAAAAGGAGAAAAAAAGTAAAAAACACTTACCTGAAAAAGAAAGAAAAATACTTACCTGAAACCGAATTTGGTACTTACCTGTAACCCTAGAAAGGAAGGAAAAAATAACTTACCTGAATACAAATCGTATACTTACCGTAAAACCTAAATAAAGGATAAAGAATAATTACCGATTGGAAACCTAAAAGAAGGAAAACAAAAATTAAAATAACTAAATTATAAAAAGGGAGTTTATTAGGAGAGTGAGGCATACAGGTTCAGTTGGCTCCTGAAACTCAAAGAGGTAACATCTCCTCTAAAGGTGGCACGCCTGAAGAAGCCACAACGATGGCGAAACGTCGCGGCACCACCACAAAAGCCAACCTTTATACTTTATATAACAAAGGCGAACCTGCTAAATATAAGTTTAATATAACACTATTATAAGATAAATTAATCTAAAAAAACAATAATCATAACTTAAACTAAATATAGTAGAGGTGTCAGGGGGGTGACCAATCCTAGGTGGAGAGTGCACGTGGCAGGGGACCTCCGGGCACCTTGCTTAGATTCCCTAACCTAACCCGCCAGGTCCTCTAGGGGCGGTCGCCCTCCTGGCACTTCCTAAAACGCTAAATATAGCTCATCTAGCCCTCTCCCCTCCCCAACCCTAAACAGAACCTATTGTTCTAACCCTAAACAGAACCTTTTTGTCTAACCCTAATTGTCAGTAACCCTAACCCTAACCCCTAACCGGTAACCCTAATAGTCCCTAACCCTAGGTCCCTCTTCCCCGAAAAATTGTCCCGAGAGGACCAAATTTCCGCATCTCCTGGGTCCGTCCAACCCTAAAGGAAAATACGATGCGAGGTACGTAGCTGGTAAGACTCCCAAGCAGGGAGTACAGCCCAATGATTCCAAAATTGGATCATTGCCAACCGAATCCAAACCGGATCGGTAATCTTCCGGGAAGAGGAATTAGGAATGGGATGAAAAAGGGAAATTGGAAAGGGAAAACGGGATTGGGAATGCTGACTTTTGGGAAGACAATAATTGGAGTCAAATTGGGATTATTTTAAAAAATTTTATTGATCGGCAAAACCTGAAAAAAGGAAAAATCGGAATTATTCGTAAAACCAATTGGAATACTTACCTATAACCCTAGAAAAGGAGAAAAAAAGTAAAAAACACTTACCTGAAAAAGAAAGAAAAATACTTACCTGAAACCGAATTTGGTACTTACCTGTAACCCTAGAAAGGAAGGAAAAAATAACTTACCTGAATACAAATCGTATACTTACCGTAAAACCTAAATAAAGGATAAAGAATAATTACCGATTGGAAACCTAAAAGAAGGAAAACAAAAATTAAAATAACTAAATTATAAAAAGGGAGTTTATTAGGAGAGTGAGGCATACAGGTTCAGTTGGCTCCTGAAACTCAAAGAGGTAACATCTCCTCTAAAGGTGGCACGCCTGAAGAAGCCACAACGATGGCGAAACGTCGCGGCACCACCACAAAAGCCAACCTTTATACTTTATATAACAAAGGCGAACCTGCTAAATATAAGTTTAATATAACACTATTATAAGATAAATTAATCTAAAAAAACAATAATCATAACTTAAACTAAATATAGTAGAGGTGTCAGGGGGGTGACCAATCCTAGGTGGAGAGTGCACGTGGCAGGGGACCTCCGGGCACCTTGCTTAGATTCCCTAACCTAACCCGCCAGGTCCTCTAGGGGCGGTCGCCCTCCTGGCACTTCCTAAAACGCTAAATATAGCTCATCTAGCCCTCTCCCCTCCCCAACCCTAAACAGAACCTATTGTTCTAACCCTAAACAGAACCTTTTTGTCTAACCCTAATTGTCAGTAACCCTAACCCTAACCCCTAACCGGTAACCCTAATAGTCCCTAACCCTAGGTCCCTCTTCCCCGAAAAATTGTCCCGAGAGGACCAAATTTCCGCATCTCCTGGGTCCGTCCAACCCTAAAGGAAAATACGATGCGAGGTACGTAGCTGGTAAGACTCCCAAGCAGGGAGTACAGCCCAATGATTCCAAAATTGGATCATTGCCAACCGAATCCAAACCGGATCGGTAATCTTCCGGGAAGAGGAATTAGGAATGGGATGAAAAAGGGAAATTGGAAAGGGAAAACGGGATTGGGAATGCTGACTTTTGGGAAGACAATAATTGGAGTCAAATTGGGATTATTTTAAAAAATTTTATTGATCGGCAAAACCTGAAAAAAGGAAAAATCGGAATTATTCGTAAAACCAATTGGAATACTTACCTATAACCCTAGAAAAGGAGAAAAAAAGTAAAAAACACTTACCTGAAAAAGAAAGAAAAATACTTACCTGAAACCGAATTTGGTACTTACCTGTAACCCTAGAAAGGAAGGAAAAAATAACTTACCTGAATACAAATCGTATACTTACCGTAAAACCTAAATAAAGGATAAAGAATAATTACCGATTGGAAACCTAAAAGAAGGAAAACAAAAATTAAAATAACTAAATTATAAAAAGGGAGTTTATTAGGAGAGTGAGGCATACAGGTTCAGTTGGCTCCTGAAACTCAAAGAGGTAACATCTCCTCTAAAGGTGGCACGCCTGAAGAAGCCACAACGATGGCGAAACGTCGCGGCACCACCACAAAAGCCAACCTTTATACTTTATATAACAAAGGCGAACCTGCTAAATATAAGTTTAATATAACACTATTATAAGATAAATTAATCTAAAAAAACAATAATCATAACTTAAACTAAATATAGTAGAGGTGTCAGGGGGGTGACCAATCCTAGGTGGAGAGTGCACGTGGCAGGGGACCTCCGGGCACCTTGCTTAGATTCCCTAACCTAACCCGCCAGGTCCTCTAGGGGCGGTCGCCCTCCTGGCACTTCCTAAAACGCTAAATATAGCTCATCTAGCCCTCTCCCCTCCCCAACCCTAAACAGAACCTATTGTTCTAACCCTAAACAGAACCTTTTTGTCTAACCCTAATTGTCAGTAACCCTAACCCTAACCCCTAACCGGTAACCCTAATAGTCCCTAACCCTAGGTCCCTCTTCCCCGAAAAATTGTCCCGAGAGGACCAAATTTCCGCATCTCCTGGGTCCGTCCAACCCTAAAGGAAAATACGATGCGAGGTACGTAGCTGGTAAGACTCCCAAGCAGGGAGTACAGCCCAATGATTCCAAAATTGGATCATTGCCAACCGAATCCAAACCGGATCGGTAATCTTCCGGGAAGAGGAATTAGGAATGGGATGAAAAAGGGAAATTGGAAAGGGAAAACGGGATTGGGAATGCTGACTTTTGGGAAGACAATAATTGGAGTCAAATTGGGATTATTTTAAAAAATTTTATTGATCGGCAAAACCTGAAAAAAGGAAAAATCGGAATTATTCGTAAAACCAATTGGAATACTTACCTATAACCCTAGAAAAGGAGAAAAAAAGTAAAAAACACTTACCTGAAAAAGAAAGAAAAATACTTACCTGAAACCGAATTTGGTACTTACCTGTAACCCTAGAAAGGAAGGAAAAAATAACTTACCTGAATACAAATCGTATACTTACCGTAAAACCTAAATAAAGGATAAAGAATAATTACCGATTGGAAACCTAAAAGAAGGAAAACAAAAATTAAAATAACTAAATTATAAAAAGGGAGTTTATTAGGAGAGTGAGGCATACAGGTTCAGTTGGCTCCTGAAACTCAAAGAGGTAACATCTCCTCTAAAGGTGGCACGCCTGAAGAAGCCACAACGATGGCGAAACGTCGCGGCACCACCACAAAAGCCAACCTTTATACTTTATATAACAAAGGCGAACCTGCTAAATATAAGTTTAATATAACACTATTATAAGATAAATTAATCTAAAAAAACAATAATCATAACTTAAACTAAATATAGTAGAGGTGTCAGGGGGGTGACCAATCCTAGGTGGAGAGTGCACGTGGCAGGGGACCTCCGGGCACCTTGCTTAGATTCCCTAACCTAACCCGCCAGGTCCTCTAGGGGCGGTCGCCCTCCTGGCACTTCCTAAAACGCTAAATATAGCTCATCTAGCCCTCTCCCCTCCCCAACCCTAAACAGAACCTATTGTTCTAACCCTAAACAGAACCTTTTTGTCTAACCCTAATTGTCAGTAACCCTAACCCTAACCCCTAACCGGTAACCCTAATAGTCCCTAACCCTAGGTCCCTCTTCCCCGAAAAATTGTCCCGAGAGGACCAAATTTCCGCATCTCCTGGGTCCGTCCAACCCTAAAGGAAAATACGATGCGAGGTACGTAGCTGGTAAGACTCCCAAGCAGGGAGTACAGCCCAATGATTCCAAAATTGGATCATTGCCAACCGAATCCAAACCGGATCGGTAATCTTCCGGGAAGAGGAATTAGGAATGGGATGAAAAAGGGAAATTGGAAAGGGAAAACGGGATTGGGAATGCTGACTTTTGGGAAGACAATAATTGGAGTCAAATTGGGATTATTTTAAAAAATTTTATTGATCGGCAAAACCTGAAAAAAGGAAAAATCGGAATTATTCGTAAAACCAATTGGAATACTTACCTATAACCCTAGAAAAGGAGAAAAAAAGTAAAAAACACTTACCTGAAAAAGAAAGAAAAATACTTACCTGAAACCGAATTTGGTACTTACCTGTAACCCTAGAAAGGAAGGAAAAAATAACTTACCTGAATACAAATCGTATACTTACCGTAAAACCTAAATAAAGGATAAAGAATAATTACCGATTGGAAACCTAAAAGAAGGAAAACAAAAATTAAAATAACTAAATTATAAAAAGGGAGTTTATTAGGAGAGTGAGGCATACAGGTTCAGTTGGCTCCTGAAACTCAAAGAGGTAACATCTCCTCTAAAGGTGGCACGCCTGAAGAAGCCACAACGATGGCGAAACGTCGCGGCACCACCACAAAAGCCAACCTTTATACTTTATATAACAAAGGCGAACCTGCTAAATATAAGTTTAATATAACACTATTATAAGATAAATTAATCTAAAAAAACAATAATCATAACTTAAACTAAATATAGTAGAGGTGTCAGGGGGGTGACCAATCCTAGGTGGAGAGTGCACGTGGCAGGGGACCTCCGGGCACCTTGCTTAGATTCCCTAACCTAACCCGCCAGGTCCTCTAGGGGCGGTCGCCCTCCTGGCACTTCCTAAAACGCTAAATATAGCTCATCTAGCCCTCTCCCCTCCCCAACCCTAAACAGAACCTATTGTTCTAACCCTAAACAGAACCTTTTTGTCTAACCCTAATTGTCAGTAACCCTAACCCTAACCCCTAACCGGTAACCCTAATAGTCCCTAACCCTAGGTCCCTCTTCCCCGAAAAATTGTCCCGAGAGGACCAAATTTCCGCATCTCCTGGGTCCGTCCAACCCTAAAGGAAAATACGATGCGAGGTACGTAGCTGGTAAGACTCCCAAGCAGGGAGTACAGCCCAATGATTCCAAAATTGGATCATTGCCAACCGAATCCAAACCGGATCGGTAATCTTCCGGGAAGAGGAATTAGGAATGGGATGAAAAAGGGAAATTGGAAAGGGAAAACGGGATTGGGAATGCTGACTTTTGGGAAGACAATAATTGGAGTCAAATTGGGATTATTTTAAAAAATTTTATTGATCGGCAAAACCTGAAAAAAGGAAAAATCGGAATTATTCGTAAAACCAATTGGAATACTTACCTATAACCCTAGAAAAGGAGAAAAAAAGTAAAAAACACTTACCTGAAAAAGAAAGAAAAATACTTACCTGAAACCGAATTTGGTACTTACCTGTAACCCTAGAAAGGAAGGAAAAAATAACTTACCTGAATACAAATCGTATACTTACCGTAAAACCTAAATAAAGGATAAAGAATAATTACCGATTGGAAACCTAAAAGAAGGAAAACAAAAATTAAAATAACTAAATTATAAAAAGGGAGTTTATTAGGAGAGTGAGGCATACAGGTTCAGTTGGCTCCTGAAACTCAAAGAGGTAACATCTCCTCTAAAGGTGGCACGCCTGAAGAAGCCACAACGATGGCGAAACGTCGCGGCACCACCACAAAAGCCAACCTTTATACTTTATATAACAAAGGCGAACCTGCTAAATATAAGTTTAATATAACACTATTATAAGATAAATTAATCTAAAAAAACAATAATCATAACTTAAACTAAATATAGTAGAGGTGTCAGGGGGGTGACCAATCCTAGGTGGAGAGTGCACGTGGCAGGGGACCTCCGGGCACCTTGCTTAGATTCCCTAACCTAACCCGCCAGGTCCTCTAGGGGCGGTCGCCCTCCTGGCACTTCCTAAAACGCTAAATATAGCTCATCTAGCCCTCTCCCCTCCCCAACCCTAAACAGAACCTATTGTTCTAACCCTAAACAGAACCTTTTTGTCTAACCCTAATTGTCAGTAACCCTAACCCTAACCCCTAACCGGTAACCCTAATAGTCCCTAACCCTAGGTCCCTCTTCCCCGAAAAATTGTCCCGAGAGGACCAAATTTCCGCATCTCCTGGGTCCGTCCAACCCTAAAGGAAAATACGATGCGAGGTACGTAGCTGGTAAGACTCCCAAGCAGGGAGTACAGCCCAATGATTCCAAAATTGGATCATTGCCAACCGAATCCAAACCGGATCGGTAATCTTCCGGGAAGAGGAATTAGGAATGGGATGAAAAAGGGAAATTGGAAAGGGAAAACGGGATTGGGAATGCTGACTTTTGGGAAGACAATAATTGGAGTCAAATTGGGATTATTTTAAAAAATTTTATTGATCGGCAAAACCTGAAAAAAGGAAAAATCGGAATTATTCGTAAAACCAATTGGAATACTTACCTATAACCCTAGAAAAGGAGAAAAAAAGTAAAAAACACTTACCTGAAAAAGAAAGAAAAATACTTACCTGAAACCGAATTTGGTACTTACCTGTAACCCTAGAAAGGAAGGAAAAAATAACTTACCTGAATACAAATCGTATACTTACCGTAAAACCTAAATAAAGGATAAAGAATAATTACCGATTGGAAACCTAAAAGAAGGAAAACAAAAATTAAAATAACTAAATTATAAAAAGGGAGTTTATTAGGAGAGTGAGGCATACAGGTTCAGTTGGCTCCTGAAACTCAAAGAGGTAACATCTCCTCTAAAGGTGGCACGCCTGAAGAAGCCACAACGATGGCGAAACGTCGCGGCACCACCACAAAAGCCAACCTTTATACTTTATATAACAAAGGCGAACCTGCTAAATATAAGTTTAATATAACACTATTATAAGATAAATTAATCTAAAAAAACAATAATCATAACTTAAACTAAATATAGTAGAGGTGTCAGGGGGGTGACCAATCCTAGGTGGAGAGTGCACGTGGCAGGGGACCTCCGGGCACCTTGCTTAGATTCCCTAACCTAACCCGCCAGGTCCTCTAGGGGCGGTCGCCCTCCTGGCACTTCCTAAAACGCTAAATATAGCTCATCTAGCCCTCTCCCCTCCCCAACCCTAAACAGAACCTATTGTTCTAACCCTAAACAGAACCTTTTTGTCTAACCCTAATTGTCAGTAACCCTAACCCTAACCCCTAACCGGTAACCCTAATAGTCCCTAACCCTAGGTCCCTCTTCCCCGAAAAATTGTCCCGAGAGGACCAAATTTCCGCATCTCCTGGGTCCGTCCAACCCTAAAGGAAAATACGATGCGAGGTACGTAGCTGGTAAGACTCCCAAGCAGGGAGTACAGCCCAATGATTCCAAAATTGGATCATTGCCAACCGAATCCAAACCGGATCGGTAATCTTCCGGGAAGAGGAATTAGGAATGGGATGAAAAAGGGAAATTGGAAAGGGAAAACGGGATTGGGAATGCTGACTTTTGGGAAGACAATAATTGGAGTCAAATTGGGATTATTTTAAAAAATTTTATTGATCGGCAAAACCTGAAAAAAGGAAAAATCGGAATTATTCGTAAAACCAATTGGAATACTTACCTATAACCCTAGAAAAGGAGAAAAAAAGTAAAAAACACTTACCTGAAAAAGAAAGAAAAATACTTACCTGAAACCGAATTTGGTACTTACCTGTAACCCTAGAAAGGAAGGAAAAAATAACTTACCTGAATACAAATCGTATACTTACCGTAAAACCTAAATAAAGGATAAAGAATAATTACCGATTGGAAACCTAAAAGAAGGAAAACAAAAATTAAAATAACTAAATTATAAAAAGGGAGTTTATTAGGAGAGTGAGGCATACAGGTTCAGTTGGCTCCTGAAACTCAAAGAGGTAACATCTCCTCTAAAGGTGGCACGCCTGAAGAAGCCACAACGATGGCGAAACGTCGCGGCACCACCACAAAAGCCAACCTTTATACTTTATATAACAAAGGCGAACCTGCTAAATATAAGTTTAATATAACACTATTATAAGATAAATTAATCTAAAAAAACAATAATCATAACTTAAACTAAATATAGTAGAGGTGTCAGGGGGGTGACCAATCCTAGGTGGAGAGTGCACGTGGCAGGGGACCTCCGGGCACCTTGCTTAGATTCCCTAACCTAACCCGCCAGGTCCTCTAGGGGCGGTCGCCCTCCTGGCACTTCCTAAAACGCTAAATATAGCTCATCTAGCCCTCTCCCCTCCCCAACCCTAAACAGAACCTATTGTTCTAACCCTAAACAGAACCTTTTTGTCTAACCCTAATTGTCAGTAACCCTAACCCTAACCCCTAACCGGTAACCCTAATAGTCCCTAACCCTAGGTCCCTCTTCCCCGAAAAATTGTCCCGAGAGGACCAAATTTCCGCATCTCCTGGGTCCGTCCAACCCTAAAGGAAAATACGATGCGAGGTACGTAGCTGGTAAGACTCCCAAGCAGGGAGTACAGCCCAATGATTCCAAAATTGGATCATTGCCAACCGAATCCAAACCGGATCGGTAATCTTCCGGGAAGAGGAATTAGGAATGGGATGAAAAAGGGAAATTGGAAAGGGAAAACGGGATTGGGAATGCTGACTTTTGGGAAGACAATAATTGGAGTCAAATTGGGATTATTTTAAAAAATTTTATTGATCGGCAAAACCTGAAAAAAGGAAAAATCGGAATTATTCGTAAAACCAATTGGAATACTTACCTATAACCCTAGAAAAGGAGAAAAAAAGTAAAAAACACTTACCTGAAAAAGAAAGAAAAATACTTACCTGAAACCGAATTTGGTACTTACCTGTAACCCTAGAAAGGAAGGAAAAAATAACTTACCTGAATACAAATCGTATACTTACCGTAAAACCTAAATAAAGGATAAAGAATAATTACCGATTGGAAACCTAAAAGAAGGAAAACAAAAATTAAAATAACTAAATTATAAAAAGGGAGTTTATTAGGAGAGTGAGGCATACAGGTTCAGTTGGCTCCTGAAACTCAAAGAGGTAACATCTCCTCTAAAGGTGGCACGCCTGAAGAAGCCACAACGATGGCGAAACGTCGCGGCACCACCACAAAAGCCAACCTTTATACTTTATATAACAAAGGCGAACCTGCTAAATATAAGTTTAATATAACACTATTATAAGATAAATTAATCTAAAAAAACAATAATCATAACTTAAACTAAATATAGTAGAGGTGTCAGGGGGGTGACCAATCCTAGGTGGAGAGTGCACGTGGCAGGGGACCTCCGGGCACCTTGCTTAGATTCCCTAACCTAACCCGCCAGGTCCTCTAGGGGCGGTCGCCCTCCTGGCACTTCCTAAAACGCTAAATATAGCTCATCTAGCCCTCTCCCCTCCCCAACCCTAAACAGAACCTATTGTTCTAACCCTAAACAGAACCTTTTTGTCTAACCCTAATTGTCAGTAACCCTAACCCTAACCCCTAACCGGTAACCCTAATAGTCCCTAACCCTAGGTCCCTCTTCCCCGAAAAATTGTCCCGAGAGGACCAAATTTCCGCATCTCCTGGGTCCGTCCAACCCTAAAGGAAAATACGATGCGAGGTACGTAGCTGGTAAGACTCCCAAGCAGGGAGTACAGCCCAATGATTCCAAAATTGGATCATTGCCAACCGAATCCAAACCGGATCGGTAATCTTCCGGGAAGAGGAATTAGGAATGGGATGAAAAAGGGAAATTGGAAAGGGAAAACGGGATTGGGAATGCTGACTTTTGGGAAGACAATAATTGGAGTCAAATTGGGATTATTTTAAAAAATTTTATTGATCGGCAAAACCTGAAAAAAGGAAAAATCGGAATTATTCGTAAAACCAATTGGAATACTTACCTATAACCCTAGAAAAGGAGAAAAAAAGTAAAAAACACTTACCTGAAAAAGAAAGAAAAATACTTACCTGAAACCGAATTTGGTACTTACCTGTAACCCTAGAAAGGAAGGAAAAAATAACTTACCTGAATACAAATCGTATACTTACCGTAAAACCTAAATAAAGGATAAAGAATAATTACCGATTGGAAACCTAAAAGAAGGAAAACAAAAATTAAAATAACTAAATTATAAAAAGGGAGTTTATTAGGAGAGTGAGGCATACAGGTTCAGTTGGCTCCTGAAACTCAAAGAGGTAACATCTCCTCTAAAGGTGGCACGCCTGAAGAAGCCACAACGATGGCGAAACGTCGCGGCACCACCACAAAAGCCAACCTTTATACTTTATATAACAAAGGCGAACCTGCTAAATATAAGTTTAATATAACACTATTATAAGATAAATTAATCTAAAAAAACAATAATCATAACTTAAACTAAATATAGTAGAGGTGTCAGGGGGGTGACCAATCCTAGGTGGAGAGTGCACGTGGCAGGGGACCTCCGGGCACCTTGCTTAGATTCCCTAACCTAACCCGCCAGGTCCTCTAGGGGCGGTCGCCCTCCTGGCACTTCCTAAAACGCTAAATATAGCTCATCTAGCCCTCTCCCCTCCCCAACCCTAAACAGAACCTATTGTTCTAACCCTAAACAGAACCTTTTTGTCTAACCCTAATTGTCAGTAACCCTAACCCTAACCCCTAACCGGTAACCCTAATAGTCCCTAACCCTAGGTCCCTCTTCCCCGAAAAATTGTCCCGAGAGGACCAAATTTCCGCATCTCCTGGGTCCGTCCAACCCTAAAGGAAAATACGATGCGAGGTACGTAGCTGGTAAGACTCCCAAGCAGGGAGTACAGCCCAATGATTCCAAAATTGGATCATTGCCAACCGAATCCAAACCGGATCGGTAATCTTCCGGGAAGAGGAATTAGGAATGGGATGAAAAAGGGAAATTGGAAAGGGAAAACGGGATTGGGAATGCTGACTTTTGGGAAGACAATAATTGGAGTCAAATTGGGATTATTTTAAAAAATTTTATTGATCGGCAAAACCTGAAAAAAGGAAAAATCGGAATTATTCGTAAAACCAATTGGAATACTTACCTATAACCCTAGAAAAGGAGAAAAAAAGTAAAAAACACTTACCTGAAAAAGAAAGAAAAATACTTACCTGAAACCGAATTTGGTACTTACCTGTAACCCTAGAAAGGAAGGAAAAAATAACTTACCTGAATACAAATCGTATACTTACCGTAAAACCTAAATAAAGGATAAAGAATAATTACCGATTGGAAACCTAAAAGAAGGAAAACAAAAATTAAAATAACTAAATTATAAAAAGGGAGTTTATTAGGAGAGTGAGGCATACAGGTTCAGTTGGCTCCTGAAACTCAAAGAGGTAACATCTCCTCTAAAGGTGGCACGCCTGAAGAAGCCACAACGATGGCGAAACGTCGCGGCACCACCACAAAAGCCAACCTTTATACTTTATATAACAAAGGCGAACCTGCTAAATATAAGTTTAATATAACACTATTATAAGATAAATTAATCTAAAAAAACAATAATCATAACTTAAACTAAATATAGTAGAGGTGTCAGGGGGGTGACCAATCCTAGGTGGAGAGTGCACGTGGCAGGGGACCTCCGGGCACCTTGCTTAGATTCCCTAACCTAACCCGCCAGGTCCTCTAGGGGCGGTCGCCCTCCTGGCACTTCCTAAAACGCTAAATATAGCTCATCTAGCCCTCTCCCCTCCCCAACCCTAAACAGAACCTATTGTTCTAACCCTAAACAGAACCTTTTTGTCTAACCCTAATTGTCAGTAACCCTAACCCTAACCCCTAACCGGTAACCCTAATAGTCCCTAACCCTAGGTCCCTCTTCCCCGAAAAATTGTCCCGAGAGGACCAAATTTCCGCATCTCCTGGGTCCGTCCAACCCTAAAGGAAAATACGATGCGAGGTACGTAGCTGGTAAGACTCCCAAGCAGGGAGTACAGCCCAATGATTCCAAAATTGGATCATTGCCAACCGAATCCAAACCGGATCGGTAATCTTCCGGGAAGAGGAATTAGGAATGGGATGAAAAAGGGAAATTGGAAAGGGAAAACGGGATTGGGAATGCTGACTTTTGGGAAGACAATAATTGGAGTCAAATTGGGATTATTTTAAAAAATTTTATTGATCGGCAAAACCTGAAAAAAGGAAAAATCGGAATTATTCGTAAAACCAATTGGAATACTTACCTATAACCCTAGAAAAGGAGAAAAAAAGTAAAAAACACTTACCTGAAAAAGAAAGAAAAATACTTACCTGAAACCGAATTTGGTACTTACCTGTAACCCTAGAAAGGAAGGAAAAAATAACTTACCTGAATACAAATCGTATACTTACCGTAAAACCTAAATAAAGGATAAAGAATAATTACCGATTGGAAACCTAAAAGAAGGAAAACAAAAATTAAAATAACTAAATTATAAAAAGGGAGTTTATTAGGAGAGTGAGGCATACAGGTTCAGTTGGCTCCTGAAACTCAAAGAGGTAACATCTCCTCTAAAGGTGGCACGCCTGAAGAAGCCACAACGATGGCGAAACGTCGCGGCACCACCACAAAAGCCAACCTTTATACTTTATATAACAAAGGCGAACCTGCTAAATATAAGTTTAATATAACACTATTATAAGATAAATTAATCTAAAAAAACAATAATCATAACTTAAACTAAATATAGTAGAGGTGTCAGGGGGGTGACCAATCCTAGGTGGAGAGTGCACGTGGCAGGGGACCTCCGGGCACCTTGCTTAGATTCCCTAACCTAACCCGCCAGGTCCTCTAGGGGCGGTCGCCCTCCTGGCACTTCCTAAAACGCTAAATATAGCTCATCTAGCCCTCTCCCCTCCCCAACCCTAAACAGAACCTATTGTTCTAACCCTAAACAGAACCTTTTTGTCTAACCCTAATTGTCAGTAACCCTAACCCTAACCCCTAACCGGTAACCCTAATAGTCCCTAACCCTAGGTCCCTCTTCCCCGAAAAATTGTCCCGAGAGGACCAAATTTCCGCATCTCCTGGGTCCGTCCAACCCTAAAGGAAAATACGATGCGAGGTACGTAGCTGGTAAGACTCCCAAGCAGGGAGTACAGCCCAATGATTCCAAAATTGGATCATTGCCAACCGAATCCAAACCGGATCGGTAATCTTCCGGGAAGAGGAATTAGGAATGGGATGAAAAAGGGAAATTGGAAAGGGAAAACGGGATTGGGAATGCTGACTTTTGGGAAGACAATAATTGGAGTCAAATTGGGATTATTTTAAAAAATTTTATTGATCGGCAAAACCTGAAAAAAGGAAAAATCGGAATTATTCGTAAAACCAATTGGAATACTTACCTATAACCCTAGAAAAGGAGAGAAAAAAAGTAAAAAACACTTACCTGAAAAAGAAAGAAAAATACTTACCTGAAACCGAATTTGGTACTTACCTGTAACCCTAGAAAGGAAGGAAAAAATAACTTACCTGAATACAAATCGTATACTTACCGTAAAACCTAAATAAAGGATAAAGAATAATTACCGATTGGAAACCTAAAAGAAGGAAAACAAAAATTAAAATAACTAAATTATAAAAAGGGAGTTTATTAGGAGAGTGAGGCATACAGGTTCAGTTGGCTCCTGAAACTCAAAGAGGTAACATCTCCTCTAAAGGTGGCACGCCTGAAGAAGCCACAACGATGGCGAAACGTCGCGGCACCACCACAAAAGCCAACCTTTATACTTTATATAACAAAGGCGAACCTGCTAAATATAAGTTTAATATAACACTATTATAAGATAAATTAATCTAAAAAAACAATAATCATAACTTAAACTAAATATAGTAGAGGTGTCAGGGGGGTGACCAATCCTAGGTGGAGAGTGCACGTGGCAGGGGACCTCCGGGCACCTTGCTTAGATTCCCTAACCTAACCCGCCAGGTCCTCTAGGGGCGGTCGCCCTCCTGGCACTTCCTAAAACGCTAAATATAGCTCATCTAGCCCTCTCCCCTCCCCAACCCTAAACAGAACCTATTGTTCTAACCCTAAACAGAACCTTTTTGTCTAACCCTAATTGTCAGTAACCCTAACCCTAACCCCTAACCGGTAACCCTAATAGTCCCTAACCCTAGGTCCCTCTTCCCCGAAAAATTGTCCCGAGAGGACCAAATTTCCGCATCTCCTGGGTCCGTCCAACCCTAAAGGAAAATACGATGCGAGGTACGTAGCTGGTAAGACTCCCAAGCAGGGAGTACAGCCCAATGATTCCAAAATTGGATCATTGCCAACCGAATCCAAACCGGATCGGTAATCTTCCGGGAAGAGGAATTAGGAATGGGATGAAAAAGGGAAATTGGAAAGGGAAAACGGGATTGGGAATGCTGACTTTTGGGAAGACAATAATTGGAGTCAAATTGGGATTATTTTAAAAAATTTTATTGATCGGCAAAACCTGAAAAAAGGAAAAATCGGAATTATTCGTAAAACCAATTGGAATACTTACCTATAACCCTAGAAAAGGAGAAAAAAAGTAAAAAACACTTACCTGAAAAAGAAAGAAAAATACTTACCTGAAACCGAATTTGGTACTTACCTGTAACCCTAGAAAGGAAGGAAAAAATAACTTACCTGAATACAAATCGTATACTTACCGTAAAACCTAAATAAAGGATAAAGAATAATTACCGATTGGAAACCTAAAAGAAGGAAAACAAAAATTAAAATAACTAAATTATAAAAAGGGAGTTTATTAGGAGAGTGAGGCATACAGGTTCAGTTGGCTCCTGAAACTCAAAGAGGTAACATCTCCTCTAAAGGTGGCACGCCTGAAGAAGCCACAACGATGGCGAAACGTCGCGGCACCACCACAAAAGCCAACCTTTATACTTTATATAACAAAGGCGAACCTGCTAAATATAAGTTTAATATAACACTATTATAAGATAAATTAATCTAAAAAAACAATAATCATAACTTAAACTAAATATAGTAGAGGTGTCAGGGGGGTGACCAATCCTAGGTGGAGAGTGCACGTGGCAGGGGACCTCCGGGCACCTTGCTTAGATTCCCTAACCTAACCCGCCAGGTCCTCTAGGGGCGGTCGCCCTCCTGGCACTTCCTAAAACGCTAAATATAGCTCATCTAGCCCTCTCCCCTCCCCAACCCTAAACAGAACCTATTGTTCTAACCCTAAACAGAACCTTTTTGTCTAACCCTAATTGTCAGTAACCCTAACCCTAACCCCTAACCGGTAACCCTAATAGTCCCTAACCCTAGGTCCCTCTTCCCCGAAAAATTGTCCCGAGAGGACCAAATTTCCGCATCTCCTGGGTCCGTCCAACCCTAAAGGAAAATACGATGCGAGGTACGTAGCTGGTAAGACTCCCAAGCAGGGAGTACAGCCCAATGATTCCAAAATTGGATCATTGCCAACCGAATCCAAACCGGATCGGTAATCTTCCGGGAAGAGGAATTAGGAATGGGATGAAAAAGGGAAATTGGAAAGGGAAAACGGGATTGGGAATGCTGACTTTTGGGAAGACAATAATTGGAGTCAAATTGGGATTATTTTAAAAAATTTTATTGATCGGCAAAACCTGAAAAAAGGAAAAATCGGAATTATTCGTAAAACCAATTGGAATACTTACCTATAACCCTAGAAAAGGAGAAAAAAAGTAAAAAACACTTACCTGAAAAAGAAAGAAAAATACTTACCTGAAACCGAATTTGGTACTTACCTGTAACCCTAGAAAGGAAGGAAAAAATAACTTACCTGAATACAAATCGTATACTTACCGTAAAACCTAAATAAAGGATAAAGAATAATTACCGATTGGAAACCTAAAAGAAGGAAAACAAAAATTAAAATAACTAAATTATAAAAAGGGAGTTTATTAGGAGAGTGAGGCATACAGGTTCAGTTGGCTCCTGAAACTCAAAGAGGTAACATCTCCTCTAAAGGTGGCACGCCTGAAGAAGCCACAACGATGGCGAAACGTCGCGGCACCACCACAAAAGCCAACCTTTATACTTTATATAACAAAGGCGAACCTGCTAAATATAAGTTTAATATAACACTATTATAAGATAAATTAATCTAAAAAAACAATAATCATAACTTAAACTAAATATAGTAGAGGTGTCAGGGGGGTGACCAATCCTAGGTGGAGAGTGCACGTGGCAGGGGACCTCCGGGCACCTTGCTTAGATTCCCTAACCTAACCCGCCAGGTCCTCTAGGGGCGGTCGCCCTCCTGGCACTTCCTAAAACGCTAAATATAGCTCATCTAGCCCTCTCCCCTCCCCAACCCTAAACAGAACCTATTGTTCTAACCCTAAACAGAACCTTTTTGTCTAACCCTAATTGTCAGTAACCCTAACCCTAACCCCTAACCGGTAACCCTAATAGTCCCTAACCCTAGGTCCCTCTTCCCCGAAAAATTGTCCCGAGAGGACCAAATTTCCGCATCTCCTGGGTCCGTCCAACCCTAAAGGAAAATACGATGCGAGGTACGTAGCTGGTAAGACTCCCAAGCAGGGAGTACAGCCCAATGATTCCAAAATTGGATCATTGCCAACCGAATCCAAACCGGATCGGTAATCTTCCGGGAAGAGGAATTAGGAATGGGATGAAAAAGGGAAATTGGAAAGGGAAAACGGGATTGGGAATGCTGACTTTTGGGAAGACAATAATTGGAGTCAAATTGGGATTATTTTAAAAAATTTTATTGATCGGCAAAACCTGAAAAAAGGAAAAATCGGAATTATTCGTAAAACCAATTGGAATACTTACCTATAACCCTAGAAAAGGAGAAAAAAAGTAAAAAACACTTACCTGAAAAAGAAAGAAAAATACTTACCTGAAACCGAATTTGGTACTTACCTGTAACCCTAGAAAGGAAGGAAAAAATAACTTACCTGAATACAAATCGTATACTTACCGTAAAACCTAAATAAAGGATAAAGAATAATTACCGATTGGAAACCTAAAAGAAGGAAAACAAAAATTAAAATAACTAAATTATAAAAAGGGAGTTTATTAGGAGAGTGAGGCATACAGGTTCAGTTGGCTCCTGAAACTCAAAGAGGTAACATCTCCTCTAAAGGTGGCACGCCTGAAGAAGCCACAACGATGGCGAAACGTCGCGGCACCACCACAAAAGCCAACCTTTATACTTTATATAACAAAGGCGAACCTGCTAAATATAAGTTTAATATAACACTATTATAAGATAAATTAATCTAAAAAAACAATAATCATAACTTAAACTAAATATAGTAGAGGTGTCAGGGGGGTGACCAATCCTAGGTGGAGAGTGCACGTGGCAGGGGACCTCCGGGCACCTTGCTTAGATTCCCTAACCTAACCCGCCAGGTCCTCTAGGGGCGGTCGCCCTCCTGGCACTTCCTAAAACGCTAAATATAGCTCATCTAGCCCTCTCCCCTCCCCAACCCTAAACAGAACCTATTGTTCTAACCCTAAACAGAACCTTTTTGTCTAACCCTAATTGTCAGTAACCCTAACCCTAACCCCTAACCGGTAACCCTAATAGTCCCTAACCCTAGGTCCCTCTTCCCCGAAAAATTGTCCCGAGAGGACCAAATTTCCGCATCTCCTGGGTCCGTCCAACCCTAAAGGAAAATACGATGCGAGGTACGTAGCTGGTAAGACTCCCAAGCAGGGAGTACAGCCCAATGATTCCAAAATTGGATCATTGCCAACCGAATCCAAACCGGATCGGTAATCTTCCGGGAAGAGGAATTAGGAATGGGATGAAAAAGGGAAATTGGAAAGGGAAAACGGGATTGGGAATGCTGACTTTTGGGAAGACAATAATTGGAGTCAAATTGGGATTATTTTAAAAAATTTTATTGATCGGCAAAACCTGAAAAAAGGAAAAATCGGAATTATTCGTAAAACCAATTGGAATACTTACCTATAACCCTAGAAAAGGAGAAAAAAAGTAAAAAACACTTACCTGAAAAAGAAAGAAAAATACTTACCTGAAACCGAATTTGGTACTTACCTGTAACCCTAGAAAGGAAGGAAAAAATAACTTACCTGAATACAAATCGTATACTTACCGTAAAACCTAAATAAAGGATAAAGAATAATTACCGATTGGAAACCTAAAAGAAGGAAAACAAAAATTAAAATAACTAAATTATAAAAAGGGAGTTTATTAGGAGAGTGAGGCATACAGGTTCAGTTGGCTCCTGAAACTCAAAGAGGTAACATCTCCTCTAAAGGTGGCACGCCTGAAGAAGCCACAACGATGGCGAAACGTCGCGGCACCACCACAAAAGCCAACCTTTATACTTTATATAACAAAGGCGAACCTGCTAAATATAAGTTTAATATAACACTATTATAAGATAAATTAATCTAAAAAAACAATAATCATAACTTAAACTAAATATAGTAGAGGTGTCAGGGGGGTGACCAATCCTAGGTGGAGAGTGCACGTGGCAGGGGACCTCCGGGCACCTTGCTTAGATTCCCTAACCTAACCCGCCAGGTCCTCTAGGGGCGGTCGCCCTCCTGGCACTTCCTAAAACGCTAAATATAGCTCATCTAGCCCTCTCCCCTCCCCAACCCTAAACAGAACCTATTGTTCTAACCCTAAACAGAACCTTTTTGTCTAACCCTAATTGTCAGTAACCCTAACCCTAACCCCTAACCGGTAACCCTAATAGTCCCTAACCCTAGGTCCCTCTTCCCCGAAAAATTGTCCCGAGAGGACCAAATTTCCGCATCTCCTGGGTCCGTCCAACCCTAAAGGAAAATACGATGCGAGGTACGTAGCTGGTAAGACTCCCAAGCAGGGAGTACAGCCCAATGATTCCAAAATTGGATCATTGCCAACCGAATCCAAACCGGATCGGTAATCTTCCGGGAAGAGGAATTAGGAATGGGATGAAAAAGGGAAATTGGAAAGGGAAAACGGGATTGGGAATGCTGACTTTTGGGAAGACAATAATTGGAGTCAAATTGGGATTATTTTAAAAAATTTTATTGATCGGCAAAACCTGAAAAAAGGAAAAATCGGAATTATTCGTAAAACCAATTGGAATACTTACCTATAACCCTAGAAAAGGAGAAAAAAAGTAAAAAACACTTACCTGAAAAAGAAAGAAAAATACTTACCTGAAACCGAATTTGGTACTTACCTGTAACCCTAGAAAGGAAGGAAAAAATAACTTACCTGAATACAAATCGTATACTTACCGTAAAACCTAAATAAAGGATAAAGAATAATTACCGATTGGAAACCTAAAAGAAGGAAAACAAAAATTAAAATAACTAAATTATAAAAAGGGAGTTTATTAGGAGAGTGAGGCATACAGGTTCAGTTGGCTCCTGAAACTCAAAGAGGTAACATCTCCTCTAAAGGTGGCACGCCTGAAGAAGCCACAACGATGGCGAAACGTCGCGGCACCACCACAAAAGCCAACCTTTATACTTTATATAACAAAGGCGAACCTGCTAAATATAAGTTTAATATAACACTATTATAAGATAAATTAATCTAAAAAAACAATAATCATAACTTAAACTAAATATAGTAGAGGTGTCAGGGGGGTGACCAATCCTAGGTGGAGAGTGCACGTGGCAGGGGACCTCCGGGCACCTTGCTTAGATTCCCTAACCTAACCCGCCAGGTCCTCTAGGGGCGGTCGCCCTCCTGGCACTTCCTAAAACGCTAAATATAGCTCATCTAGCCCTCTCCCCTCCCCAACCCTAAACAGAACCTATTGTTCTAACCCTAAACAGAACCTTTTTGTCTAACCCTAATTGTCAGTAACCCTAACCCTAACCCCTAACCGGTAACCCTAATAGTCCCTAACCCTAGGTCCCTCTTCCCCGAAAAATTGTCCCGAGAGGACCAAATTTCCGCATCTCCTGGGTCCGTCCAACCCTAAAGGAAAATACGATGCGAGGTACGTAGCTGGTAAGACTCCCAAGCAGGGAGTACAGCCCAATGATTCCAAAATTGGATCATTGCCAACCGAATCCAAACCGGATCGGTAATCTTCCGGGAAGAGGAATTAGGAATGGGATGAAAAAGGGAAATTGGAAAGGGAAAACGGGATTGGGAATGCTGACTTTTGGGAAGACAATAATTGGAGTCAAATTGGGATTATTTTAAAAAATTTTATTGATCGGCAAAACCTGAAAAAAGGAAAAATCGGAATTATTCGTAAAACCAATTGGAATACTTACCTATAACCCTAGAAAAGGAGAAAAAAAGTAAAAAACACTTACCTGAAAAAGAAAGAAAAATACTTACCTGAAACCGAATTTGGTACTTACCTGTAACCCTAGAAAGGAAGGAAAAAATAACTTACCTGAATACAAATCGTATACTTACCGTAAAACCTAAATAAAGGATAAAGAATAATTACCGATTGGAAACCTAAAAGAAGGAAAACAAAAATTAAAATAACTAAATTATAAAAAGGGAGTTTATTAGGAGAGTGAGGCATACAGGTTCAGTTGGCTCCTGAAACTCAAAGAGGTAACATCTCCTCTAAAGGTGGCACGCCTGAAGAAGCCACAACGATGGCGAAACGTCGCGGCACCACCACAAAAGCCAACCTTTATACTTTATATAACAAAGGCGAACCTGCTAAATATAAGTTTAATATAACACTATTATAAGATAAATTAATCTAAAAAAACAATAATCATAACTTAAACTAAATATAGTAGAGGTGTCAGGGGGGTGACCAATCCTAGGTGGAGAGTGCACGTGGCAGGGGACCTCCGGGCACCTTGCTTAGATTCCCTAACCTAACCCGCCAGGTCCTCTAGGGGCGGTCGCCCTCCTGGCACTTCCTAAAACGCTAAATATAGCTCATCTAGCCCTCTCCCCTCCCCAACCCTAAACAGAACCTATTGTTCTAACCCTAAACAGAACCTTTTTGTCTAACCCTAATTGTCAGTAACCCTAACCCTAACCCCTAACCGGTAACCCTAATAGTCCCTAACCCTAGGTCCCTCTTCCCCGAAAAATTGTCCCGAGAGGACCAAATTTCCGCATCTCCTGGGTCCGTCCAACCCTAAAGGAAAATACGATGCGAGGTACGTAGCTGGTAAGACTCCCAAGCAGGGAGTACAGCCCAATGATTCCAAAATTGGATCATTGCCAACCGAATCCAAACCGGATCGGTAATCTTCCGGGAAGAGGAATTAGGAATGGGATGAAAAAGGGAAATTGGAAAGGGAAAACGGGATTGGGAATGCTGACTTTTGGGAAGACAATAATTGGAGTCAAATTGGGATTATTTTAAAAAATTTTATTGATCGGCAAAACCTGAAAAAAGGAAAAATCGGAATTATTCGTAAAACCAATTGGAATACTTACCTATAACCCTAGAAAAGGAGAAAAAAAGTAAAAAACACTTACCTGAAAAAGAAAGAAAAATACTTACCTGAAACCGAATTTGGTACTTACCTGTAACCCTAGAAAGGAAGGAAAAAATAACTTACCTGAATACAAATCGTATACTTACCGTAAAACCTAAATAAAGGATAAAGAATAATTACCGATTGGAAACCTAAAAGAAGGAAAACAAAAATTAAAATAACTAAATTATAAAAAGGGAGTTTATTAGGAGAGTGAGGCATACAGGTTCAGTTGGCTCCTGAAACTCAAAGAGGTAACATCTCCTCTAAAGGTGGCACGCCTGAAGAAGCCACAACGATGGCGAAACGTCGCGGCACCACCACAAAAGCCAACCTTTATACTTTATATAACAAAGGCGAACCTGCTAAATATAAGTTTAATATAACACTATTATAAGATAAATTAATCTAAAAAAACAATAATCATAACTTAAACTAAATATAGTAGAGGTGTCAGGGGGGTGACCAATCCTAGGTGGAGAGTGCACGTGGCAGGGGACCTCCGGGCACCTTGCTTAGATTCCCTAACCTAACCCGCCAGGTCCTCTAGGGGCGGTCGCCCTCCTGGCACTTCCTAAAACGCTAAATATAGCTCATCTAGCCCTCTCCCCTCCCCAACCCTAAACAGAACCTATTGTTCTAACCCTAAACAGAACCTTTTTGTCTAACCCTAATTGTCAGTAACCCTAACCCTAACCCCTAACCGGTAACCCTAATAGTCCCTAACCCTAGGTCCCTCTTCCCCGAAAAATTGTCCCGAGAGGACCAAATTTCCGCATCTCCTGGGTCCGTCCAACCCTAAAGGAAAATACGATGCGAGGTACGTAGCTGGTAAGACTCCCAAGCAGGGAGTACAGCCCAATGATTCCAAAATTGGATCATTGCCAACCGAATCCAAACCGGATCGGTAATCTTCCGGGAAGAGGAATTAGGAATGGGATGAAAAAGGGAAATTGGAAAGGGAAAACGGGATTGGGAATGCTGACTTTTGGGAAGACAATAATTGGAGTCAAATTGGGATTATTTTAAAAAATTTTATTGATCGGCAAAACCTGAAAAAAGGAAAAATCGGAATTATTCGTAAAACCAATTGGAATACTTACCTATAACCCTAGAAAAGGAGAAAAAAAGTAAAAAACACTTACCTGAAAAAGAAAGAAAAATACTTACCTGAAACCGAATTTGGTACTTACCTGTAACCCTAGAAAGGAAGGAAAAAATAACTTACCTGAATACAAATCGTATACTTACCGTAAAACCTAAATAAAGGATAAAGAATAATTACCGATTGGAAACCTAAAAGAAGGAAAACAAAAATTAAAATAACTAAATTATAAAAAGGGAGTTTATTAGGAGAGTGAGGCATACAGGTTCAGTTGGCTCCTGAAACTCAAAGAGGTAACATCTCCTCTAAAGGTGGCACGCCTGAAGAAGCCACAACGATGGCGAAACGTCGCGGCACCACCACAAAAGCCAACCTTTATACTTTATATAACAAAGGCGAACCTGCTAAATATAAGTTTAATATAACACTATTATAAGATAAATTAATCTAAAAAAACAATAATCATAACTTAAACTAAATATAGTAGAGGTGTCAGGGGGGTGACCAATCCTAGGTGGAGAGTGCACGTGGCAGGGGACCTCCGGGCACCTTGCTTAGATTCCCTAACCTAACCCGCCAGGTCCTCTAGGGGCGGTCGCCCTCCTGGCACTTCCTAAAACGCTAAATATAGCTCATCTAGCCCTCTCCCCTCCCCAACCCTAAACAGAACCTATTGTTCTAACCCTAAACAGAACCTTTTTGTCTAACCCTAATTGTCAGTAACCCTAACCCTAACCCCTAACCGGTAACCCTAATAGTCCCTAACCCTAGGTCCCTCTTCCCCGAAAAATTGTCCCGAGAGGACCAAATTTCCGCATCTCCTGGGTCCGTCCAACCCTAAAGGAAAATACGATGCGAGGTACGTAGCTGGTAAGACTCCCAAGCAGGGAGTACAGCCCAATGATTCCAAAATTGGATCATTGCCAACCGAATCCAAACCGGATCGGTAATCTTCCGGGAAGAGGAATTAGGAATGGGATGAAAAAGGGAAATTGGAAAGGGAAAACGGGATTGGGAATGCTGACTTTTGGGAAGACAATAATTGGAGTCAAATTGGGATTATTTTAAAAAATTTTATTGATCGGCAAAACCTGAAAAAAGGAAAAATCGGAATTATTCGTAAAACCAATTGGAATACTTACCTATAACCCTAGAAAAGGAGAAAAAAAGTAAAAAACACTTACCTGAAAAAGAAAGAAAAATACTTACCTGAAACCGAATTTGGTACTTACCTGTAACCCTAGAAAGGAAGGAAAAAATAACTTACCTGAATACAAATCGTATACTTACCGTAAAACCTAAATAAAGGATAAAGAATAATTACCGATTGGAAACCTAAAAGAAGGAAAACAAAAATTAAAATAACTAAATTATAAAAAGGGAGTTTATTAGGAGAGTGAGGCATACAGGTTCAGTTGGCTCCTGAAACTCAAAGAGGTAACATCTCCTCTAAAGGTGGCACGCCTGAAGAAGCCACAACGATGGCGAAACGTCGCGGCACCACCACAAAAGCCAACCTTTATACTTTATATAACAAAGGCGAACCTGCTAAATATAAGTTTAATATAACACTATTATAAGATAAATTAATCTAAAAAAACAATAATCATAACTTAAACTAAATATAGTAGAGGTGTCAGGGGGGTGACCAATCCTAGGTGGAGAGTGCACGTGGCAGGGGACCTCCGGGCACCTTGCTTAGATTCCCTAACCTAACCCGCCAGGTCCTCTAGGGGCGGTCGCCCTCCTGGCACTTCCTAAAACGCTAAATATAGCTCATCTAGCCCTCTCCCCTCCCCAACCCTAAACAGAACCTATTGTTCTAACCCTAAACAGAACCTTTTTGTCTAACCCTAATTGTCAGTAACCCTAACCCTAACCCCTAACCGGTAACCCTAATAGTCCCTAACCCTAGGTCCCTCTTCCCCGAAAAATTGTCCCGAGAGGACCAAATTTCCGCATCTCCTGGGTCCGTCCAACCCTAAAGGAAAATACGATGCGAGGTACGTAGCTGGTAAGACTCCCAAGCAGGGAGTACAGCCCAATGATTCCAAAATTGGATCATTGCCAACCGAATCCAAACCGGATCGGTAATCTTCCGGGAAGAGGAATTAGGAATGGGATGAAAAAGGGAAATTGGAAAGGGAAAACGGGATTGGGAATGCTGACTTTTGGGAAGACAATAATTGGAGTCAAATTGGGATTATTTTAAAAAATTTTATTGATCGGCAAAACCTGAAAAAAGGAAAAATCGGAATTATTCGTAAAACCAATTGGAATACTTACCTATAACCCTAGAAAAGGAGAAAAAAAGTAAAAAACACTTACCTGAAAAAGAAAGAAAAATACTTACCTGAAACCGAATTTGGTACTTACCTGTAACCCTAGAAAGGAAGGAAAAAATAACTTACCTGAATACAAATCGTATACTTACCGTAAAACCTAAATAAAGGATAAAGAATAATTACCGATTGGAAACCTAAAAGAAGGAAAACAAAAATTAAAATAACTAAATTATAAAAAGGGAGTTTATTAGGAGAGTGAGGCATACAGGTTCAGTTGGCTCCTGAAACTCAAAGAGGTAACATCTCCTCTAAAGGTGGCACGCCTGAAGAAGCCACAACGATGGCGAAACGTCGCGGCACCACCACAAAAGCCAACCTTTATACTTTATATAACAAAGGCGAACCTGCTAAATATAAGTTTAATATAACACTATTATAAGATAAATTAATCTAAAAAAACAATAATCATAACTTAAACTAAATATAGTAGAGGTGTCAGGGGGGTGACCAATCCTAGGTGGAGAGTGCACGTGGCAGGGGACCTCCGGGCACCTTGCTTAGATTCCCTAACCTAACCCGCCAGGTCCTCTAGGGGCGGTCGCCCTCCTGGCACTTCCTAAAACGCTAAATATAGCTCATCTAGCCCTCTCCCCTCCCCAACCCTAAACAGAACCTATTGTTCTAACCCTAAACAGAACCTTTTTGTCTAACCCTAATTGTCAGTAACCCTAACCCTAACCCCTAACCGGTAACCCTAATAGTCCCTAACCCTAGGTCCCTCTTCCCCGAAAAATTGTCCCGAGAGGACCAAATTTCCGCATCTCCTGGGTCCGTCCAACCCTAAAGGAAAATACGATGCGAGGTACGTAGCTGGTAAGACTCCCAAGCAGGGAGTACAGCCCAATGATTCCAAAATTGGATCATTGCCAACCGAATCCAAACCGGATCGGTAATCTTCCGGGAAGAGGAATTAGGAATGGGATGAAAAAGGGAAATTGGAAAGGGAAAACGGGATTGGGAATGCTGACTTTTGGGAAGACAATAATTGGAGTCAAATTGGGATTATTTTAAAAAATTTTATTGATCGGCAAAACCTGAAAAAAGGAAAAATCGGAATTATTCGTAAAACCAATTGGAATACTTACCTATAACCCTAGAAAAGGAGAAAAAAAGTAAAAAACACTTACCTGAAAAAGAAAGAAAAATACTTACCTGAAACCGAATTTGGTACTTACCTGTAACCCTAGAAAGGAAGGAAAAAATAACTTACCTGAATACAAATCGTATACTTACCGTAAAACCTAAATAAAGGATAAAGAATAATTACCGATTGGAAACCTAAAAGAAGGAAAACAAAAATTAAAATAACTAAATTATAAAAAGGGAGTTTATTAGGAGAGTGAGGCATACAGGTTCAGTTGGCTCCTGAAACTCAAAGAGGTAACATCTCCTCTAAAGGTGGCACGCCTGAAGAAGCCACAACGATGGCGAAACGTCGCGGCACCACCACAAAAGCCAACCTTTATACTTTATATAACAAAGGCGAACCTGCTAAATATAAGTTTAATATAACACTATTATAAGATAAATTAATCTAAAAAAACAATAATCATAACTTAAACTAAATATAGTAGAGGTGTCAGGGGGGTGACCAATCCTAGGTGGAGAGTGCACGTGGCAGGGGACCTCCGGGCACCTTGCTTAGATTCCCTAACCTAACCCGCCAGGTCCTCTAGGGGCGGTCGCCCTCCTGGCACTTCCTAAAACGCTAAATATAGCTCATCTAGCCCTCTCCCCTCCCCAACCCTAAACAGAACCTATTGTTCTAACCCTAAACAGAACCTTTTTGTCTAACCCTAATTGTCAGTAACCCTAACCCTAACCCCTAACCGGTAACCCTAATAGTCCCTAACCCTAGGTCCCTCTTCCCCGAAAAATTGTCCCGAGAGGACCAAATTTCCGCATCTCCTGGGTCCGTCCAACCCTAAAGGAAAATACGATGCGAGGTACGTAGCTGGTAAGACTCCCAAGCAGGGAGTACAGCCCAATGATTCCAAAATTGGATCATTGCCAACCGAATCCAAACCGGATCGGTAATCTTCCGGGAAGAGGAATTAGGAATGGGATGAAAAAGGGAAATTGGAAAGGGAAAACGGG
This sequence comes from Eupleurogrammus muticus, assembly GCA_036785175.1. NCBI lineage: Eukaryota > Metazoa > Chordata > Actinopteri > Scombriformes > Trichiuridae > Eupleurogrammus > Eupleurogrammus muticus. The sequence goes on along the minus strand of JAYKQN010000124.1, from coordinate 16,554 downwards.
ATTGGGAATGCTGACTTTTGGGAAGACAATAATTGGAGTCAAATTGGGATTATTTTAAAAAATTTTATTGATCGGCAAAACCTGAAAAAAGGAAAAATCGGAATTATTCGTAAAACCAATTGGAATACTTACCTATAACCCTAGAAAAGGAGAAAAAAAGTAAAAAACACTTACCTGAAAAAGAAAGAAAAATACTTACCTGAAACCGAATTTGGTACTTACCTGTAACCCTAGAAAGGAAGGAAAAAATAACTTACCTGAATACAAATCGTATACTTACCGTAAAACCTAAATAAAGGATAAAGAATAATTACCGATTGGAAACCTAAAAGAAGGAAAACAAAAATTAAAATAACTAAATTATAAAAAGGGAGTTTATTAGGAGAGTGAGGCATACAGGTTCAGTTGGCTCCTGAAACTCAAAGAGGTAACATCTCCTCTAAAGGTGGCACGCCTGAAGAAGCCACAACGATGGCGAAACGTCGCGGCACCACCACAAAAGCCAACCTTTATACTTTATATAACAAAGGCGAACCTGCTAAATATAAGTTTAATATAACACTATTATAAGATAAATTAATCTAAAAAAACAATAATCATAACTTAAACTAAATATAGTAGAGGTGTCAGGGGGGTGACCAATCCTAGGTGGAGAGTGCACGTGGCAGGGGACCTCCGGGCACCTTGCTTAGATTCCCTAACCTAACCCGCCAGGTCCTCTAGGGGCGGTCGCCCTCCTGGCACTTCCTAAAACGCTAAATATAGCTCATCTAGCCCTCTCCCCTCCCCAACCCTAAACAGAACCTATTGTTCTAACCCTAAACAGAACCTTTTTGTCTAACCCTAATTGTCAGTAACCCTAACCCTAACCCCTAACCGGTAACCCTAATAGTCCCTAACCCTAGGTCCCTCTTCCCCGAAAAATTGTCCCGAGAGGACCAAATTTCCGCATCTCCTGGGTCCGTCCAACCCTAAAGGAAAATACGATGCGAGGTACGTAGCTGGTAAGACTCCCAAGCAGGGAGTACAGCCCAATGATTCCAAAATTGGATCATTGCCAACCGAATCCAAACCGGATCGGTAATCTTCCGGGAAGAGGAATTAGGAATGGGATGAAAAAGGGAAATTGGAAAGGGAAAACGGGATTGGGAATGCTGACTTTTGGGAAGACAATAATTGGAGTCAAATTGGGATTATTTTAAAAAATTTTATTGATCGGCAAAACCTGAAAAAAGGAAAAATCGGAATTATTCGTAAAACCAATTGGAATACTTACCTATAACCCTAGAAAAGGAGAAAAAAAGTAAAAAACACTTACCTGAAAAAGAAAGAAAAATACTTACCTGAAACCGAATTTGGTACTTACCTGTAACCCTAGAAAGGAAGGAAAAAATAACTTACCTGAATACAAATCGTATACTTACCGTAAAACCTAAATAAAGGATAAAGAATAATTACCGATTGGAAACCTAAAAGAAGGAAAACAAAAATTAAAATAACTAAATTATAAAAAGGGAGTTTATTAGGAGAGTGAGGCATACAGGTTCAGTTGGCTCCTGAAACTCAAAGAGGTAACATCTCCTCTAAAGGTGGCACGCCTGAAGAAGCCACAACGATGGCGAAACGTCGCGGCACCACCACAAAAGCCAACCTTTATACTTTATATAACAAAGGCGAACCTGCTAAATATAAGTTTAATATAACACTATTATAAGATAAATTAATCTAAAAAAACAATAATCATAACTTAAACTAAATATAGTAGAGGTGTCAGGGGGGTGACCAATCCTAGGTGGAGAGTGCACGTGGCAGGGGACCTCCGGGCACCTTGCTTAGATTCCCTAACCTAACCCGCCAGGTCCTCTAGGGGCGGTCGCCCTCCTGGCACTTCCTAAAACGCTAAATATAGCTCATCTAGCCCTCTCCCCTCCCCAACCCTAAACAGAACCTATTGTTCTAACCCTAAACAGAACCTTTTTGTCTAACCCTAATTGTCAGTAACCCTAACCCTAACCCCTAACCGGTAACCCTAATAGTCCCTAACCCTAGGTCCCTCTTCCCCGAAAAATTGTCCCGAGAGGACCAAATTTCCGCATCTCCTGGGTCCGTCCAACCCTAAAGGAAAATACGATGCGAGGTACGTAGCTGGTAAGACTCCCAAGCAGGGAGTACAGCCCAATGATTCCAAAATTGGATCATTGCCAACCGAATCCAAACCGGATCGGTAATCTTCCGGGAAGAGGAATTAGGAATGGGATGAAAAAGGGAAATTGGAAAGGGAAAACGGGATTGGGAATGCTGACTTTTGGGAAGACAATAATTGGAGTCAAATTGGGATTATTTTAAAAAATTTTATTGATCGGCAAAACCTGAAAAAAGGAAAAATCGGAATTATTCGTAAAACCAATTGGAATACTTACCTATAACCCTAGAAAAGGAGAAAAAAAGTAAAAAACACTTACCTGAAAAAGAAAGAAAAATACTTACCTGAAACCGAATTTGGTACTTACCTGTAACCCTAGAAAGGAAGGAAAAAATAACTTACCTGAATACAAATCGTATACTTACCGTAAAACCTAAATAAAGGATAAAGAATAATTACCGATTGGAAACCTAAAAGAAGGAAAACAAAAATTAAAATAACTAAATTATAAAAAGGGAGTTTATTAGGAGAGTGAGGCATACAGGTTCAGTTGGCTCCTGAAACTCAAAGAGGTAACATCTCCTCTAAAGGTGGCACGCCTGAAGAAGCCACAACGATGGCGAAACGTCGCGGCACCACCACAAAAGCCAACCTTTATACTTTATATAACAAAGGCGAACCTGCTAAATATAAGTTTAATATAACACTATTATAAGATAAATTAATCTAAAAAAACAATAATCATAACTTAAACTAAATATAGTAGAGGTGTCAGGGGGGTGACCAATCCTAGGTGGAGAGTGCACGTGGCAGGGGACCTCCGGGCACCTTGCTTAGATTCCCTAACCTAACCCGCCAGGTCCTCTAGGGGCGGTCGCCCTCCTGGCACTTCCTAAAACGCTAAATATAGCTCATCTAGCCCTCTCCCCTCCCCAACCCTAAACAGAACCTATTGTTCTAACCCTAAACAGAACCTTTTTGTCTAACCCTAATTGTCAGTAACCCTAACCCTAACCCCTAACCGGTAACCCTAATAGTCCCTAACCCTAGGTCCCTCTTCCCCGAAAAATTGTCCCGAGAGGACCAAATTTCCGCATCTCCTGGGTCCGTCCAACCCTAAAGGAAAATACGATGCGAGGTACGTAGCTGGTAAGACTCCCAAGCAGGGAGTACAGCCCAATGATTCCAAAATTGGATCATTGCCAACCGAATCCAAACCGGATCGGTAATCTTCCGGGAAGAGGAATTAGGAATGGGATGAAAAAGGGAAATTGGAAAGGGAAAACGGGATTGGGAATGCTGACTTTTGGGAAGACAATAATTGGAGTCAAATTGGGATTATTTTAAAAAATTTTATTGATCGGCAAAACCTGAAAAAAGGAAAAATCGGAATTATTCGTAAAACCAATTGGAATACTTACCTATAACCCTAGAAAAGGAGAAAAAAAGTAAAAAACACTTACCTGAAAAAGAAAGAAAAATACTTACCTGAAACCGAATTTGGTACTTACCTGTAACCCTAGAAAGGAAGGAAAAAATAACTTACCTGAATACAAATCGTATACTTACCGTAAAACCTAAATAAAGGATAAAGAATAATTACCGATTGGAAACCTAAAAGAAGGAAAACAAAAATTAAAATAACTAAATTATAAAAAGGGAGTTTATTAGGAGAGTGAGGCATACAGGTTCAGTTGGCTCCTGAAACTCAAAGAGGTAACATCTCCTCTAAAGGTGGCACGCCTGAAGAAGCCACAACGATGGCGAAACGTCGCGGCACCACCACAAAAGCCAACCTTTATACTTTATATAACAAAGGCGAACCTGCTAAATATAAGTTTAATATAACACTATTATAAGATAAATTAATCTAAAAAAACAATAATCATAACTTAAACTAAATATAGTAGAGGTGTCAGGGGGGTGACCAATCCTAGGTGGAGAGTGCACGTGGCAGGGGACCTCCGGGCACCTTGCTTAGATTCCCTAACCTAACCCGCCAGGTCCTCTAGGGGCGGTCGCCCTCCTGGCACTTCCTAAAACGCTAAATATAGCTCATCTAGCCCTCTCCCCTCCCCAACCCTAAACAGAACCTATTGTTCTAACCCTAAACAGAACCTTTTTGTCTAACCCTAATTGTCAGTAACCCTAACCCTAACCCCTAACCGGTAACCCTAATAGTCCCTAACCCTAGGTCCCTCTTCCCCGAAAAATTGTCCCGAGAGGACCAAATTTCCGCATCTCCTGGGTCCGTCCAACCCTAAAGGAAAATACGATGCGAGGTACGTAGCTGGTAAGACTCCCAAGCAGGGAGTACAGCCCAATGATTCCAAAATTGGATCATTGCCAACCGAATCCAAACCGGATCGGTAATCTTCCGGGAAGAGGAATTAGGAATGGGATGAAAAAGGGAAATTGGAAAGGGAAAACGGGATTGGGAATGCTGACTTTTGGGAAGACAATAATTGGAGTCAAATTGGGATTATTTTAAAAAATTTTATTGATCGGCAAAACCTGAAAAAAGGAAAAATCGGAATTATTCGTAAAACCAATTGGAATACTTACCTATAACCCTAGAAAAGGAGAAAAAAAGTAAAAAACACTTACCTGAAAAAGAAAGAAAAATACTTACCTGAAACCGAATTTGGTACTTACCTGTAACCCTAGAAAGGAAGGAAAAAATAACTTACCTGAATACAAATCGTATACTTACCGTAAAACCTAAATAAAGGATAAAGAATAATTACCGATTGGAAACCTAAAAGAAGGAAAACAAAAATTAAAATAACTAAATTATAAAAAGGGAGTTTATTAGGAGAGTGAGGCATACAGGTTCAGTTGGCTCCTGAAACTCAAAGAGGTAACATCTCCTCTAAAGGTGGCACGCCTGAAGAAGCCACAACGATGGCGAAACGTCGCGGCACCACCACAAAAGCCAACCTTTATACTTTATATAACAAAGGCGAACCTGCTAAATATAAGTTTAATATAACACTATTATAAGATAAATTAATCTAAAAAAACAATAATCATAACTTAAACTAAATATAGTAGAGGTGTCAGGGGGGTGACCAATCCTAGGTGGAGAGTGCACGTGGCAGGGGACCTCCGGGCACCTTGCTTAGATTCCCTAACCTAACCCGCCAGGTCCTCTAGGGGCGGTCGCCCTCCTGGCACTTCCTAAAACGCTAAATATAGCTCATCTAGCCCTCTCCCCTCCCCAACCCTAAACAGAACCTATTGTTCTAACCCTAAACAGAACCTTTTTGTCTAACCCTAATTGTCAGTAACCCTAACCCTAACCCCTAACCGGTAACCCTAATAGTCCCTAACCCTAGGTCCCTCTTCCCCGAAAAATTGTCCCGAGAGGACCAAATTTCCGCATCTCCTGGGTCCGTCCAACCCTAAAGGAAAATACGATGCGAGGTACGTAGCTGGTAAGACTCCCAAGCAGGGAGTACAGCCCAATGATTCCAAAATTGGATCATTGCCAACCGAATCCAAACCGGATCGGTAATCTTCCGGGAAGAGGAATTAGGAATGGGATGAAAAAGGGAAATTGGAAAGGGAAAACGGGATTGGGAATGCTGACTTTTGGGAAGACAATAATTGGAGTCAAATTGGGATTATTTTAAAAAATTTTATTGATCGGCAAAACCTGAAAAAAGGAAAAATCGGAATTATTCGTAAAACCAATTGGAATACTTACCTATAACCCTAGAAAAGGAGAAAAAAAGTAAAAAACACTTACCTGAAAAAGAAAGAAAAATACTTACCTGAAACCGAATTTGGTACTTACCTGTAACCCTAGAAAGGAAGGAAAAAATAACTTACCTGAATACAAATCGTATACTTACCGTAAAACCTAAATAAAGGATAAAGAATAATTACCGATTGGAAACCTAAAAGAAGGAAAACAAAAATTAAAATAACTAAATTATAAAAAGGGAGTTTATTAGGAGAGTGAGGCATACAGGTTCAGTTGGCTCCTGAAACTCAAAGAGGTAACATCTCCTCTAAAGGTGGCACGCCTGAAGAAGCCACAACGATGGCGAAACGTCGCGGCACCACCACAAAAGCCAACCTTTATACTTTATATAACAAAGGCGAACCTGCTAAATATAAGTTTAATATAACACTATTATAAGATAAATTAATCTAAAAAAACAATAATCATAACTTAAACTAAATATAGTAGAGGTGTCAGGGGGGTGACCAATCCTAGGTGGAGAGTGCACGTGGCAGGGGACCTCCGGGCACCTTGCTTAGATTCCCTAACCTAACCCGCCAGGTCCTCTAGGGGCGGTCGCCCTCCTGGCACTTCCTAAAACGCTAAATATAGCTCATCTAGCCCTCTCCCCTCCCCAACCCTAAACAGAACCTATTGTTCTAACCCTAAACAGAACCTTTTTGTCTAACCCTAATTGTCAGTAACCCTAACCCTAACCCCTAACCGGTAACCCTAATAGTCCCTAACCCTAGGTCCCTCTTCCCCGAAAAATTGTCCCGAGAGGACCAAATTTCCGCATCTCCTGGGTCCGTCCAACCCTAAAGGAAAATACGATGCGAGGTACGTAGCTGGTAAGACTCCCAAGCAGGGAGTACAGCCCAATGATTCCAAAATTGGATCATTGCCAACCGAATCCAAACCGGATCGGTAATCTTCCGGGAAGAGGAATTAGGAATGGGATGAAAAAGGGAAATTGGAAAGGGAAAACGGGATTGGGAATGCTGACTTTTGGGAAGACAATAATTGGAGTCAAATTGGGATTATTTTAAAAAATTTTATTGATCGGCAAAACCTGAAAAAAGGAAAAATCGGAATTATTCGTAAAACCAATTGGAATACTTACCTATAACCCTAGAAAAGGAGAAAAAAAGTAAAAAACACTTACCTGAAAAAGAAAGAAAAATACTTACCTGAAACCGAATTTGGTACTTACCTGTAACCCTAGAAAGGAAGGAAAAAATAACTTACCTGAATACAAATCGTATACTTACCGTAAAACCTAAATAAAGGATAAAGAATAATTACCGATTGGAAACCTAAAAGAAGGAAAACAAAAATTAAAATAACTAAATTATAAAAAGGGAGTTTATTAGGAGAGTGAGGCATACAGGTTCAGTTGGCTCCTGAAACTCAAAGAGGTAACATCTCCTCTAAAGGTGGCACGCCTGAAGAAGCCACAACGATGGCGAAACGTCGCGGCACCACCACAAAAGCCAACCTTTATACTTTATATAACAAAGGCGAACCTGCTAAATATAAGTTTAATATAACACTATTATAAGATAAATTAATCTAAAAAAACAATAATCATAACTTAAACTAAATATAGTAGAGGTGTCAGGGGGGTGACCAATCCTAGGTGGAGAGTGCACGTGGCAGGGGACCTCCGGGCACCTTGCTTAGATTCCCTAACCTAACCCGCCAGGTCCTCTAGGGGCGGTCGCCCTCCTGGCACTTCCTAAAACGCTAAATATAGCTCATCTAGCCCTCTCCCCTCCCCAACCCTAAACAGAACCTATTGTTCTAACCCTAAACAGAACCTTTTTGTCTAACCCTAATTGTCAGTAACCCTAACCCTAACCCCTAACCGGTAACCCTAATAGTCCCTAACCCTAGGTCCCTCTTCCCCGAAAAATTGTCCCGAGAGGACCAAATTTCCGCATCTCCTGGGTCCGTCCAACCCTAAAGGAAAATACGATGCGAGGTACGTAGCTGGTAAGACTCCCAAGCAGGGAGTACAGCCCAATGATTCCAAAATTGGATCATTGCCAACCGAATCCAAACCGGATCGGTAATCTTCCGGGAAGAGGAATTAGGAATGGGATGAAAAAGGGAAATTGGAAAGGGAAAACGGGATTGGGAATGCTGACTTTTGGGAAGACAATAATTGGAGTCAAATTGGGATTATTTTAAAAAATTTTATTGATCGGCAAAACCTGAAAAAAGGAAAAATCGGAATTATTCGTAAAACCAATTGGAATACTTACCTATAACCCTAGAAAAGGAGAAAAAAAGTAAAAAACACTTACCTGAAAAAGAAAGAAAAATACTTACCTGAAACCGAATTTGGTACTTACCTGTAACCCTAGAAAGGAAGGAAAAAATAACTTACCTGAATACAAATCGTATACTTACCGTAAAACCTAAATAAAGGATAAAGAATAATTACCGATTGGAAACCTAAAAGAAGGAAAACAAAAATTAAAATAACTAAATTATAAAAAGGGAGTTTATTAGGAGAGTGAGGCATACAGGTTCAGTTGGCTCCTGAAACTCAAAGAGGTAACATCTCCTCTAAAGGTGGCACGCCTGAAGAAGCCACAACGATGGCGAAACGTCGCGGCACCACCACAAAAGCCAACCTTTATACTTTATATAACAAAGGCGAACCTGCTAAATATAAGTTTAATATAACACTATTATAAGATAAATTAATCTAAAAAAACAATAATCATAACTTAAACTAAATATAGTAGAGGTGTCAGGGGGGTGACCAATCCTAGGTGGAGAGTGCACGTGGCAGGGGACCTCCGGGCACCTTGCTTAGATTCCCTAACCTAACCCGCCAGGTCCTCTAGGGGCGGTCGCCCTCCTGGCACTTCCTAAAACGCTAAATATAGCTCATCTAGCCCTCTCCCCTCCCCAACCCTAAACAGAACCTATTGTTCTAACCCTAAACAGAACCTTTTTGTCTAACCCTAATTGTCAGTAACCCTAACCCTAACCCCTAACCGGTAACCCTAATAGTCCCTAACCCTAGGTCCCTCTTCCCCGAAAAATTGTCCCGAGAGGACCAAATTTCCGCATCTCCTGGGTCCGTCCAACCCTAAAGGAAAATACGATGCGAGGTACGTAGCTGGTAAGACTCCCAAGCAGGGAGTACAGCCCAATGATTCCAAAATTGGATCATTGCCAACCGAATCCAAACCGGATCGGTAATCTTCCGGGAAGAGGAATTAGGAATGGGATGAAAAAGGGAAATTGGAAAGGGAAAACGGGATTGGGAATGCTGACTTTTGGGAAGACAATAATTGGAGTCAAATTGGGATTATTTTAAAAAATTTTATTGATCGGCAAAACCTGAAAAAAGGAAAAATCGGAATTATTCGTAAAACCAATTGGAATACTTACCTATAACCCTAGAAAAGGAGAAAAAAAGTAAAAAACACTTACCTGAAAAAGAAAGAAAAATACTTACCTGAAACCGAATTTGGTACTTACCTGTAACCCTAGAAAGGAAGGAAAAAATAACTTACCTGAATACAAATCGTATACTTACCGTAAAACCTAAATAAAGGATAAAGAATAATTACCGATTGGAAACCTAAAAGAAGGAAAACAAAAATTAAAATAACTAAATTATAAAAAGGGAGTTTATTAGGAGAGTGAGGCATACAGGTTCAGTTGGCTCCTGAAACTCAAAGAGGTAACATCTCCTCTAAAGGTGGCACGCCTGAAGAAGCCACAACGATGGCGAAACGTCGCGGCACCACCACAAAAGCCAACCTTTATACTTTATATAACAAAGGCGAACCTGCTAAATATAAGTTTAATATAACACTATTATAAGATAAATTAATCTAAAAAAACAATAATCATAACTTAAACTAAATATAGTAGAGGTGTCAGGGGGGTGACCAATCCTAGGTGGAGAGTGCACGTGGCAGGGGACCTCCGGGCACCTTGCTTAGATTCCCTAACCTAACCCGCCAGGTCCTCTAGGGGCGGTCGCCCTCCTGGCACTTCCTAAAACGCTAAATATAGCTCATCTAGCCCTCTCCCCTCCCCAACCCTAAACAGAACCTATTGTTCTAACCCTAAACAGAACCTTTTTGTCTAACCCTAATTGTCAGTAACCCTAACCCTAACCCCTAACCGGTAACCCTAATAGTCCCTAACCCTAGGTCCCTCTTCCCCGAAAAATTGTCCCGAGAGGACCAAATTTCCGCATCTCCTGGGTCCGTCCAACCCTAAAGGAAAATACGATGCGAGGTACGTAGCTGGTAAGACTCCCAAGCAGGGAGTACAGCCCAATGATTCCAAAATTGGATCATTGCCAACCGAATCCAAACCGGATCGGTAATCTTCCGGGAAGAGGAATTAGGAATGGGATGAAAAAGGGAAATTGGAAAGGGAAAACGGGATTGGGAATGCTGACTTTTGGGAAGACAATAATTGGAGTCAAATTGGGATTATTTTAAAAAATTTTATTGATCGGCAAAACCTGAAAAAAGGAAAAATCGGAATTATTCGTAAAACCAATTGGAATACTTACCTATAACCCTAGAAAAGGAGAAAAAAAGTAAAAAACACTTACCTGAAAAAGAAAGAAAAATACTTACCTGAAACCGAATTTGGTACTTACCTGTAACCCTAGAAAGGAAGGAAAAAATAACTTACCTGAATACAAATCGTATACTTACCGTAAAACCTAAATAAAGGATAAAGAATAATTACCGATTGGAAACCTAAAAGAAGGAAAACAAAAATTAAAATAACTAAATTATAAAAAGGGAGTTTATTAGGAGAGTGAGGCATACAGGTTCAGTTGGCTCCTGAAACTCAAAGAGGTAACATCTCCTCTAAAGGTGGCACGCCTGAAGAAGCCACAACGATGGCGAAACGTCGCGGCACCACCACAAAAGCCAACCTTTATACTTTATATAACAAAGGCGAACCTGCTAAATATAAGTTTAATATAACACTATTATAAGATAAATTAATCTAAAAAAACAATAATCATAACTTAAACTAAATATAGTAGAGGTGTCAGGGGGGTGACCAATCCTAGGTGGAGAGTGCACGTGGCAGGGGACCTCCGGGCACCTTGCTTAGATTCCCTAACCTAACCCGCCAGGTCCTCTAGGGGCGGTCGCCCTCCTGGCACTTCCTAAAACGCTAAATATAGCTCATCTAGCCCTCTCCCCTCCCCAACCCTAAACAGAACCTATTGTTCTAACCCTAAACAGAACCTTTTTGTCTAACCCTAATTGTCAGTAACCCTAACCCTAACCCCTAACCGGTAACCCTAATAGTCCCTAACCCTAGGTCCCTCTTCCCCGAAAAATTGTCCCGAGAGGACCAAATTTCCGCATCTCCTGGGTCCGTCCAACCCTAAAGGAAAATACGATGCGAGGTACGTAGCTGGTAAGACTCCCAAGCAGGGAGTACAGCCCAATGATTCCAAAATTGGATCATTGCCAACCGAATCCAAACCGGATCGGTAATCTTCCGGGAAGAGGAATTAGGAATGGGATGAAAAAGGGAAATTGGAAAGGGAAAACGGGATTGGGAATGCTGACTTTTGGGAAGACAATAATTGGAGTCAAATTGGGATTATTTTAAAAAATTTTATTGATCGGCAAAACCTGAAAAAAGGAAAAATCGGAATTATTCGTAAAACCAATTGGAATACTTACCTATAACCCTAGAAAAGGAGAAAAAAAGTAAAAAACACTTACCTGAAAAAGAAAGAAAAATACTTACCTGAAACCGAATTTGGTACTTACCTGTAACCCTAGAAAGGAAGGAAAAAATAACTTACCTGAATACAAATCGTATACTTACCGTAAAACCTAAATAAAGGATAAAGAATAATTACCGATTGGAAACCTAAAAGAAGGAAAACAAAAATTAAAATAACTAAATTATAAAAAGGGAGTTTATTAGGAGAGTGAGGCATACAGGTTCAGTTGGCTCCTGAAACTCAAAGAGGTAACATCTCCTCTAAAGGTGGCACGCCTGAAGAAGCCACAACGATGGCGAAACGTCGCGGCACCACCACAAAAGCCAACCTTTATACTTTATATAACAAAGGCGAACCTGCTAAATATAAGTTTAATATAACACTATTATAAGATAAATTAATCTAAAAAAACAATAATCATAACTTAAACTAAATATAGTAGAGGTGTCAGGGGGGTGACCAATCCTAGGTGGAGAGTGCACGTGGCAGGGGACCTCCGGGCACCTTGCTTAGATTCCCTAACCTAACCCGCCAGGTCCTCTAGGGGCGGTCGCCCTCCTGGCACTTCCTAAAACGCTAAATATAGCTCATCTAGCCCTCTCCCCTCCCCAACCCTAAACAGAACCTATTGTTCTAACCCTAAACAGAACCTTTTTGTCTAACCCTAATTGTCAGTAACCCTAACCCTAACCCCTAACCGGTAACCCTAATAGTCCCTAACCCTAGGTCCCTCTTCCCCGAAAAATTGTCCCGAGAGGACCAAATTTCCGCATCTCCTGGGTCCGTCCAACCCTAAAGGAAAATACGATGCGAGGTACGTAGCTGGTAAGACTCCCAAGCAGGGAGTACAGCCCAATGATTCCAAAATTGGATCATTGCCAACCGAATCCAAACCGGATCGGTAATCTTCCGGGAAGAGGAATTAGGAATGGGATGAAAAAGGGAAATTGGAAAGGGAAAACGGGATTGGGAATGCTGACTTTTGGGAAGACAATAATTGGAGTCAAATTGGGATTATTTTAAAAAATTTTATTGATCGGCAAAACCTGAAAAAAGGAAAAATCGGAATTATTCGTAAAACCAATTGGAATACTTACCTATAACCCTAGAAAAGGAGAAAAAAAGTAAAAAACACTTACCTGAAAAAGAAAGAAAAATACTTACCTGAAACCGAATTTGGTACTTACCTGTAACCCTAGAAAGGAAGGAAAAAATAACTTACCTGAATACAAATCGTATACTTACCGTAAAACCTAAATAAAGGATAAAGAATAATTACCGATTGGAAACCTAAAAGAAGGAAAACAAAAATTAAAATAACTAAATTATAAAAAGGGAGTTTATTAGGAGAGTGAGGCATACAGGTTCAGTTGGCTCCTGAAACTCAAAGAGGTAACATCTCCTCTAAAGGTGGCACGCCTGAAGAAGCCACAACGATGGCGAAACGTCGCGGCACCACCACAAAAGCCAACCTTTATACTTTATATAACAAAGGCGAACCTGCTAAATATAAGTTTAATATAACACTATTATAAGATAAATTAATCTAAAAAAACAATAATCATAACTTAAACTAAATATAGTAGAGGTGTCAGGGGGGTGACCAATCCTAGGTGGAGAGTGCACGTGGCAGGGGACCTCCGGGCACCTTGCTTAGATTCCCTAACCTAACCCGCCAGGTCCTCTAGGGGCGGTCGCCCTCCTGGCACTTCCTAAAACGCTAAATATAGCTCATCTAGCCCTCTCCCCTCCCCAACCCTAAACAGAACCTATTGTTCTAACCCTAAACAGAACCTTTTTGTCTAACCCTAATTGTCAGTAACCCTAACCCTAACCCCTAACCGGTAACCCTAATAGTCCCTAACCCTAGGTCCCTCTTCCCCGAAAAATTGTCCCGAGAGGACCAAATTTCCGCATCTCCTGGGTCCGTCCAACCCTAAAGGAAAATACGATGCGAGGTACGTAGCTGGTAAGACTCCCAAGCAGGGAGTACAGCCCAATGATTCCAAAATTGGATCATTGCCAACCGAATCCAAACCGGATCGGTAATCTTCCGGGAAGAGGAATTAGGAATGGGATGAAAAAGGGAAATTGGAAAGGGAAAACGGGATTGGGAATGCTGACTTTTGGGAAGACAATAATTGGAGTCAAATTGGGATTATTTTAAAAAATTTTATTGATCGGCAAAACCTGAAAAAAGGAAAAATCGGAATTATTCGTAAAACCAATTGGAATACTTACCTATAACCCTAGAAAAGGAGAAAAAAAGTAAAAAACACTTACCTGAAAAAGAAAGAAAAATACTTACCTGAAACCGAATTTGGTACTTACCTGTAACCCTAGAAAGGAAGGAAAAAATAACTTACCTGAATACAAATCGTATACTTACCGTAAAACCTAAATAAAGGATAAAGAATAATTACCGATTGGAAACCTAAAAGAAGGAAAACAAAAATTAAAATAACTAAATTATAAAAAGGGAGTTTATTAGGAGAGTGAGGCATACAGGTTCAGTTGGCTCCTGAAACTCAAAGAGGTAACATCTCCTCTAAAGGTGGCACGCCTGAAGAAGCCACAACGATGGCGAAACGTCGCGGCACCACCACAAAAGCCAACCTTTATACTTTATATAACAAAGGCGAACCTGCTAAATATAAGTTTAATATAACACTATTATAAGATAAATTAATCTAAAAAAACAATAATCATAACTTAAACTAAATATAGTAGAGGTGTCAGGGGGGTGACCAATCCTAGGTGGAGAGTGCACGTGGCAGGGGACCTCCGGGCACCTTGCTTAGATTCCCTAACCTAACCCGCCAGGTCCTCTAGGGGCGGTCGCCCTCCTGGCACTTCCTAAAACGCTAAATATAGCTCATCTAGCCCTCTCCCCTCCCCAACCCTAAACAGAACCTATTGTTCTAACCCTAAACAGAACCTTTTTGTCTAACCCTAATTGTCAGTAACCCTAACCCTAACCCCTAACCGGTAACCCTAATAGTCCCTAACCCTAGGTCCCTCTTCCCCGAAAAATTGTCCCGAGAGGACCAAATTTCCGCATCTCCTGGGTCCGTCCAACCCTAAAGGAAAATACGATGCGAGGTACGTAGCTGGTAAGACTCCCAAGCAGGGAGTACAGCCCAATGATTCCAAAATTGGATCATTGCCAACCGAATCCAAACCGGATCGGTAATCTTCCGGGAAGAGGAATTAGGAATGGGATGAAAAAGGGAAATTGGAAAGGGAAAACGGGATTGGGAATGCTGACTTTTGGGAAGACAATAATTGGAGTCAAATTGGGATTATTTTAAAAAATTTTATTGATCGGCAAAACCTGAAAAAAGGAAAAATCGGAATTATTCGTAAAACCAATTGGAATACTTACCTATAACCCTAGAAAAGGAGAAAAAAAGTAAAAAACACTTACCTGAAAAAGAAAGAAAAATACTTACCTGAAACCGAATTTGGTACTTACCTGTAACCCTAGAAAGGAAGGAAAAAATAACTTACCTGAATACAAATCGTATACTTACCGTAAAACCTAAATAAAGGATAAAGAATAATTACCGATTGGAAACCTAAAAGAAGGAAAACAAAAATTAAAATAACTAAATTATAAAAAGGGAGTTTATTAGGAGAGTGAGGCATACAGGTTCAGTTGGCTCCTGAAACTCAAAGAGGTAACATCTCCTCTAAAGGTGGCACGCCTGAAGAAGCCACAACGATGGCGAAACGTCGCGGCACCACCACAAAAGCCAACCTTTATACTTTATATAACAAAGGCGAACCTGCTAAATATAAGTTTAATATAACACTATTATAAGATAAATTAATCTAAAAAAACAATAATCATAACTTAAACTAAATATAGTAGAGGTGTCAGGGGGGTGACCAATCCTAGGTGGAGAGTGCACGTGGCAGGGGACCTCCGGGCACCTTGCTTAGATTCCCTAACCTAACCCGCCAGGTCCTCTAGGGGCGGTCGCCCTCCTGGCACTTCCTAAAACGCTAAATATAGCTCATCTAGCCCTCTCCCCTCCCCAACCCTAAACAGAACCTATTGTTCTAACCCTAAACAGAACCTTTTTGTCTAACCCTAATTGTCAGTAACCCTAACCCTAACCCCTAACCGGTAACCCTAATAGTCCCTAACCCTAGGTCCCTCTTCCCCGAAAAATTGTCCCGAGAGGACCAAATTTCCGCATCTCCTGGGTCCGTCCAACCCTAAAGGAAAATACGATGCGAGGTACGTAGCTGGTAAGACTCCCAAGCAGGGAGTACAGCCCAATGATTCCAAAATTGGATCATTGCCAACCGAATCCAAACCGGATCGGTAATCTTCCGGGAAGAGGAATTAGGAATGGGATGAAAAAGGGAAATTGGAAAGGGAAAACGGGATTGGGAATGCTGACTTTTGGGAAGACAATAATTGGAGTCAAATTGGGATTATTTTAAAAAATTTTATTGATCGGCAAAACCTGAAAAAAGGAAAAATCGGAATTATTCGTAAAACCAATTGGAATACTTACCTATAACCCTAGAAAAGGAGAAAAAAAGTAAAAAACACTTACCTGAAAAAGAAAGAAAAATACTTACCTGAAACCGAATTTGGTACTTACCTGTAACCCTAGAAAGGAAGGAAAAAATAACTTACCTGAATACAAATCGTATACTTACCGTAAAACCTAAATAAAGGATAAAGAATAATTACCGATTGGAAACCTAAAAGAAGGAAAACAAAAATTAAAATAACTAAATTATAAAAAGGGAGTTTATTAGGAGAGTGAGGCATACAGGTTCAGTTGGCTCCTGAAACTCAAAGAGGTAACATCTCCTCTAAAGGTGGCACGCCTGAAGAAGCCACAACGATGGCGAAACGTCGCGGCACCACCACAAAAGCCAACCTTTATACTTTATATAACAAAGGCGAACCTG
>JAYKQN010000154.1:0-15000 GCA_036785175.1 Eupleurogrammus muticus | reverse complement strand
CATTGCCAACCGAATCCAAACCGGATCGGTAATCTTCCGGGAAGAGGAATTAGGAATGGGATGAA
The DNA here is from genome assembly GCA_036785175.1 of Eupleurogrammus muticus. NCBI lineage: Eukaryota > Metazoa > Chordata > Actinopteri > Scombriformes > Trichiuridae > Eupleurogrammus > Eupleurogrammus muticus. Next base: position 14,935 of record JAYKQN010000154.1, on the reverse strand, counting down.
AAAGGGAAATTGGAAAGGGAAAACGGGATTGGGAATGCTGACTTTTGGGAAGACAATAATTGGAGTCAAATTGGGATTATTTTAAAAAATTTTATTGATCGGCAAAACCTGAAAAAAGGAAAAATCGGAATTATTCGTAAAACCAATTGGAATACTTACCTATAACCCTAGAAAAGGAGAAAAAAAGTAAAAAACACTTACCTGAAAAAGAAAGAAAAATACTTACCTGAAACCGAATTTGGTACTTACCTGTAACCCTAGAAAGGAAGGAAAAAATAACTTACCTGAATACAAATCGTATACTTACCGTAAAACCTAAATAAAGGATAAAGAATAATTACCGATTGGAAACCTAAAAGAAGGAAAACAAAAATTAAAATAACTAAATTATAAAAAGGGAGTTTATTAGGAGAGTGAGGCATACAGGTTCAGTTGGCTCCTGAAACTCAAAGAGGTAACATCTCCTCTAAAGGTGGCACGCCTGAAGAAGCCACAACGATGGCGAAACGTCGCGGCACCACCACAAAAGCCAACCTTTATACTTTATATAACAAAGGCGAACCTGCTAAATATAAGTTTAATATAACACTATTATAAGATAAATTAATCTAAAAAAACAATAATCATAACTTAAACTAAATATAGTAGAGGTGTCAGGGGGGTGACCAATCCTAGGTGGAGAGTGCACGTGGCAGGGGACCTCCGGGCACCTTGCTTAGATTCCCTAACCTAACCCGCCAGGTCCTCTAGGGGCGGTCGCCCTCCTGGCACTTCCTAAAACGCTAAATATAGCTCATCTAGCCCTCTCCCCTCCCCAACCCTAAACAGAACCTATTGTTCTAACCCTAAACAGAACCTTTTTGTCTAACCCTAATTGTCAGTAACCCTAACCCTAACCCCTAACCGGTAACCCTAATAGTCCCTAACCCTAGGTCCCTCTTCCCCGAAAAATTGTCCCGAGAGGACCAAATTTCCGCATCTCCTGGGTCCGTCCAACCCTAAAGGAAAATACGATGCGAGGTACGTAGCTGGTAAGACTCCCAAGCAGGGAGTACAGCCCAATGATTCCAAAATTGGATCATTGCCAACCGAATCCAAACCGGATCGGTAATCTTCCGGGAAGAGGAATTAGGAATGGGATGAAAAAGGGAAATTGGAAAGGGAAAACGGGATTGGGAATGCTGACTTTTGGGAAGACAATAATTGGAGTCAAATTGGGATTATTTTAAAAAATTTTATTGATCGGCAAAACCTGAAAAAAGGAAAAATCGGAATTATTCGTAAAACCAATTGGAATACTTACCTATAACCCTAGAAAAGGAGAAAAAAAGTAAAAAACACTTACCTGAAAAAGAAAGAAAAATACTTACCTGAAACCGAATTTGGTACTTACCTGTAACCCTAGAAAGGAAGGAAAAAATAACTTACCTGAATACAAATCGTATACTTACCGTAAAACCTAAATAAAGGATAAAGAATAATTACCGATTGGAAACCTAAAAGAAGGAAAACAAAAATTAAAATAACTAAATTATAAAAAGGGAGTTTATTAGGAGAGTGAGGCATACAGGTTCAGTTGGCTCCTGAAACTCAAAGAGGTAACATCTCCTCTAAAGGTGGCACGCCTGAAGAAGCCACAACGATGGCGAAACGTCGCGGCACCACCACAAAAGCCAACCTTTATACTTTATATAACAAAGGCGAACCTGCTAAATATAAGTTTAATATAACACTATTATAAGATAAATTAATCTAAAAAAACAATAATCATAACTTAAACTAAATATAGTAGAGGTGTCAGGGGGGTGACCAATCCTAGGTGGAGAGTGCACGTGGCAGGGGACCTCCGGGCACCTTGCTTAGATTCCCTAACCTAACCCGCCAGGTCCTCTAGGGGCGGTCGCCCTCCTGGCACTTCCTAAAACGCTAAATATAGCTCATCTAGCCCTCTCCCCTCCCCAACCCTAAACAGAACCTATTGTTCTAACCCTAAACAGAACCTTTTTGTCTAACCCTAATTGTCAGTAACCCTAACCCTAACCCCTAACCGGTAACCCTAATAGTCCCTAACCCTAGGTCCCTCTTCCCCGAAAAATTGTCCCGAGAGGACCAAATTTCCGCATCTCCTGGGTCCGTCCAACCCTAAAGGAAAATACGATGCGAGGTACGTAGCTGGTAAGACTCCCAAGCAGGGAGTACAGCCCAATGATTCCAAAATTGGATCATTGCCAACCGAATCCAAACCGGATCGGTAATCTTCCGGGAAGAGGAATTAGGAATGGGATGAAAAAGGGAAATTGGAAAGGGAAAACGGGATTGGGAATGCTGACTTTTGGGAAGACAATAATTGGAGTCAAATTGGGATTATTTTAAAAAATTTTATTGATCGGCAAAACCTGAAAAAAGGAAAAATCGGAATTATTCGTAAAACCAATTGGAATACTTACCTATAACCCTAGAAAAGGAGAAAAAAAGTAAAAAACACTTACCTGAAAAAGAAAGAAAAATACTTACCTGAAACCGAATTTGGTACTTACCTGTAACCCTAGAAAGGAAGGAAAAAATAACTTACCTGAATACAAATCGTATACTTACCGTAAAACCTAAATAAAGGATAAAGAATAATTACCGATTGGAAACCTAAAAGAAGGAAAACAAAAATTAAAATAACTAAATTATAAAAAGGGAGTTTATTAGGAGAGTGAGGCATACAGGTTCAGTTGGCTCCTGAAACTCAAAGAGGTAACATCTCCTCTAAAGGTGGCACGCCTGAAGAAGCCACAACGATGGCGAAACGTCGCGGCACCACCACAAAAGCCAACCTTTATACTTTATATAACAAAGGCGAACCTGCTAAATATAAGTTTAATATAACACTATTATAAGATAAATTAATCTAAAAAAACAATAATCATAACTTAAACTAAATATAGTAGAGGTGTCAGGGGGGTGACCAATCCTAGGTGGAGAGTGCACGTGGCAGGGGACCTCCGGGCACCTTGCTTAGATTCCCTAACCTAACCCGCCAGGTCCTCTAGGGGCGGTCGCCCTCCTGGCACTTCCTAAAACGCTAAATATAGCTCATCTAGCCCTCTCCCCTCCCCAACCCTAAACAGAACCTATTGTTCTAACCCTAAACAGAACCTTTTTGTCTAACCCTAATTGTCAGTAACCCTAACCCTAACCCCTAACCGGTAACCCTAATAGTCCCTAACCCTAGGTCCCTCTTCCCCGAAAAATTGTCCCGAGAGGACCAAATTTCCGCATCTCCTGGGTCCGTCCAACCCTAAAGGAAAATACGATGCGAGGTACGTAGCTGGTAAGACTCCCAAGCAGGGAGTACAGCCCAATGATTCCAAAATTGGATCATTGCCAACCGAATCCAAACCGGATCGGTAATCTTCCGGGAAGAGGAATTAGGAATGGGATGAAAAAGGGAAATTGGAAAGGGAAAACGGGATTGGGAATGCTGACTTTTGGGAAGACAATAATTGGAGTCAAATTGGGATTATTTTAAAAAATTTTATTGATCGGCAAAACCTGAAAAAAGGAAAAATCGGAATTATTCGTAAAACCAATTGGAATACTTACCTATAACCCTAGAAAAGGAGAAAAAAAGTAAAAAACACTTACCTGAAAAAGAAAGAAAAATACTTACCTGAAACCGAATTTGGTACTTACCTGTAACCCTAGAAAGGAAGGAAAAAATAACTTACCTGAATACAAATCGTATACTTACCGTAAAACCTAAATAAAGGATAAAGAATAATTACCGATTGGAAACCTAAAAGAAGGAAAACAAAAATTAAAATAACTAAATTATAAAAAGGGAGTTTATTAGGAGAGTGAGACATACAGGTTCAGTTGGCTCCTGAAACTCAAAGAGGTAACATCTCCTCTAAAGGTGGCACGCCTGAAGAAGCCACAACGATGGCGAAACGTCGCGGCACCACCACAAAAGCCAACCTTTATACTTTATATAACAAAGGCGAACCTGCTAAATATAAGTTTAATATAACACTATTATAAGATAAATTAATCTAAAAAAACAATAATCATAACTTAAACTAAATATAGTAGAGGTGTCAGGGGGGTGACCAATCCTAGGTGGAGAGTGCACGTGGCAGGGGACCTCCGGGCACCTTGCTTAGATTCCCTAACCTAACCCGCCAGGTCCTCTAGGGGCGGTCGCCCTCCTGGCACTTCCTAAAACGCTAAATATAGCTCATCTAGCCCTCTCCCCTCCCCAACCCTAAACAGAACCTATTGTTCTAACCCTAAACAGAACCTTTTTGTCTAACCCTAATTGTCAGTAACCCTAACCCTAACCCCTAACCGGTAACCCTAATAGTCCCTAACCCTAGGTCCCTCTTCCCCGAAAAATTGTCCCGAGAGGACCAAATTTCCGCATCTCCTGGGTCCGTCCAACCCTAAAGGAAAATACGATGCGAGGTACGTAGCTGGTAAGACTCCCAAGCAGGGAGTACAGCCCAATGATTCCAAAATTGGATCATTGCCAACCGAATCCAAACCGGATCGGTAATCTTCCGGGAAGAGGAATTAGGAATGGGATGAAAAAGGGAAATTGGAAAGGGAAAACGGGATTGGGAATGCTGACTTTTGGGAAGACAATAATTGGAGTCAAATTGGGATTATTTTAAAAAATTTTATTGATCGGCAAAACCTGAAAAAAGGAAAAATCGGAATTATTCGTAAAACCAATTGGAATACTTACCTATAACCCTAGAAAAGGAGAAAAAAAGTAAAAAACACTTACCTGAAAAAGAAAGAAAAATACTTACCTGAAACCGAATTTGGTACTTACCTGTAACCCTAGAAAGGAAGGAAAAAATAACTTACCTGAATACAAATCGTATACTTACCGTAAAACCTAAATAAAGGATAAAGAATAATTACCGATTGGAAACCTAAAAGAAGGAAAACAAAAATTAAAATAACTAAATTATAAAAAGGGAGTTTATTAGGAGAGTGAGGCATACAGGTTCAGTTGGCTCCTGAAACTCAAAGAGGTAACATCTCCTCTAAAGGTGGCACGCCTGAAGAAGCCACAACGATGGCGAAACGTCGCGGCACCACCACAAAAGCCAACCTTTATACTTTATATAACAAAGGCGAACCTGCTAAATATAAGTTTAATATAACACTATTATAAGATAAATTAATCTAAAAAAACAATAATCATAACTTAAACTAAATATAGTAGAGGTGTCAGGGGGGTGACCAATCCTAGGTGGAGAGTGCACGTGGCAGGGGACCTCCGGGCACCTTGCTTAGATTCCCTAACCTAACCCGCCAGGTCCTCTAGGGGCGGTCGCCCTCCTGGCACTTCCTAAAACGCTAAATATAGCTCATCTAGCCCTCTCCCCTCCCCAACCCTAAACAGAACCTATTGTTCTAACCCTAAACAGAACCTTTTTGTCTAACCCTAATTGTCAGTAACCCTAACCCTAACCCCTAACCGGTAACCCTAATAGTCCCTAACCCTAGGTCCCTCTTCCCCGAAAAATTGTCCCGAGAGGACCAAATTTCCGCATCTCCTGGGTCCGTCCAACCCTAAAGGAAAATACGATGCGAGGTACGTAGCTGGTAAGACTCCCAAGCAGGGAGTACAGCCCAATGATTCCAAAATTGGATCATTGCCAACCGAATCCAAACCGGATCGGTAATCTTCCGGGAAGAGGAATTAGGAATGGGATGAAAAAGGGAAATTGGAAAGGGAAAACGGGATTGGGAATGCTGACTTTTGGGAAGACAATAATTGGAGTCAAATTGGGATTATTTTAAAAAATTTTATTGATCGGCAAAACCTGAAAAAAGGAAAAATCGGAATTATTCGTAAAACCAATTGGAATACTTACCTATAACCCTAGAAAAGGAGAAAAAAAGTAAAAAACACTTACCTGAAAAAGAAAGAAAAATACTTACCTGAAACCGAATTTGGTACTTACCTGTAACCCTAGAAAGGAAGGAAAAAATAACTTACCTGAATACAAATCGTATACTTACCGTAAAACCTAAATAAAGGATAAAGAATAATTACCGATTGGAAACCTAAAAGAAGGAAAACAAAAATTAAAATAACTAAATTATAAAAAGGGAGTTTATTAGGAGAGTGAGGCATACAGGTTCAGTTGGCTCCTGAAACTCAAAGAGGTAACATCTCCTCTAAAGGTGGCACGCCTGAAGAAGCCACAACGATGGCGAAACGTCGCGGCACCACCACAAAAGCCAACCTTTATACTTTATATAACAAAGGCGAACCTGCTAAATATAAGTTTAATATAACACTATTATAAGATAAATTAATCTAAAAAAACAATAATCATAACTTAAACTAAATATAGTAGAGGTGTCAGGGGGGTGACCAATCCTAGGTGGAGAGTGCACGTGGCAGGGGACCTCCGGGCACCTTGCTTAGATTCCCTAACCTAACCCGCCAGGTCCTCTAGGGGCGGTCGCCCTCCTGGCACTTCCTAAAACGCTAAATATAGCTCATCTAGCCCTCTCCCCTCCCCAACCCTAAACAGAACCTATTGTTCTAACCCTAAACAGAACCTTTTTGTCTAACCCTAATTGTCAGTAACCCTAACCCTAACCCCTAACCGGTAACCCTAATAGTCCCTAACCCTAGGTCCCTCTTCCCCGAAAAATTGTCCCGAGAGGACCAAATTTCCGCATCTCCTGGGTCCGTCCAACCCTAAAGGAAAATACGATGCGAGGTACGTAGCTGGTAAGACTCCCAAGCAGGGAGTACAGCCCAATGATTCCAAAATTGGATCATTGCCAACCGAATCCAAACCGGATCGGTAATCTTCCGGGAAGAGGAATTAGGAATGGGATGAAAAAGGGAAATTGGAAAGGGAAAACGGGATTGGGAATGCTGACTTTTGGGAAGACAATAATTGGAGTCAAATTGGGATTATTTTAAAAAATTTTATTGATCGGCAAAACCTGAAAAAAGGAAAAATCGGAATTATTCGTAAAACCAATTGGAATACTTACCTATAACCCTAGAAAAGGAGAAAAAAAGTAAAAAACACTTACCTGAAAAAGAAAGAAAAATACTTACCTGAAACCGAATTTGGTACTTACCTGTAACCCTAGAAAGGAAGGAAAAAATAACTTACCTGAATACAAATCGTATACTTACCGTAAAACCTAAATAAAGGATAAAGAATAATTACCGATTGGAAACCTAAAAGAAGGAAAACAAAAATTAAAATAACTAAATTATAAAAAGGGAGTTTATTAGGAGAGTGAGGCATACAGGTTCAGTTGGCTCCTGAAACTCAAAGAGGTAACATCTCCTCTAAAGGTGGCACGCCTGAAGAAGCCACAACGATGGCGAAACGTCGCGGCACCACCACAAAAGCCAACCTTTATACTTTATATAACAAAGGCGAACCTGCTAAATATAAGTTTAATATAACACTATTATAAGATAAATTAATCTAAAAAAACAATAATCATAACTTAAACTAAATATAGTAGAGGTGTCAGGGGGGTGACCAATCCTAGGTGGAGAGTGCACGTGGCAGGGGACCTCCGGGCACCTTGCTTAGATTCCCTAACCTAACCCGCCAGGTCCTCTAGGGGCGGTCGCCCTCCTGGCACTTCCTAAAACGCTAAATATAGCTCATCTAGCCCTCTCCCCTCCCCAACCCTAAACAGAACCTATTGTTCTAACCCTAAACAGAACCTTTTTGTCTAACCCTAATTGTCAGTAACCCTAACCCTAACCCCTAACCGGTAACCCTAATAGTCCCTAACCCTAGGTCCCTCTTCCCCGAAAAATTGTCCCGAGAGGACCAAATTTCCGCATCTCCTGGGTCCGTCCAACCCTAAAGGAAAATACGATGCGAGGTACGTAGCTGGTAAGACTCCCAAGCAGGGAGTACAGCCCAATGATTCCAAAATTGGATCATTGCCAACCGAATCCAAACCGGATCGGTAATCTTCCGGGAAGAGGAATTAGGAATGGGATGAAAAAGGGAAATTGGAAAGGGAAAACGGGATTGGGAATGCTGACTTTTGGGAAGACAATAATTGGAGTCAAATTGGGATTATTTTAAAAAATTTTATTGATCGGCAAAACCTGAAAAAAGGAAAAATCGGAATTATTCGTAAAACCAATTGGAATACTTACCTATAACCCTAGAAAAGGAGAAAAAAAGTAAAAAACACTTACCTGAAAAAGAAAGAAAAATACTTACCTGAAACCGAATTTGGTACTTACCTGTAACCCTAGAAAGGAAGGAAAAAATAACTTACCTGAATACAAATCGTATACTTACCGTAAAACCTAAATAAAGGATAAAGAATAATTACCGATTGGAAACCTAAAAGAAGGAAAACAAAAATTAAAATAACTAAATTATAAAAAGGGAGTTTATTAGGAGAGTGAGGCATACAGGTTCAGTTGGCTCCTGAAACTCAAAGAGGTAACATCTCCTCTAAAGGTGGCACGCCTGAAGAAGCCACAACGATGGCGAAACGTCGCGGCACCACCACAAAAGCCAACCTTTATACTTTATATAACAAAGGCGAACCTGCTAAATATAAGTTTAATATAACACTATTATAAGATAAATTAATCTAAAAAAACAATAATCATAACTTAAACTAAATATAGTAGAGGTGTCAGGGGGGTGACCAATCCTAGGTGGAGAGTGCACGTGGCAGGGGACCTCCGGGCACCTTGCTTAGATTCCCTAACCTAACCCGCCAGGTCCTCTAGGGGCGGTCGCCCTCCTGGCACTTCCTAAAACGCTAAATATAGCTCATCTAGCCCTCTCCCCTCCCCAACCCTAAACAGAACCTATTGTTCTAACCCTAAACAGAACCTTTTTGTCTAACCCTAATTGTCAGTAACCCTAACCCTAACCCCTAACCGGTAACCCTAATAGTCCCTAACCCTAGGTCCCTCTTCCCCGAAAAATTGTCCCGAGAGGACCAAATTTCCGCATCTCCTGGGTCCGTCCAACCCTAAAGGAAAATACGATGCGAGGTACGTAGCTGGTAAGACTCCCAAGCAGGGAGTACAGCCCAATGATTCCAAAATTGGATCATTGCCAACCGAATCCAAACCGGATCGGTAATCTTCCGGGAAGAGGAATTAGGAATGGGATGAAAAAGGGAAATTGGAAAGGGAAAACGGGATTGGGAATGCTGACTTTTGGGAAGACAATAATTGGAGTCAAATTGGGATTATTTTAAAAAATTTTATTGATCGGCAAAACCTGAAAAAAGGAAAAATCGGAATTATTCGTAAAACCAATTGGAATACTTACCTATAACCCTAGAAAAGGAGAAAAAAAGTAAAAAACACTTACCTGAAAAAGAAAGAAAAATACTTACCTGAAACCGAATTTGGTACTTACCTGTAACCCTAGAAAGGAAGGAAAAAATAACTTACCTGAATACAAATCGTATACTTACCGTAAAACCTAAATAAAGGATAAAGAATAATTACCGATTGGAAACCTAAAAGAAGGAAAACAAAAATTAAAATAACTAAATTATAAAAAGGGAGTTTATTAGGAGAGTGAGGCATACAGGTTCAGTTGGCTCCTGAAACTCAAAGAGGTAACATCTCCTCTAAAGGTGGCACGCCTGAAGAAGCCACAACGATGGCGAAACGTCGCGGCACCACCACAAAAGCCAACCTTTATACTTTATATAACAAAGGCGAACCTGCTAAATATAAGTTTAATATAACACTATTATAAGATAAATTAATCTAAAAAAACAATAATCATAACTTAAACTAAATATAGTAGAGGTGTCAGGGGGGTGACCAATCCTAGGTGGAGAGTGCACGTGGCAGGGGACCTCCGGGCACCTTGCTTAGATTCCCTAACCTAACCCGCCAGGTCCTCTAGGGGCGGTCGCCCTCCTGGCACTTCCTAAAACGCTAAATATAGCTCATCTAGCCCTCTCCCCTCCCCAACCCTAAACAGAACCTATTGTTCTAACCCTAAACAGAACCTTTTTGTCTAACCCTAATTGTCAGTAACCCTAACCCTAACCCCTAACCGGTAACCCTAATAGTCCCTAACCCTAGGTCCCTCTTCCCCGAAAAATTGTCCCGAGAGGACCAAATTTCCGCATCTCCTGGGTCCGTCCAACCCTAAAGGAAAATACGATGCGAGGTACGTAGCTGGTAAGACTCCCAAGCAGGGAGTACAGCCCAATGATTCCAAAATTGGATCATTGCCAACCGAATCCAAACCGGATCGGTAATCTTCCGGGAAGAGGAATTAGGAATGGGATGAAAAAGGGAAATTGGAAAGGGAAAACGGGATTGGGAATGCTGACTTTTGGGAAGACAATAATTGGAGTCAAATTGGGATTATTTTAAAAAATTTTATTGATCGGCAAAACCTGAAAAAAGGAAAAATCGGAATTATTCGTAAAACCAATTGGAATACTTACCTATAACCCTAGAAAAGGAGAAAAAAAGTAAAAAACACTTACCTGAAAAAGAAAGAAAAATACTTACCTGAAACCGAATTTGGTACTTACCTGTAACCCTAGAAAGGAAGGAAAAAATAACTTACCTGAATACAAATCGTATACTTACCGTAAAACCTAAATAAAGGATAAAGAATAATTACCGATTGGAAACCTAAAAGAAGGAAAACAAAAATTAAAATAACTAAATTATAAAAAGGGAGTTTATTAGGAGAGTGAGGCATACAGGTTCAGTTGGCTCCTGAAACTCAAAGAGGTAACATCTCCTCTAAAGGTGGCACGCCTGAAGAAGCCACAACGATGGCGAAACGTCGCGGCACCACCACAAAAGCCAACCTTTATACTTTATATAACAAAGGCGAACCTGCTAAATATAAGTTTAATATAACACTATTATAAGATAAATTAATCTAAAAAAACAATAATCATAACTTAAACTAAATATAGTAGAGGTGTCAGGGGGGTGACCAATCCTAGGTGGAGAGTGCACGTGGCAGGGGACCTCCGGGCACCTTGCTTAGATTCCCTAACCTAACCCGCCAGGTCCTCTAGGGGCGGTCGCCCTCCTGGCACTTCCTAAAACGCTAAATATAGCTCATCTAGCCCTCTCCCCTCCCCAACCCTAAACAGAACCTATTGTTCTAACCCTAAACAGAACCTTTTTGTCTAACCCTAATTGTCAGTAACCCTAACCCTAACCCCTAACCGGTAACCCTAATAGTCCCTAACCCTAGGTCCCTCTTCCCCGAAAAATTGTCCCGAGAGGACCAAATTTCCGCATCTCCTGGGTCCGTCCAACCCTAAAGGAAAATACGATGCGAGGTACGTAGCTGGTAAGACTCCCAAGCAGGGAGTACAGCCCAATGATTCCAAAATTGGATCATTGCCAACCGAATCCAAACCGGATCGGTAATCTTCCGGGAAGAGGAATTAGGAATGGGATGAAAAAGGGAAATTGGAAAGGGAAAACGGGATTGGGAATGCTGACTTTTGGGAAGACAATAATTGGAGTCAAATTGGGATTATTTTAAAAAATTTTATTGATCGGCAAAACCTGAAAAAAGGAAAAATCGGAATTATTCGTAAAACCAATTGGAATACTTACCTATAACCCTAGAAAAGGAGAAAAAAAGTAAAAAACACTTACCTGAAAAAGAAAGAAAAATACTTACCTGAAACCGAATTTGGTACTTACCTGTAACCCTAGAAAGGAAGGAAAAAATAACTTACCTGAATACAAATCGTATACTTACCGTAAAACCTAAATAAAGGATAAAGAATAATTACCGATTGGAAACCTAAAAGAAGGAAAACAAAAATTAAAATAACTAAATTATAAAAAGGGAGTTTATTAGGAGAGTGAGGCATACAGGTTCAGTTGGCTCCTGAAACTCAAAGAGGTAACATCTCCTCTAAAGGTGGCACGCCTGAAGAAGCCACAACGATGGCGAAACGTCGCGGCACCACCACAAAAGCCAACCTTTATACTTTATATAACAAAGGCGAACCTGCTAAATATAAGTTTAATATAACACTATTATAAGATAAATTAATCTAAAAAAACAATAATCATAACTTAAACTAAATATAGTAGAGGTGTCAGGGGGGTGACCAATCCTAGGTGGAGAGTGCACGTGGCAGGGGACCTCCGGGCACCTTGCTTAGATTCCCTAACCTAACCCGCCAGGTCCTCTAGGGGCGGTCGCCCTCCTGGCACTTCCTAAAACGCTAAATATAGCTCATCTAGCCCTCTCCCCTCCCCAACCCTAAACAGAACCTATTGTTCTAACCCTAAACAGAACCTTTTTGTCTAACCCTAATTGTCAGTAACCCTAACCCTAACCCCTAACCGGTAACCCTAATAGTCCCTAACCCTAGGTCCCTCTTCCCCGAAAAATTGTCCCGAGAGGACCAAATTTCCGCATCTCCTGGGTCCGTCCAACCCTAAAGGAAAATACGATGCGAGGTACGTAGCTGGTAAGACTCCCAAGCAGGGAGTACAGCCCAATGATTCCAAAATTGGATCATTGCCAACCGAATCCAAACCGGATCGGTAATCTTCCGGGAAGAGGAATTAGGAATGGGATGAAAAAGGGAAATTGGAAAGGGAAAACGGGATTGGGAATGCTGACTTTTGGGAAGACAATAATTGGAGTCAAATTGGGATTATTTTAAAAAATTTTATTGATCGGCAAAACCTGAAAAAAGGAAAAATCGGAATTATTCGTAAAACCAATTGGAATACTTACCTATAACCCTAGAAAAGGAGAAAAAAAGTAAAAAACACTTACCTGAAAAAGAAAGAAAAATACTTACCTGAAACCGAATTTGGTACTTACCTGTAACCCTAGAAAGGAAGGAAAAAATAACTTACCTGAATACAAATCGTATACTTACCGTAAAACCTAAATAAAGGATAAAGAATAATTACCGATTGGAAACCTAAAAGAAGGAAAACAAAAATTAAAATAACTAAATTATAAAAAGGGAGTTTATTAGGAGAGTGAGGCATACAGGTTCAGTTGGCTCCTGAAACTCAAAGAGGTAACATCTCCTCTAAAGGTGGCACGCCTGAAGAAGCCACAACGATGGCGAAACGTCGCGGCACCACCACAAAAGCCAACCTTTATACTTTATATAACAAAGGCGAACCTGCTAAATATAAGTTTAATATAACACTATTATAAGATAAATTAATCTAAAAAAACAATAATCATAACTTAAACTAAATATAGTAGAGGTGTCAGGGGGGTGACCAATCCTAGGTGGAGAGTGCACGTGGCAGGGGACCTCCGGGCACCTTGCTTAGATTCCCTAACCTAACCCGCCAGGTCCTCTAGGGGCGGTCGCCCTCCTGGCACTTCCTAAAACGCTAAATATAGCTCATCTAGCCCTCTCCCCTCCCCAACCCTAAACAGAACCTATTGTTCTAACCCTAAACAGAACCTTTTTGTCTAACCCTAATTGTCAGTAACCCTAACCCTAACCCCTAACCGGTAACCCTAATAGTCCCTAACCCTAGGTCCCTCTTCCCCGAAAAATTGTCCCGAGAGGACCAAATTTCCGCATCTCCTGGGTCCGTCCAACCCTAAAGGAAAATACGATGCGAGGTACGTAGCTGGTAAGACTCCCAAGCAGGGAGTACAGCCCAATGATTCCAAAATTGGATCATTGCCAACCGAATCCAAACCGGATCGGTAATCTTCCGGGAAGAGGAATTAGGAATGGGATGAAAAAGGGAAATTGGAAAGGGAAAACGGGATTGGGAATGCTGACTTTTGGGAAGACAATAATTGGAGTCAAATTGGGATTATTTTAAAAAATTTTATTGATCGGCAAAACCTGAAAAAAGGAAAAATCGGAATTATTCGTAAAACCAATTGGAATACTTACCTATAACCCTAGAAAAGGAGAAAAAAAGTAAAAAACACTTACCTGAAAAAGAAAGAAAAATACTTACCTGAAACCGAATTTGGTACTTACCTGTAACCCTAGAAAGGAAGGAAAAAATAACTTACCTGAATACAAATCGTATACTTACCGTAAAACCTAAATAAAGGATAAAGAATAATTACCGATTGGAAACCTAAAAGAAGGAAAACAAAAATTAAAATAACTAAATTATAAAAAGGGAGTTTATTAGGAGAGTGAGGCATACAGGTTCAGTTGGCTCCTGAAACTCAAAGAGGTAACATCTCCTCTAAAGGTGGCACGCCTGAAGAAGCCACAACGATGGCGAAACGTCGCGGCACCACCACAAAAGCCAACCTTTATACTTTATATAACAAAGGCGAACCTGCTAAATATAAGTTTAATATAACACTATTATAAGATAAATTAATCTAAAAAAACAATAATCATAACTTAAACTAAATATAGTAGAGGTGTCAGGGGGGTGACCAATCCTAGGTGGAGAGTGCACGTGGCAGGGGACCTCCGGGCACCTTGCTTAGATTCCCTAACCTAACCCGCCAGGTCCTCTAGGGGCGGTCGCCCTCCTGGCACTTCCTAAAACGCTAAATATAGCTCATCTAGCCCTCTCCCCTCCCCAACCCTAAACAGAACCTATTGTTCTAACCCTAAACAGAACCTTTTTGTCTAACCCTAATTGTCAGTAACCCTAACCCTAACCCCTAACCGGTAACCCTAATAGTCCCTAACCCTAGGTCCCTCTTCCCCGAAAAATTGTCCCGAGAGGACCAAATTTCCGCATCTCCTGGGTCCGTCCAACCCTAAAGGAAAATACGATGCGAGGTACGTAGCTGGTAAGACTCCCAAGCAGGGAGTACAGCCCAATGATTCCAAAATTGGATCATTGCCAACCGAATCCAAACCGGATCGGTAATCTTCCGGGAAGAGGAATTAGGAATGGGATGAAAAAGGGAAATTGGAAAGGGAAAACGGGATTGGGAATGCTGACTTTTGGGAAGACAATAATTGG
>JAYKQN010000129.1:0-40667 GCA_036785175.1 Eupleurogrammus muticus | reverse complement strand
AAAAGCACATAGACATAGATCTTGGCCGTTTCTCAATGAAACTGCAATATTTTCAACTAAAACCTTGTATTCTACCTAGTTTATGTGCTATCCTATTGTTTTCAGTGAGAAATTTAGTGGGACAAGTTTTTTATTCATGTTATAGCATGTTTTATCTTTTTTATTCGCTTAAAGTGCTTCTCTCGGCCTGAAAAGCACATAGACATAGATTTGGCCGTTTCTCAATGAAAATGCAATATTTTCAACTAAAACCTTGTATTCTACTAGTTTATGTGCTATCCTATTGTTTTCAGTGAGAAATTTAGTGGGGACAAGTTTTTTATTCATGTTATAGCATGTTTATCTTTTTTATTCGCTTAAAGTGCTTCTCTCGGCCTGAAAAGCACATAGACATAGATTTGGCCGTTTCTCAATGAAAATGCAATATTTTCAACTAAAACCTTGTATTCCTACTAGTTTATGTGCTATCCTATTGTTTTCAGTGAGAAATTTAGTGGGGACAAGTTTTTTATTCATGTTATAGCATGTTTATCTTTTTTATTCGCTTAAAGTGCTTCTCTCGGCCTGAAAAGCACATAGACATAGATTTGGCCGTTTCTCAATGAAAATGCAATATTTTCAACTAAAACCTTGTATTCTACTAGTTTATGTGCTATCCTATTGTTTTCAGTGAGAAATTTAGTGGGGACAAGTTTTTTATTCATGTTATAGCATGTTTATCTTTTTATTCGCTTAAAGTGCTTCTCTCGGCCTGAAAAGCACATAGACATAGATTTGGCCGTTTCTCAATGAAAATGCAATATTTTCAACTAAAACCTTGTATCCTACTAGTTTATGTGCTATCCTATTGTTTTCAGTGAGAAATTTAGTGGGGACAAGTTTTTTATTCATGTTATGGCATGTTTATCTTTTTTATTCGCTTAAAGTGCTTCTCTCGGCCTGAAAAGCACATAGACATAGATTTGGCCGTTTCTCAATGAAAATGCAATATTTTCAACTAAAACCTTGTATCCTACTAGTTTATGTGCTATCCTATTGTTTTCAGTGAGAAATTTAGTGGGGACAAGTTTTTTATTCATGTTATGGCATGTTTATCTTTTTTATTCGCTTAAAGTGCTTCTCTCGGCCTGAAAAGCACATAGACATAGATTTGGCCGTTTCTCAATGAAAATGCAATATTTTCAACTAAAACCTTGTATCCTACTAGTTTATGTGCTATCCTATTGTTTTCAGTGAGAAATTTAGTGGGGACAAGTTTTTTATTCATGTTATGGCATGTTTATCTTTTTTATTCGCTTAAAGTGCTTCTCTCGGCCTGAAAAGCACATAGACATAGATTTGGCCGTTTCTCAATGAAAATGCAATATTTTCAACTAAAACCTTGTATCCTACTAGTTTATGTGCTATCCTATTGTTTTCAGTGAGAAATTTAGTGGGGACAAGTTTTTTATTCATGTTATGGCATGTTTATCTTTTTTATTCGCTTAAAGTGCTTCTCTCGGCCTGAAAAGCACATAGACATAGATTTGGCCGTTTCTCAATGAAAATGCAATATTTTCAACTAAAACCTTGTATCCTACTAGTTTATGTGCTATCCTATTGTTTTCAGTGAGAAATTTAGTGGGGACAAGTTTTTTATTCATGTTATGGCATGTTTATCTTTTTTATTCGCTTAAAGTGCTTCTCTCGGCCTGAAAAGCACATAGACATAGATTTGGCCGTTTCTCAATGAAAATGCAATATTTTCAACTAAAACCTTGTATCCTACTAGTTTATGTGCTATCCTATTGTTTTCAGTGAGAAATTTAGTGGGGACAAGTTTTTTATTCATGTTATGGCATGTTTATCTTTTTTATTCGCTTAAAGTGCTTCTCTCGGCCTGAAAAGCACATAGACATAGATTTGGCCGTTTCTCAATGAAAATGCAATATTTTCAACTAAAACCTTGTATCCTACTAGTTTATGTGCTATCCTATTGTTTTCAGTGAGAAATTTAGTGGGGACAAGTTTTTTATTCATGTTATGGCATGTTTATCTTTTTTATTCGCTTAAAGTGCTTCTCTCGGCCTGAAAAGCACATAGACATAGATTTGGCCGTTTCTCAATGAAAATGCAATATTTTCAACTAAAACCTTGTATCCTACTAGTTTATGTGCTATCCTATTGTTTTCAGTGAGAAATTTAGTGGGGACAAGTTTTTTATTCATGTTATGGCATGTTTATCTTTTTTATTCGCTTAAAGTGCTTCTCTCGCCTGAAAAGCACATAGACATAGATTTGGCCGTTTCTCAATGAAAATGCAATATTTTCAACTAAAACCTTGTATCCTACTAGTTTATGTGCTATCCTATTGTTTTCAGTGAGAAATTTAGTGGGGACAAGTTTTTTATTCATGTTATGGCATGTTTATCTTTTTTATTCGCTTAAAGTGCTTCTCTCGGCCTGAAAAGCACATAGACATAGATTTGGCCGTTTCTCAATGAAAATGCAATATTTTCAACTAAAACCTTGTATCCTACTAGTTTATGTGCTATCCTATTGTTTTCAGTGAGAAATTTAGTGGGGACAAGTTTTTTATTCATGTTATGGCATGTTTATCTTTTTTATTCGCTTAAAGTGCTTCTCTCGGCCTGAAAAGCACATAGACATAGATTTGGCCGTTTCTCAATGAAAATGCAATATTTTCAACTAAAACCTTGTATCCTACTAGTTTATGTGCTATCCTATTGTTTTCAGTGAGAAATTTAGTGGGGACAAGTTTTTTATTCATGTTATGGCATGTTTATCTTTTTTATTCGCTTAAAGTGCTTCTCTCGGCCTGAAAAGCACATAGACATAGATTTGGCCGTTTCTCAATGAAAATGCAATATTTTCAACTAAAACCTTGTATCCTACTAGTTTATGTGCTATCCTATTGTTTTCAGTGAGAAATTTAGTGGGGACAAGTTTTTTATTCATGTTATGGCATGTTTATCTTTTTTATTCGCTTAAAGTGCTTCTCTCGGCCTGAAAAGCACATAGACATAGATTTGGCCGTTTCTCAATGAAAATGCAATATTTTCAACTAAAACCTTGTATCCTACTAGTTTATGTGCTATCCTATTGTTTTCAGTGAGAAATTTAGTGGGGACAAGTTTTTTATTCATGTTATGGCATGTTTATCTTTTTTATTCGCTTAAAGTGCTTCTCTCGGCCTGAAAAGCACATAGACATAGATTTGGCCGTTTCTCAATGAAAATGCAATATTTTCAACTAAAACCTTGTATCCTACTAGTTTATGTGCTATCCTATTGTTTTCAGTGAGAAATTTAGTGGGGACAAGTTTTTTATTCATGTTATGGCATGTTTATCTTTTTTATTCGCTTAAAGTGCTTCTCTCGGCCTGAAAAGCACATAGACATAGATTTGGCCGTTTCTCAATGAAAATGCAATATTTTCAACTAAAACCTTGTATCCTACTAGTTTATGTGCTATCCTATTGTTTTCAGTGAGAAATTTAGTGGGGACAAGTTTTTTATTCATGTTATGGCATGTTTATCTTTTTTATTCGCTTAAAGTGCTTCTCTCGGCCTGAAAAGCACATAGACATAGATTTGGCCGTTTCTCAATGAAAATGCAATATTTTCAACTAAAACCTTGTATCCTACTAGTTTATGTGCTATCCTATTGTTTTCAGTGAGAAATTTAGTGGGGACAAGTTTTTTATTCATGTTATGGCATGTTTATCTTTTTTATTCGCTTAAAGTGCTTCTCTCGGCCTGAAAAGCACATAGACATAGATTTGGCCGTTTCTCAATGAAAATGCAATATTTTCAACTAAAACCTTGTATCCTACTAGTTTATGTGCTATCCTATTGTTTTCAGTGAGAAATTTAGTGGGGACAAGTTTTTATTCATGTTATGGCATGTTTATCTTTTTTATTCGCTTAAAGTGCTTCTCTCGGCCTGAAAAGCACATAGACATAGATTTGGCCGTTTCTCAATGAAAATGCAATATTTTCAACTAAAACCTTGTATCCTACTAGTTTATGTGCTATCCTATTGTTTTCAGTGAGAAATTTAGTGGGGACAAGTTTTTTATTCATGTTATGGCATGTTTATCTTTTTTATTCGCTTAAAGTGCTTCTCTCGGCCTGAAAAGCACATAGACATAGATTTGGCCGTTTCTCAATGAAAATGCAATATTTTCAACTAAAACCTTGTATCCTACTAGTTTATGTGCTATCCTATTGTTTTCAGTGAGAAATTTAGTGGGGACAAGTTTTTTATTCATGTTATGGCATGTTTATCTTTTTTATTCGCTTAAAGTGCTTCTCTCGGCCTGAAAAGCACATAGACATAGATTTGGCCGTTTCTCAATGAAAATGCAATATTTTCAACTAAAACCTTGTATCCTACTAGTTTATGTGCTATCCTATTGTTTTCAGTGAGAAATTTAGTGGGGACAAGTTTTTTATTCATGTTATGGCATGTTTATCTTTTTTATTCGCTTAAAGTGCTTCTCTCGGCCTGAAAAGCACATAGACATAGATTTGGCCGTTTCTCAATGAAAATGCAATATTTTCAACTAAAACCTTGTATCCTACTAGTTTATGTGCTATCCTATTGTTTTCAGTGAGAAATTTAGTGGGGACAAGTTTTTTATTCATGTTATGGCATGTTTATCTTTTTTATTCGCTTAAAGTGCTTCTCTCGGCCTGAAAAGCACATAGACATAGATTTGGCCGTTTCTCAATGAAAATGCAATATTTTCAACTAAAACCTTGTATCCTACTAGTTTATGTGCTATCCTATTGTTTTCAGTGAGAAATTTAGTGGGGACAAGTTTTTATTCATGTTATGGCATGTTTATCTTTTTTATTCGCTTAAAGTGCTTCTCTCGGCCTGAAAAGCACATAGACATAGATTTGGCCGTTTCTCAATGAAAATGCAATATTTTCAACTAAAACCTTGTATCCTACTAGTTTATGTGCTATCCTATTGTTTTCAGTGAGAAATTTAGTGGGGACAAGTTTTTTATTCATGTTATGGCATGTTTATCTTTTTTATTCGCTTAAAGTGCTTCTCTCGGCCTGAAAAGCACATAGACATAGATTTGGCCGTTTCTCAATGAAAATGCAATATTTTCAACTAAAACCTTGTATCCTACTAGTTTATGTGCTATCCTATTGTTTTCAGTGAGAAATTTAGTGGGGACAAGTTTTTTATTCATGTTATGGCATGTTTATCTTTTTTATTCGCTTAAAGTGCTTCTCTCGGCCTGAAAAGCACATAGACATAGATTTGGCCGTTTCTCAATGAAAATGCAATATTTTCAACTAAAACCTTGTATCCTACTAGTTTATGTGCTATCCTATTGTTTTCAGTGAGAAATTTAGTGGGGACAAGTTTTTTATTCATGTTATGGCATGTTTATCTTTTTTATTCGCTTAAAGTGCTTCTCTCGGCCTGAAAAGCACATAGACATAGATTTGGCCGTTTCTCAATGAAAATGCAATATTTTCAACTAAAACCTTGTATCCTACTAGTTTATGTGCTATCCTATTGTTTTCAGTGAGAAATTTAGTGGGGACAAGTTTTTTATTCATGTTATGGCATGTTTATCTTTTTTATTCGCTTAAAGTGCTTCTCTCGGCCTGAAAAGCACATAGACATAGATTTGGCCGTTTCTCAATGAAAATGCAATATTTTCAACTAAAACCTTGTATCCTACTAGTTTATGTGCTATCCTATTGTTTTCAGTGAGAAATTTAGTGGGGACAAGTTTTTTATTCATGTTATGGCATGTTTATCTTTTTTATTCGCTTAAAGTGCTTCTCTCGGCCTGAAAAGCACATAGACATAGATTTGGCCGTTTCTCAATGAAAATGCAATATTTTCAACTAAAACCTTGTATCCTACTAGTTTATGTGCTATCCTATTGTTTTCAGTGAGAAATTTAGTGGGGACAAGTTTTTTATTCATGTTATGGCATGTTTATCTTTTTTATTCGCTTAAAGTGCTTCTCTCGGCCTGAAAAGCACATAGACATAGATTTGGCCGTTTCTCAATGAAAATGCAATATTTTCAACTAAAACCTTGTATCCTACTAGTTTATGTGCTATCCTATTGTTTTCAGTGAGAAATTTAGTGGGGACAAGTTTTTTATTCATGTTATGGCATGTTTATCTTTTTTATTCGCTTAAAGTGCTTCTCTCGGCCTGAAAAGCACATAGACATAGATTTGGCCGTTTCTCAATGAAAATGCAATATTTTCAACTAAAACCTTGTATCCTACTAGTTTATGTGCTATCCTATTGTTTTCAGTGAGAAATTTAGTGGGGACAAGTTTTTTATTCATGTTATTGCATGTTTATCTTTTTTATTCGCTTAAAGTGCTTCTCTCGGCCTGAAAAGCACATAGACATAGATTTGGCCGTTTCTCAATGAAAATGCAATATTTTCAACTAAAACCTTGTATCCTACTAGTTTATGTGCTATCCTATTGTTTTCAGTGAGAAATTTAGTGGGGACAAGTTTTTTATTCATGTTATAGCATGTTTATCTTTTTTATTCGCTTAAAGTGCTTCTCTCGGCCTGAAAAGCACATAGACATAGATTTGGCCGTTTCTCAATGAAAATGCAATATTTTCAACTAAAACCTTGTATCCTACTAGTTTATGTGCTATCTATTGTTTTCAGTGAGAAATTTAGTGGGGACAAGTTTTTTATTCATGTTATAGCATGTTTATCTTTTTTATTCGCTTAAAGTGCTTCTCTCGGCCTGAAAAGCACATAGACATAGATTTGGCCGTTTCTCAATGAAAATGCAATATTTTCAACTAAAACCTTGTATCCTACTAGTTTATGTGCTATCCTATTGTTTTCAGTGAGAAATTTAGTGGGGACAAGTTTTTTATTCATGTTATGGCATGTTTATCTTTTTTATTCGCTTAAAGTGCTTCTCTCGGCCTGAAAAGCACATAGACATAGATTTGGCCGTTTCTTAATGAAAATGCAATATTTTCAACTAAAACCTTGTATCCTACTAGTTTATGTGCTATCCTATTGTTTTCAGTGAGAAATTTAGTGGGGACAAGTTTTTTATTCATGTTATAGCATGTTTATCTTTTTTATTCGCTTAAAGTGCTTCTCTCGGCCTGAAAAGCACATAGACATAGATTTGGCCGTTTCTCAATGAAAATGCAATATTTTCAACTAAAACCTTGTATCCTACTAGTTTATGTGCTATCCTATTGTTTTCAGTGAGAAATTTAGTGGGGACAAGTTTTTTATTCATGTTATGGCATGTTTATCTTTTTTATTCGCTTAAAGTGCTTCTCTCGGCCTGAAAAGCACATAGACATAGATTTGGCCGTTTCTCAATGAAAATGCAATATTTTCAACTAAAACCTTGTATCCTACTAGTTTATGTGCTATCCTATTGTTTTCAGTGAGAAATTTAGTGGGGACAAGTTTTTTATTCATGTTATAGCATGTTTATCTTTTTTATTCGCTTAAAGTGCTTCTCTCGGCCTGAAAAGCACATAGACATAGATTTGGCCGTTTCTCAATGAAAATGCAATATTTTCAACTAAAACCTTGTATCCTACTAGTTTATGTGCTATCCTATTGTTTTCAGTGAGAAATTTAGTGGGGACAAGTTTTTTATTCATGTTATGGCATGTTTATCTTTTTTATTCGCTTAAAGTGCTTCTCTCGGCCTGAAAAGCACATAGACATAGATTTGGCCGTTTCTTAATGAAAATGCAATATTTTCAACTAAAACCTTGTATCCTACTAGTTTATGTGCTATCCTATTGTTTTCAGTGAGAAATTTAGTGGGGACAAGTTTTTTATTCATGTTATAGCATGTTTATCTTTTTTATTCGCTTAAAGTGCTTCTCTCAGCCTGAAAAGCACATAGACATAGATTTGGCCGTTTCTCAATGAAAATGCAATATTTTCAACTAAAACCTTGTATCCTACTAGTTTATGTGCTATCCTATTGTTTTCAGTGAGAAATTTAGTGGGGGCAAGTTTTTTATTCATGTTATAGCATGTTTATCTTTTTTATTCGCTTAAAGTGCTTCTCTCGGCCTGAAAAGCACATAGACATAGATTTGGCCGTTTCTCAATGAAAATGCAATATTTTCAACTAAAACCTTGTATCCTACTAGTTTATGTGCTATCCTATTGTTTTCAGTGAGAAATTTAGTGGGGACAAGTTTTTTATTCATGTTATGGCATGTTTATCTTTTTTATTCGCTTAAAGTGCTTCTCTCGGCCTGAAAAGCACATAGACATAGATTTGGCCGTTTCTTAATGAAAATGCAATATTTTCAACTAAAACCTTGTATCCTACTAGTTTATGTGCTATCCTATTGTTTTCAGTGAGAAATTTAGTGGGGACAAGTTTTTTATTCATGTTATAGCATGTTTATCTTTTTTATTCGCTTAAAGTGCTTCTCTCGGCCTGAAAAGCACATAGACATAGATTTGGCCGTTTCTCAATGAAAATGCAATATTTTCAACTAAAACCTTGTATCCTACTAGTTTATGTGCTATCCTATTGTTTTCAGTGAGAAATTTAGTGGGGACAAGTTTTTTATTCATGTTATGGCATGTTTATCTTTTTTATTCGCTTAAAGTGCTTCTCTCGGCCTGAAAAGCACATAGACATAGATTTGGCCGTTTCTCAATGAAAATGCAATATTTTCAACTAAAACCTTGTATCCTACTAGTTTATGTGCTATCCTATTGTTTTCAGTGAGAAATTTAGTGGGGACAAGTTTTTTATTCATGTTATAGCATGTTTATCTTTTTTATTCGCTTAAAGTGCTTCTCTCGGCCTGAAAAGCACATAGACATAGATTTGGCCGTTTCTCAATGAAAATGCAATATTTTCAACTAAAACCTTGTATCCTACTAGTTTATGTGCTATCCTATTGTTTTCAGTGAGAAATTTAGTGGGGACAAGTTTTTTATTCATGTTATGGCATGTTTATCTTTTTTATTCGCTTAAAGTGCTTCTCTCGGCCTGAAAAGCACATAGACATAGATTTGGCCGTTTCTTAATGAAAATGCAATATTTTCAACTAAAACCTTGTATCCTACTAGTTTATGTGCTATCCTATTGTTTTCAGTGAGAAATTTAGTGGGGACAAGTTTTTTATTCATGTTATAGCATGTTTATCTTTTTTATTCGCTTAAAGTGCTTCTCTCAG
The DNA here is from genome assembly GCA_036785175.1 of Eupleurogrammus muticus. Lineage (NCBI taxonomy): Eukaryota > Metazoa > Chordata > Actinopteri > Scombriformes > Trichiuridae > Eupleurogrammus > Eupleurogrammus muticus. The sequence continues at coordinate 31,461 of JAYKQN010000129.1, read as the reverse complement.
CCTGAAAAGCACATAGACATAGATTTGGCCGTTTCTCAATGAAAATGCAATATTTTCAACTAAAACCTTGTATCCTACTAGTTTATGTGCTATCCTATTGTTTTCAGTGAGAAATTTAGTGGGGGCAAGTTTTTTATTCATGTTATAGCATGTTTATCTTTTTTATTCGCTTAAAGTGCTTCTCTCGGCCTGAAAAGCACATAGACATAGATTTGGCCGTTTCTCAATGAAAATGCAATATTTTCAACTAAAACCTTGTATCCTACTAGTTTATGTGCTATCCTATTGTTTTCAGTGAGAAACTTAGTGGGGACAAGTTTTTTATTCATGTTATTGCATGTTTATCTTTTTTATTCGCTTAAAGTGCTTCTCTCGGCCTGAAAAGCACATAGACATAGATTTGGCCGTTTCTCAATGAAAATGCAATATTTTCAACTAAAACCTTGTATCCTACTAGTTTATGTGCTATCCTATTGTTTTCAGTGAGAAATTTAGTGGGGACAAGTTTTTTATTCATGTTATAGCATGTTTATCTTTTTTATTCGCTTAAAGTGCTTCTCTCGCCTGAAAAGCACATAGACATAGATTTGGCCGTTTCTCAATGAAAATGCAATATTTTCAACTAAAACCTTGTATCCTACTAGTTTATGTGCTATCCTCTTGTTTTCAGTGAGAAATTTAGTGGGGACAAGTTTTTTATTCATGTTATGGCATGTTTATCTTTTTTATTCGCTTAAAGTGCTTCTCTCGGCCTGAAAAGCACATAGACATAGATTTGGCCGTTTCTCAATGAAAATGCAATATTTTCAACTAAAACCTTGTATCCTACTAGTTTATGTGCTATCCTATTGTTTTCAGTGAGAAATTTAGTGGGGACAAGTTTTTTATTCATGTTATGGCATGTTTATCTTTTTTATTCGCTTAAAGTGCTTCTCTCGGCCTGAAAAGCACATAGACATAGATTTGGCCGTTTCTCAATGAAAATGCAATATTTTCAACTAAAACCTTGTATCCTACTAGTTTATGTGCTATCCTATTGTTTTCAGTGAGAAATTTAGTGGGGCAAGTTTTTTATTCATGTTATAGCATGTTTATCTTTTTTATTCGCTTAAAGTGCTTCTCTCGGCCTGAAAAGCACATAGACATAGATTTGGCCGTTTCTCAATGAAAATGCAATATTTTCAACTAAAACCTTGTATCCTACTAGTTTATGTGCTATCCTATTGTTTTCAGTGAGAAATTTAGTGGGGACAAGTTTTTTATTCATGTTATGGCATGTTTATCTTTTTTATTCGCTTAAAGTGCTTCTCTCGGCCTGAAAAGCACATAGACATAGATTTGGCCGTTTCTCAATGAAAATGCAATATTTTCAACTAAAACCTTGTATCCTACTAGTTTATGTGCTATCCTATTGTTTTCAGTGAGAAATTTAGTGGGGACAAGTTTTTTATTCATGTTATGGCATGTTTATCTTTTTTATTCGCTTAAAGTGCTTCTCTCGGCCTGAAAAGCACATAGACATAGATTTGGCCGTTTCTTAATGAAAATGCAATATTTTCAACTAAAACCTTGTATCCTACTAGTTTATGTGCTATCCTATTGTTTTCAGTGAGAAATTTAGTGGGGACAAGTTTTTTATTCATGTTATGGCATGTTTATCTTTTTTATTCGCTTAAAGTGCTTCTCTCGGCCTGAAAAGCACATAGACATAGATTTGTCCGTTTCTCAATGAAAATGCAATATTTTCAACTAAACCTTGTATCCTACTAGTTTATGTGCTATCCTATTGTTTTCAGTGAGAAATTTAGTGGGGACAAGTTTTTTATTCATGTTATGGCATGTTTATCTTTTTTATTCGCTTAAAGTGCTTCTCTCGGCCTGAAAAGCACATAGACATAGATTTGGCCGTTTCTCAATGAAAATGCAATATTTTCAACTAAAACCTTGTATCCTACTAGTTTATGTGCTATCCTATTGTTTTCAGTGAGAAATTTAGTGGGGACAAGTTTTTTATTCATGTTATGGCATGTTTATCTTTTTTATTCGCTTAAAGTGCTTCTCTCGGCCTGAAAAGCACATAGACATAGATTTGGCCGTTTCTCAATGAAAATGCAATATTTTCAACTAAAACCTTGTATCCTACTAGTTTATGTGCTATCCTATTGTTTTCAGTGAGAAATTTAGTGGGGACAAGTTTTTTATTCATGTTATGGCATGTTTATCTTTTTTATTCGCTTAAAGTGCTTCTCTCGGCCTGAAAAGCACATAGACATAGATTTGGCCGTTTCTCAATGAAAATGCAATATTTTCAACTAAAACCTTGTATCCTACTAGTTTATGTGCTATCCTATTGTTTTCAGTGAGAAATTTAGTGGGGACAAGTTTTTTATTCATGTTATAGCATGTTTATCTTTTTTATTCGCTTAAAGTGCTTCTCTCGGCCTGAAAAGCACATAGACATAGATTTGGCCGTTTCTCAATGAAAATGCAATATTTTCAACTAAAACCTTGTATCCTACTAGTTTATGTGCTATCCTATTGTTTTCAGTGAGAAATTTAGTGGGGACAAGTTTTTTATTCATGTTATGGCATGTTTATCTTTTTTATTCGCTTAAAGTGCTTCTCTCGGCCTGAAAAGCACATAGACATAGATTTGGCCGTTTCTCAATGAAAATGCAATATTTTCAACTAAAACCTTGTATCCTACTAGTTTATGTGCTATCCTATTGTTTTCAGTGAGAAATTTAGTGGGGACAAGTTTTTTATTCATGTTATAGCATGTTTATCTTTTTTATTCGCTTAAAGTGCTTCTCTCGGCCTGAAAAGCACATAGACATAGATTTGGCCGTTTCTCAATGAAAATGCAATATTTTCAACTAAAACCTTGTATCCTACTAGTTTATGTGCTATCCTATTGTTTTCAGTGAGAAATTTAGTGGGGACAAGTTTTTTATTCATGTTATAGCATGTTTATCTTTTTTATTCGCTTAAAGTGCTTCTCTCGCCTGAAAAGCACATAGACATAGATTTGGCCGTTTCTCAATGAAAATGCAATATTTTCAACTAAAACCTTGTATCCTACTAGTTTATGTGCTATCCTATTGTTTTCAGTGAGAAATTTAGTGGGGACAAGTTTTTTATTCATGTTATGGCATGTTTATCTTTTTTATTCGCTTAAAGTGCTTCTCTCGGCCTGAAAAGCACATAGACATAGATTTGGCCGTTTCTTAATGAAAATGCAATATTTTCAACTAAAACCTTGTATCCTACTAGTTTATGTGCTATCCTATTGTTTTCAGTGAGAAATTTAGTGGGGACAAGTTTTTTATTCATGTTATGGCATGTTTATCTTTTTTATTCGCTTAAAGTGCTTCTCTCGGCCTGAAAAGCACATAGACATAGATTTGGCCGTTTCTCAATGAAAATGCAATATTTTCAACTAAAACCTTGTATCCTACTAGTTTATGTGCTATCCTATTGTTTTCAGTGAGAAATTTAGTGGGGACAAGTTTTTTATTCATGTTATGGCATGTTTATCTTTTTTATTCGCTTAAAGTGCTTCTCTCGGCCTGAAAAGCACATAGACATAGATTTGGCCGTTTCTAAATGAAAATGCAATATTTTCAACTAAAACCTTGTATCCTACTAGTTTATGTGCTATCCTATTGTTTTCAGTGAGAAATTTAGTGGGGACAAGTTTTTTATTCATGTTATGGCATGTTTATCTTTTTTATTCGCTTAAAGTGCTTCTCTCGGCCTGAAAAGCACATAGACATAGATTTGGCCGTTTCTCAATGAAAATGCAATATTTTCAACTAAAACCTTGTATCCTACTAGTTTATGTGCTATCCTATTGTTTTCAGTGAGAAATTTAGTGGGGACAAGTTTTTTATTCATGTTATGGCATGTTTATCTTTTTTATTCGCTTAAAGTGCTTCTCTCGGCCTGAAAAGCACATAGACATAGATTTGGCCGTTTCTCAATGAAAATGCAATATTTTCAACTAAAACCTTGTATCCTACTAGTTTATGTGCTATCCTATTGTTTTCAGTGAGAAATTTAGTGGGGACAAGTTTTTTATTCATGTTATGGCATGTTTATCTTTTTTATTCGCTTAAAGTGCTTCTCTCGGCCTGAAAAGCACATAGACATAGATTTGGCCGTTTCTCAATGAAAATGCAATATTTTCAACTAAAACCTTGTATCCTACTAGTTTATGTGCTATCCTATTGTTTTCAGTGAGAAATTTAGTGGGGACAAGTTTTTTATTCATGTTATAGCATGTTTATCTTTTTTATTCGCTTAAAGTGCTTCTCTCGGCCTGAAAAGCACATAGACATAGATTTGGCCGTTTCTCAATGAAAATGCAATATTTTCAACTAAAACCTTGTATCCTACTAGTTTATGTGCTATCCTATTGTTTTCAGTGAGAAATTTAGTGGGGACAAGTTTTTTATTCATGTTATGGCATGTTTATCTTTTTTATTCGCTTAAAGTGCTTCTCTCGGCCTGAAAAGCACATAGACATAGATTTGGCCGTTTCTCAATGAAAATGCAATATTTTCAACTAAAACCTTGTATCCTACTAGTTTATGTGCTATTCCTATTGTTTTCAGTGAGAAATTTAGTGGGGACAAGTTTTTTATTCATGTTATGGCATGTTTATCTTTTTTATTCGCTTAAAGTGCTTCTCTCGGCCTGAAAAGCACATAGACATAGATTTGGCCGTTTCTCAATGAAAATGCAATATTTTCAACTAAAACCTTGTATCCTACTAGTTTATGTGCTATCCTATTGTTTTCAGTGAGAAATTTAGTGGGGACAAGTTTTTTATTCATGTTATGGCATGTTTATCTTTTTTATTCGCTTAAAGTGCTTCTCTCGGCCTGAAAAGCACATAGACATAGATTTGGCCGTTTCTCAATGAAAATGCAATATTTTCAACTAAAACCTTGTATCCTACTAGTTTATGTGCTATCCTATTGTTTTCAGTGAGAAATTTAGTGGGGACAAGTTTTTTATTCATGTTATGGCATGTTTATCTTTTTTATTCGCTTAAAGTGCTTCTCTCGGCCTGAAAAGCACATAGACATAGATTTGGCCGTTTCTCAATGAAAATGCAATATTTTCAACTAAAACCTTGTATCCTACTAGTTTATGTGCTATCCTATTGTTTTCAGTGAGAAATTTAGTGGGGACAAGTTTTTTATTCATGTTATGGCATGTTTATCTTTTTTATTCGCTTAAAGTGCTTCTCTCGGCCTGAAAAGCACATAGACATAGATTTGGCCGTTTCTCAATGAAAATGCAATATTTTCAACTAAAACCTTGTATCCTACTAGTTTATGTGCTATCCTATTGTTTTCAGTGAGAAATTTAGTGGGGACAAGTTTTTTATTCATGTTATGGCATGTTTATCTTTTTTATTCGCTTAAAGTGCTTCTCTCGGCCTGAAAAGCACATAGACATAGATTTGGCCGTTTCTCAATGAAAATGCAATATTTTCAACTAAAACCTTGTATCCTACTAGTTTATGTGCTATCCTATTGTTTTCAGTGAGAAATTTAGTGGGGACAAGTTTTTTATTCATGTTATGGCATGTTTATCTTTTTTATTCGCTTAAAGTGCTTCTCTCGGCCTGAAAAGCACATAGACATAGATTTGGCCGTTTCTCAATGAAAATGCAATATTTTCAACTAAAACCTTGTATCCTACTAGTTTATGTGCTATCCTATTGTTTACAGTGAGAAATTTAGTGGGGACAAGTTTTTTATTCATGTTATTGCATGTTTATCTTTTTTATTCGCTTAAAGTGCTTCTCTCGGCCTGAAAAGCACATAGACATAGATTTGGCCGTTTCTCAATGAAAATGCAATATTTTCAACTAAAACCTTGTATTCCTACTAGTTTATGTGCTATCCTATTGTTTTCAGTGAGAAATTTAGTGGGGACAAGTTTTTTATTCATGTTATAGCATGTTTATCTTTTTTATTCGCTTAAAGTGCTTCTCTCGGCCTGAAAAGCACATAGACATAGATTTGGCCGTTTCTCAATGAAAATGCAATATTTTCAACTAAAACCTTGTATCCTACTAGTTTATGTGCTATCTATTGTTTTCAGTGAGAAATTTAGTGGGGACAAGTTTTTTATTCATGTTATAGCATGTTTATCTTTTTTATTCGCTTAAAGTGCTTCTCTCGGCCTGAAAAGCACATAGACATAGATTTGGCCGTTTCTCAATGAAAATGCAATATTTTCAACTAAAACCTTGTATCCTACTAGTTTATGTGCTATCCTATTGTTTTCAGTGAGAAATTTAGTGGGGACAAGTTTTTTATTCATGTTATGGCATGTTTATCTTTTTTATTCGCTTAAAGTGCTTCTCTCGGCCTGAAAAGCACATAGACATAGATTTGGCCGTTTCTCAATGAAAATGCAATATTTTCAACTAAAACCTTGTATCCTACTAGTTTATGTGCTATCCTATTGTTTTCAGTGAGAAATTTAGTGGGGACAAGTTTTTTATTCATGTTATAGCATGTTTATCTTTTTTATTCGCTTAAAGTGCTTCTCTCGGCCTGAAAAGCACATAGACATAGATTTGGCCGTTTCTCAATGAAAATGCAATATTTTCAACTAAAACCTTGTATCCTACTAGTTTATGTGCTATCCTATTGTTTTCAGTGAGAAATTTAGTGGGGACAAGTTTTTTATTCATGTTATGGCATGTTTATCTTTTTTATTCGCTTAAAGTGCTTCTCTCGGCCTGAAAAGCACATAGACATAGATTTGGCCGTTTCTCAATGAAAATGCAATATTTTCAACTAAAACCTTGTATCCTACTAGTTTATGTGCTATCCTATTGTTTTCAGTGAGAAATTTAGTGGGGACAAGTTTTTTATTCATGTTATAGCATGTTTATCTTTTTTATTCGCTTAAAGTGCTTCTCTCGGCCTGAAAAGCACATAGACATAGATTTGGCCGTTTCTCAATGAAAATGCAATATTTTCAACTAAAACCTTGTATCCTACTAGTTTATGTGCTATCCTATTGTTTTCAGTGAGAAATTTAGTGGGGACAAGTTTTTTATTCATGTTATGGCATGTTTATCTTTTTTATTCGCTTAAAGTGCTTCTCTCGGCCTGAAAAGCACATAGACATAGATTTGGCCGTTTCTTAATGAAAATGCAATATTTTCAACTAAAACCTTGTATCCTACTAGTTTATGTGCTATCCTATTGTTTTCAGTGAGAAATTTAGTGGGGACAAGTTTTTTATTCATGTTATAGCATGTTTATCTTTTTTATTCGCTTAAAGTGCTTCTCTCAGCCTGAAAAGCACATAGACATAGATTTGGCCGTTTCTCAATGAAAATGCAATATTTTCAACTAAAACCTTGTATCCTACTAGTTTATGTGCTATCCTATTGTTTTCAGTGAGAAATTTAGTGGGGGCAAGTTTTTTATTCATGTTATAGCATGTTTATCTTTTTTATTCGCTTAAAGTGCTTCTCTCGGCCTGAAAAGCACATAGACATAGATTTGGCCGTTTCTCAATGAAAATGCAATATTTTCAACTAAAACCTTGTATCCTACTAGTTTATGTGCTATCCTATTGTTTTCAGTGAGAAACTTAGTGGGGACAAGTTTTTTATTCATGTTATTGCATGTTTATCTTTTTTATTCGCTTAAAGTGCTTCTCTCGGCCTGAAAAGCACATAGACATAGATTTGGCCGTTTCTCAATGAAAATGCAATATTTTCAACTAAAACCTTGTATCCTACTAGTTTATGTGCTATCCTATTGTTTTCAGTGAGAAATTTAGTGGGGACAAGTTTTTTATTCATGTTATAGCATGTTTATCTTTTTTATTCGCTTAAAGTGCTTCTCTCGGCCTGAAAAGCACATAGACATAGATTTGGCCGTTTCTCAATGAAAATGCAATATTTTCAACTAAAACCTTGTATCCTACTAGTTTATGTGCTATCCTATTGTTTTCAGTGAGAAATTTAGTGGGGACAAGTTTTTTATTCATGTTATAGCATGTTTATCTTTTTTATTCGCTTAAAGTGCTTCTCTCGGCCTGAAAAGCACATAGACATAGATTTGGCCGTTTCTCAATGAAAATGCAATATTTTCAACTAAAACCTTGTATCCTACTAGTTTATGTGCTATCCTCTTGTTTTCAGTGAGAAATTTAGTGGGGACAAGTTTTTTATTCATGTTATGGCATGTTTATCTTTTTTATTCGCTTAAAGTGCTTCTCTCGCCTGAAAAGCACATAGACATAGATTTGGCCGTTTCTTAATGAAAATGCAATATTTTCAACTAAAACCTTGTATCCTACTAGTTTATGTGCTATCCTATTGTTTTCAGTGAGAAATTTAGTGGGGACAAGTTTTTTATTCATGTTATGGCATGTTTATCTTTTTTATTCGCTTAAAGTGCTTCTCTCGGCCTGAAAAGCACATAGACATAGATTTGGCCGTTTCTTAATGAAAATGCAATATTTTCAACTAAAACCTTGTATCCTACTAGTTTATGTGCTATCCTATTGTTTTCAGTGAGAAATTTAGTGGGGACAAGTTTTTTATTCATGTTATTGCATGTTTATCTTTTTTATTCGCTTAAAGTGCTTCTCTCGGCCTGAAAAGCACATAGACATAGATTTGGCCGTTTCTCAATGAAAATGCAATATTTTCAACTAAAACCTTGTATCCTACTAGTTTATGTGCTATCCTATTGTTTTCAGTGAGAAATTTAGTGGGGACAAGTTTTTTATTCATGTTATGGCATGTTTATCTTTTTTATTCGCTTAAAGTGCTTCTCTCGGCCTGAAAAGCACATAGACATAGATTTGGCCGTTTCTCAATGAAAATGCAATATTTTCAACTAAAACCTTGTATCCTACTAGTTTATGTGCTATCCTATTGTTTTCAGTGAGAAATTTAGTGGGGGCAAGTTTTTTATTCATGTTATAGCATGTTTATCTTTTTTATTCGCTTAAAGTGCTTCTCTCGGCCTGAAAAGCACATAGACATAGATTTGGCCGTTTCTCAATGAAAATGCAATATTTTCAACTAAAACCTTGTATCCTACTAGTTTATGTGTTATCCTATTGTTTTCAGTGAGAAATTTAGTGGGGACAAGTTTTTTATTCATGTTATGGCATGTTTATCTTTTTTATTCGCTTAAAGTGCTTCTCTCGGCCTGAAAAGCACATAGACATAGATTTGGCCGTTTCTCAATGAAAATGCAATATTTTCAACTAAAACCTTGTATCCTACTAGTTTATGTGCTATCCTATTGTTTTCAGTGAGAAATTTAGTGGGGACAAGTTTTTTATTCATGTTATGGCATGTTTATCTTTTTTATTCGCTTAAAGTGCTTCTCTCGGCCTGAAAAGCACATAGACATAGATTTGGCCGTTTCTTAATGAAAATGCAATATTTTCAACTAAAACCTTGTATCCTACTAGTTTATGTGCTATCCTATTGTTTTCAGTGAGAAATTTAGTGGGGACAAGTTTTTTATTCATGTTATGGCATGTTTATCTTTTTTATTCGCTTAAAGTGCTTCTCTCGGCCTGAAAAGCACATAGACATAGATTTGTCCGTTTCTCAATGAAAATGCAATATTTTCAACTAAAACCTTGTATCCTACTAGTTTATGTGCTATCCTATTGTTTTCAGTGAGAAATTTAGTGGGGACAAGTTTTTTATTCATGTTATGGCATGTTTATCTTTTTTATTCGCTTAAAGTGCTTCTCTCGGCCTGAAAAGCACATAGACATAGATTTGGCCGTTTCTCAATGAAAATGCAATATTTTCAACTAAAACCTTGTATCCTACTAGTTTATGTGCTATCCTATTGTTTTCAGTGAGAAATTTAGTGGGGACAAGTTTTTTATTCATGTTATGGCATGTTTATCTTTTTTATTCGCTTAAAGTGCTTCTCTCGGCCTGAAAAGCACATAGACATAGATTTGGCCGTTTCTCAATGAAAATGCAATATTTTCAACTAAAACCTTGTATCCTACTAGTTTATGTGCTATCCTATTGTTTTCAGTGAGAAATTTAGTGGGGACAAGTTTTTTATTCATGTTATGGCATGTTTATCTTTTTTATTCGCTTAAAGTGCTTCTCTCGGCCTGAAAAGCACATAGACATAGATTTGGCCGTTTCTCAATGAAAATGCAATATTTTCAACTAAAACCTTGTATCCTACTAGTTTATGTGCTATCCTATTGTTTTCAGTGAGAAATTTAGTGGGGACAAGTTTTTTATTCATGTTATAGCATGTTTATCTTTTTTATTCGCTTAAAGTGCTTCTCTCGGCCTGAAAAGCACATAGACATAGATTTGGCCGTTTCTCAATGAAAATGCAATATTTTCAACTAAAACCTTGTATCCTACTAGTTTATGTGCTATCCTATTGTTTTCAGTGAGAAATTTAGTGGGGACAAGTTTTTTATTCATGTTATGGCATGTTTATCTTTTTTATTCGCTTAAAGTGCTTCTCTCGGCCTGAAAAGCACATAGACATAGATTTGGCCGTTTCTTAATGAAAATGCAATATTTTCAACTAAAACCTTGTATCCTACTAGTTTATGTGCTATCCTATTGTTTTCAGTGAGAAATTTAGTGGGGACAAGTTTTTTATTCATGTTATAGCATGTTTATCTTTTTTATTCGCTTAAAGTGCTTCTCTCGGCCTGAAAAGCACATAGACATAGATTTGGCCGTTTCTCAATGAAAATGCAATATTTTCAACTAAAACCTTGTATCCTACTAGTTTATGTGCTATCCTATTGTTTTCAGTGAGAAATTTAGTGGGGACAAGTTTTTTATTCATGTTATAGCATGTTTATCTTTTTTATTCGCTTAAAGTGCTTCTCTCGGCCTGAAAAGCACATAGACATAGATTTGGCCGTTTCTCAATGAAAATGCAATATTTTCAACTAAAACCTTGTATCCTACTAGTTTATGTGCTATCCTATTGTTTTCAGTGAGAAATTTAGTGGGGACAAGTTTTTTATTCATGTTATGGCATGTTTATCTTTTTTATTCGCTTAAAGTGCTTCTCTCGGCCTGAAAAGCACATAGACATAGATTTGGCCGTTTCTTAATGAAAATGCAATATTTTCAACTAAAACCTTGTATCCTACTAGTTTATGTGCTATCCTATTGTTTTCAGTGAGAAATTTAGTGGGGACAAGTTTTTTATTCATGTTATAGCATGTTTATCTTTTTTATTCGCTTAAAGTGCTTCTCTCAGCCTGAAAAGCACATAGACATAGATTTGGCCGTTTCTCAATGAAAATGCAATATTTTCAACTAAAACCTTGTATCCTACTAGTTTATGTGCTATCCTCTTGTTTTCAGTGAGAAATTTAGTGGGGACAAGTTTTTTATTCATGTTATGGCATGTTTATCTTTTTTATTCGCTTAAAGTGCTTCTCTCGGCCTGAAAAGCACATAGACATAGATTTGGCCGTTTCTCAATGAAAATGCAATATTTTCAACTAAAACCTTGTATCCTACTAGTTTATGTGCTATCCTCTTGTTTTCAGTGAGAAATTTAGTGGGGACAAGTTTTTTATTCATGTTATGGCATGTTTATCTTTTTTATTCGCTTAAAGTGCTTCTCTCGGCCTGAAAAGCACATAGACATAGATTTGGCCGTTTCTCAATGAAAATGCAATATTTTCAACTAAAACCTTGTATCCTACTAGTTTATGTGCTATCCTATTGTTTTCAGTGAGAAACTTAGTGGGGACAAGTTTTTTATTCATGTTATTGCATGTTTATCTTTTTTATTCGCTTAAAGTGCTTCTCTCGGCCTGAAAAGCACATAGACATAGATTTGGCCGTTTCTCAATGAAAATGCAATATTTTCAACTAAAACCTTGTATCCTACTAGTTTATGTGCTATCCTATTGTTTTCAGTGAGAAATTTAGTGGGGACAAGTTTTTTATTCATGTTATAGCATGTTTATCTTTTTTATTCGCTTAAAGTGCTTCTCTCGGCCTGAAAAGCACATAGACATAGATTTGGCCGTTTCTCAATGAAAATGCAATATTTTCAACTAAAACCTTGTATCCTACTAGTTTATGTGCTATCCTATTGTTTTCAGTGAGAAATTTAGTGGGGACAAGTTTTTTATTCATGTTATAGCATGTTTATCTTTTTATTCGCTTAAAGTGCTTCTCTCGGCCTGAAAAGCACATAGACATAGATTTGGCCGTTTCTCAATGAAAATGCAATATTTTCAACTAAAACCTTGTATCCTACTAGTTTATGTGCTATCCTCTTGTTTTCAGTGAGAAATTTAGTGGGGACAAGTTTTTTATTCATGTTATGGCATGTTTATCTTTTTTATTCGCTTAAAGTGCTTCTCTCGGCCTGAAAAGCACATAGACATAGATTTGGCCGTTTCTTAATGAAAATGCAATATTTTCAACTAAAACCTTGTATCCTACTAGTTTATGTGCTATCCTATTGTTTTCAGTGAGAAATTTAGTGGGGACAAGTTTTTTATTCATGTTATTGCATGTTTATCTTTTTTATTCGCTTAAAGTGCTTCTCTCGGCCTGAAAAGCACATAGACATAGATTTGGCCGTTTCTCAATGAAAATGCAATATTTTCAACTAAAACCTTGTATCCTACTAGTTTATGTGCTATCCTATTGTTTTCAGTGAGAAATTTAGTGGGGACAAGTTTTTTATTCATGTTATGGCATGTTTATCTTTTTTATTCGCTTAAAGTGCTTCTCTCGGCCTGAAAAGCACATAGACATAGATTTGGCCGTTTCTCAATGAAAATGCAATATTTTCAACTAAAACCTTGTATCCTACTAGTTTATGTGCTATCCTATTGTTTTCAGTGAGAAATTTAGTGGGGGCAAGTTTTTTATTCATGTTATAGCATGTTTATCTTTTTTATTCGCTTAAAGTGCTTCTCTCGGCCTGAAAAGCACATAGACATAGATTTGGCCGTTTCTCAATGAAAATGCAATATTTTCAACTAAAACCTTGTATCCTACTAGTTTATGTGCTATCCTATTGTTTTCAGTGAGAAATTTAGTGGGGACAAGTTTTTTATTCATGTTATGGCATGTTTATCTTTTTTATTCGCTTAAAGTGCTTCTCTCGGCCTGAAAAGCACATAGACATAGATTTGGCCGTTTCTCAATGAAAATGCAATATTTTCAACTAAAACCTTGTATCCTACTAGTTTATGTGCTATCCTATTGTTTTCAGTGAGAAATTTAGTGGGGACAAGTTTTTTATTCATGTTATGGCATGTTTATCTTTTTTATTCGCTTAAAGTGCTTCTCTCGGCCTGAAAAGCACATAGACATAGATTTGGCCGTTTCTTAATGAAAATGCAATATTTTCAACTAAAACCTTGTATCCTACTAGTTTATGTGCTATCCTATTGTTTTCAGTGAGAAATTTAGTGGGGACAAGTTTTTTATTCATGTTATAGCATGTTTATCTTTTTTATTCGCTTAAAGTGCTTCTCTCAGCCTGAAAAGCACATAGACATAGATTTGGCCGTTTCTCAATGAAAATGCAATATTTTCAACTAAAACCTTGTATCCTACTAGTTTATGTGCTATCCTATTGTTTTCAGTGAGAAATTTAGTGGGGGCAAGTTTTTTATTCATGTTATAGCATGTTTATCTTTTTTATTCGCTTAAAGTGCTTCTCTCGGCCTGAAAAGCACATAGACATAGATTTGGCCGTTTCTTAATGAAAATGCAATATTTTCAACTAAAACCTTGTATCCTACTAGTTTATGTGCTATCCTATTGTTTTCAGTGAGAAATTTAGTGGGGACAAGTTTTTTATTCATGTTATTGCATGTTTATCTTTTTTATTCGCTTAAAGTGCTTCTCTCGGCCTGAAAAGCACATAGACATAGATTTGGCCGTTTCTCAATGAAAATGCAATATTTTCAACTAAAACCTTGTATCCTACTAGTTTATGTGCTATCCTATTGTTTTCAGTGAGAAATTTAGTGGGGACAAGTTTTTTATTCATGTTATGGCATGTTTATCTTTTTTATTCGCTTAAAGTGCTTCTCTCGGCCTGAAAAGCACATAGACATAGATTTGGCCGTTTCTCAATGAAAATGCAATATTTTCAACTAAAACCTTGTATCCTACTAGTTTATGTGCTATCCTATTGTTTTCAGTGAGAAATTTAGTGGGGGCAAGTTTTTTATTCATGTTATAGCATGTTTATCTTTTTTATTCGCTTAAAGTGCTTCTCTCGGCCTGAAAAGCACATAGACATAGATTTGGCCGTTTCTCAATGAAAATGCAATATTTTCAACTAAAACCTTGTATCCTACTAGTTTATGTGCTATCCTATTGTTTTCAGTGAGAAATTTAGTGGGGACAAGTTTTTTATTCATGTTATGGCATGTTTATCTTTTTTATTCGCTTAAAGTGCTTCTCTCGGCCTGAAAAGCACATAGACATAGATTTGGCCGTTTCTCAATGAAAATGCAATATTTTCAACTAAAACCTTGTATCCTACTAGTTTATGTGCTATCCTATTGTTTTCAGTGAGAAATTTAGTGGGGACAAGTTTTTTATTCATGTTATGGCATGTTTATCTTTTTTATTCGCTTAAAGTGCTTCTCTCGGCCTGAAAAGCACATAGACATAGATTTGGCCGTTTCTTAATGAAAATGCAATATTTTCAACTAAAACCTTGTATCCTACTAGTTTATGTGCTATCCTATTGTTTTCAGTGAGAAATTTAGTGGGGACAAGTTTTTTATTCATGTTATAGCATGTTTATCTTTTTTATTCGCTTAAAGTGCTTCTCTCAGCCTGAAAAGCACATAGACATAGATTTGGCCGTTTCTCAATGAAAATGCAATATTTTCAACTAAAACCTTGTATCCTACTAGTTTATGTGCTATCCTATTGTTTTCAGTGAGAAATTTAGTGGGGGCAAGTTTTTTATTCATGTTATAGCATGTTTATCTTTTTTATTCGCTTAAAGTGCTTCTCTCGGCCTGAAAAGCACATAGACATAGATTTGGCCGTTTCTCAATGAAAATGCAATATTTTCAACTAAAACCTTGTATCCTACTAGTTTATGTGCTATCCTATTGTTTTCAGTGAGAAATTTAGTGGGGACAAGTTTTTTATTCATGTTATAGCATGTTTATCTTTTTTATTCGCTTAAAGTGCTTCTCTCGGCCTGAAAAGCACATAGACATAGATTTGGCCGTTTCTCAATGAAAATGCAATATTTTCAACTAAAACCTTGTATCCTACTAGTTTATGTGCTATCCTATTGTTTTCAGTGAGAAATTTAGTGGGGACAAGTTTTTTATTCATGTTATAGCATGTTTATCTTTTTTATTCGCTTAAAGTGCTTCTCTCGGCCTGAAAAGCACATAGACATAGATTTGGCCGTTTCTCAATGAAAATGCAATATTTTCAACTAAAACCTTGTATCCTACTAGTTTATGTGCTATCCTATTGTTTTCAGTGAGAAATTTAGTGGGGACAAGTTTTTTATTCATGTTATAGCATGTTTATCTTTTTTATTCGCTTAAAGTGCTTCTCTCGGCCTGAAAAGCACATAGACATAGATTTGGCCGTTTCTCAATGAAAATGCAATATTTTCAACTAAAACCTTGTATCCTACTAGTTTATGTGCTATCCTCTTGTTTTCAGTGAGAAATTTAGTGGGGACAAGTTTTTTATTCATGTTATGGCATGTTTATCTTTTTTATTCGCTTAAAGTGCTTCTCTCGGCCTGAAAAGCACATAGACATAGATTTGGCCGTTTCTCAATGAAAATGCAATATTTTCAACTAAAACCTTGTATCCTACTAGTTTATGTGCTATCCTCTTGTTTTCAGTGAGAAATTTAGTGGGGACAAGTTTTTTATTCATGTTATGGCATGTTTATCTTTTTTATTCGCTTAAAGTGCTTCTCTCGGCCTGAAAAGCACATAGACATAGATTTGGCCGTTTCTCAATGAAAATGCAATATTTTCAACTAAAACCTTGTATCCTACTAGTTTATGTGCTATCCTCTTGTTTTCAGTGAGAAATTTAGTGGGGACAAGTTTTTTATTCATGTTATGGCATGTTTATCTTTTTTATTCGCTTAAAGTGCTTCTCTCGGCCTGAAAAGCACATAGACATAGATTTGGCCGTTTCTCAATGAAAATGCAATATTTTCAACTAAAACCTTGTATCCTACTAGTTTATGTGCTATCCTATTGTTTTCAGTGAGAAATTTAGTGGGGACAAGTTTTTTATTCATGTTATAGCATGTTTATCTTTTTTATTCGCTTAAAGTGCTTCTCTCGGCCTGAAAAGCACATAGACATAGATTTGGCCGTTTCTCAATGAAAATGCAATATTTTCAACTAAAACCTTGTATCCTACTAGTTTATGTGCTATCCTATTGTTTTCAGTGAGAAATCTAGTGGGGACAAGTTTTTTATTCATGTTATAGCATGTTTATCTTTTTTATTCGCTTAAAGTGCTTCTCTCGGCCTGAAAAGCACATAGACATAGATTTGGCCGTTTCTCAATGAAAATGCAATATTTTCAACTAAAACCTTGTATCCTACTAGTTTATGTGCTATCCTCTTGTTTTCAGTGAGAAATTTAGTGGGGACAAGTTTTTTATTCATGTTATGGCATGTTTATCTTTTTTATTCGCTTAAAGTGCTTCTCTCGGCCTGAAAAGCACATAGACATAGATTTGGCCGTTTCTCAATGAAAATGCAATATTTTCAACTAAAACCTTGTATCCTACTAGTTTATGTGCTATCCTATTGTTTTCAGTGAGAAATTTAGTGGGGACAAGTTTTTTATTCATGTTATAGCATGTTTATCTTTTTTATTTGCTTAAAGTGCTTCTCTCGGCCTGAAAAGCACATAGACATAGATTTGGCCGTTTCTTAATGAAAATGCAATATTTTCAACTAAAACCTTGTATCCTACTAGTTTATGTGCTATCCTATTGTTTTCAGTGAGAAATTTAGTGGGGACAAGTTTTTTATTCATGTTATAGCATGTTTATCTTTTTTATTCGCTTAAAGTGCTTCTCTCAGCCTGAAAAGCACATAGACATAGATTTGGCCGTTTCTCAATGAAAATGCAATATTTTCAACTAAAACCTTGTATCCTACTAGTTTATGTGCTATCCTCTTGTTTTCAGTGAGAAATTTAGTGGGGACAAGTTTTTTATTCATGTTATGGCATGTTTATCTTTTTTATTCGCTTAAAGTGCTTCTCTCGGCCTGAAAAGCACATAGACATAGATTTGGCCGTTTCTCAATGAAAATGCAATAT
Organism: Eupleurogrammus muticus; assembly: GCA_036785175.1. Lineage (NCBI taxonomy): Eukaryota > Metazoa > Chordata > Actinopteri > Scombriformes > Trichiuridae > Eupleurogrammus > Eupleurogrammus muticus. The sequence continues at coordinate 14,117 of JAYKQN010000129.1, read as the reverse complement.
TTTCAACTAAAACCTTGTATCCTACTAGTTTATGTGCTATCCTATTGTTTTCAGTGAGAAATTTAGTGGGGACAAGTTTTTTATTCATGTTATAGCATGTTTATCTTTTTTATTTGCTTAAAGTGCTTCTCTCGGCCTGAAAAGCACATAGACATAGATTTGGCCGTTTCTTAATGAAAATGCAATATTTTCAACTAAAACCTTGTATCCTACTAGTTTATGTGCTATCCTATTGTTTTCAGTGAGAAATTTAGTGGGGACAAGTTTTTTATTCATGTTATAGCATGTTTATCTTTTTTATTCGCTTAAAGTGCTTCTCTCAGCCTGAAAAGCACATAGACATAGATTTGGCCGTTTCTCAATGAAAATGCAATATTTTCAACTAAAACCTTGTATCCTACTAGTTTATGTGCTATCCTCTTGTTTTCAGTGAGAAATTTAGTGGGGACAAGTTTTTTATTCATGTTATGGCATGTTTATCTTTTTTATTCGCTTAAAGTGCTTCTCTCGGCCTGAAAAGCACATAGACATAGATTTGGCCGTTTCTCAATGAAAATGCAATATTTTCAACTAAAACCTTGTATCCTACTAGTTTATGTGCTATCCTCTTGTTTTCAGTGAGAAATTTAGTGGGGACAAGTTTTTTATTCATGTTATAGCATGTTTATCTTTTTTATTCGCTTAAAGTGCTTCTCTCGGCCTGAAAAGCACATAGACATAGATTTGGCCGTTTCTCAATGAAATTGCAATATTTTCAACTAAAACCTTGTATCCTACTAGTTTATCTGCTATCCTATTGTTTTCAGTGAGAAATTTAGTGGGGACAAGTTTTTTATTCATGTTATGGCATGTTTATCTTTTTTATTCGCTTAAAGTGCTTCTCTCGGCCTGAAAAGCACATAGACATAGATTTGGCCGTTTCTCAATGAAAATGCAATATTTTCAACTAAAACCTTGTATCCTACTAGTTTATGTGCTATCCTATTGTTTTCAGTGAGAAATCTAGTGGGGACAAGTTTTTTATTCATGTTATAGCATGTTTATCTTTTTTATTCGCTTAAAGTGCTTCTCTCGGCCTGAAAAGCACATAGACATAGATTTGGCCGTTTCTCAATGAAAATGCAATATTTTCAACTAAAACCTTGTATCCTACTAGTTTATGTGCTATCCTCTTGTTTTCAGTGAGAAATTTAGTGGGGACAAGTTTTTTATTCATGTTATGGCATGTTTATCTTTTTTATTCGCTTAAAGTGCTTCTCTCGGCCTGAAAAGCACATAGACATAGATTTGGCCGTTTCTTAATGAAAATGCAATATTTTCAACTAAAACCTTGTATCCTACTAGTTTATGTGCTATCCTATTGTTTTCAGTGAGAAATTTAGTGGGGACAAGTTTTTTATTCATGTTATTGCATGTTTATCTTTTTTATTCGCTTAAAGTGCTTCTCTCGGCCTGAAAAGCACATAGACATAGATTTGGCCGTTTCTCAATGAAAATGCAATATTTTCAACTAAAACCTTGTATCCTACTAGTTTATGTGCTATCCTATTGTTTTCAGTGAGAAATTTAGTGGGGACAAGTTTTTTATTCATGTTATGGCATGTTTATCTTTTTTATTCGCTTAAAGTGCTTCTCTCGGCCTGAAAAGCACATAGACATAGATTTGGCCGTTTCTCAATGAAAATGCAATATTTTCAACTAAAACCTTGTATCCTACTAGTTTATGTGCTATCCTATTGTTTTCAGTGAGAAATTTAGTGGGGACAAGTTTTTTATTCATGTTATAGCATGTTTATCTTTTTTATTCGCTTAAAGTGCTTCTCTCGGCCTGAAAAGCACATAGACATAGATTTGGCCGTTTCTCAATGAAAATGCAATATTTTCAACTAAAACCTTGTATCCTACTAGTTTATGTGCTATCCTCTTGTTTTCAGTGAGAAATATAGTGGGGACAAGTTTTTTATTCATGTTATGGCATGTTTATCTTTTTTATTCGCTTAAAGTGCTTCTCTCGGCCTGAAAAGCACATAGACATAGATTTGGCCGTTTCTTAATGAAAATGCAATATTTTCAACTAAAACCTTGTATCCTACTAGTTTATGTGCTATCCTATTGTTTTCAGTGAGAAATTTAGTGGGGACAAGTTTTTTATTCATGTTATAGCATGTTTATCTTTTTTATTCGCTTAAAGTGCTTCTCTCGGCCTGAAAAGCACATAGACATAGATTTGGCCGTTTCTCAATGAAAATGCAATATTTTCAACTAAAACCTTGTATCCTACTAGTTTATGTGCTATCCTATTGTTTTCAGTGAGAAATTTAGTGGGGACAAGTTTTTTATTCATGTTATGGCATGTTTATCTTTTTTATTCGCTTAAAGTGCTTCTCTCGGCCTGAAAAGCACATAGACATAGATTTGGCCGTTTCTTAATGAAAATGCAATATTTTCAACTAAAACCTTGTATCCTACTAGTTTATGTGCTATCCTATTGTTTTCAGTGAGAAATTTAGTGGGGACAAGTTTTTTATTCATGTTATAGCATAATTATCTTTTTTATTCGCTTAAAGTGCTTCTCTCAGCCTGAAAAGCACATAGACATAGATTTGGCCGTTTCTCAATGAAAATGCAATATTTTCAACTAAAACCTTGTATCCTACTAGTTTATGTGCTATCCTCTTGTTTTCAGTGAGAAATTTAGTGGGGACAAGTTTTTTATTCATGTTATGGCATGTTTATCTTTTTTATTCGCTTAAAGTGCTTCTCTCGGCCTGAAAAGCACATAGACATAGATTTGGCCGTTTCTTAATGAAAATGCAATATTTTCAACTAAAACCTTGTATCCTACTAGTTTATGTGCTATCCTATTGTTTTCAGTGAGAAATTTAGTGGGGACAAGTTTTTTATTCATGTTATAGCATGTTTATCTTTTTTATTCGCTTAAAGTGCTTCTCTCGGCCTGAAAAGCACATAGAAATAGATTTGGCCGTTTCTCAATGAAAATGCAATATTTTCAACTAAAACCTTGTATCCTACTAGTTTATGTGCTATCCTATTGTTTTCAGTGAGAAATTTAGTGGGGACAAGTTTTTTATTCATGTTATAGCATGTTTATCTTTTTTATTCGCTTAAAGTGCTTCTCTCGGCCTGAAAAGCACATAGACATAGATTTGGCCGTTTCTCAATGAAAATGCAATATTTTCAACTAAAACCTTGTATCCTACTAGTTTATGTGCTATCCTATTGTTTTCAGTGAGAAATTTAGTGGGGACAAGTTTTTTATTCATGTTATAGCATGTTTATCTTTTTTATTCGCTTAAAGTGCTTCTCTCGGCCTGAAAAGCACATAGACATAGATTTGGCCGTTTCTCAATGAAAATGCAATATTTTCAACTAAAACCTTGTATCCTACTAGTTTATGTGCTATCCTATTGTTTTCAGTGAGAAATTTAGTGGGGACAAGTTTTTTATTCATGTTATAGCATGTTTATCTTTTTTATTCGCTTAAAGTGCTTCTCTCGGCCTGAAAAGCACATAGACATAGATTTGGCCGTTTCTCAATGAAAATGCAATATTTTCAACTAAAACCTTGTATCCTACTAGTTTATGTGCTATCCTATTGTTTTCAGTGAGAAATTTAGTGGGGACAAGTTTTTTATTCATGTTATAGCATGTTTATCTTTTTTATTCGCTTAAAGTGCTTCTCTCGGCCTGAAAAGCACATAGACATAGATTTGGCCGTTTCTCAATGAAAATGCAATATTTTCAACTAAAACCTTGTATCCTACTAGTTTATGTGCTATCCTATTGTTTTCAGTGAGAAATTTAGTGGGGACAAGTTTTTTATTCATGTTGTAGCATGTTTATCTTTTTTATTCGCTTAAAGTGCTTCTCTCGGCCTGAAAAGCACATAGACATAGATTTGGCCGTTTCTCAATGAAAATGCAATATTTTCAACTAAAACCTTGTATCCTACTAGTTTATGTGCTATCCTCTTGTTTTCAGTGAGAAATTTAGTGGGGACAAGTTTTTTATTCATGTTATGGCATGTTTATCTTTTTTATTCGCTTAAAGTGCTTCTCTCGGCCTGAAAAGCACATAGACATAGATTTGGCCGTTTCTTAATGAAAATGCAATATTTTCAACTAAAACCTTGTATCCTACTAGTTTATGTGCTATCCTATTGTTTTCAGTGAGAAATTTAGTGGGGACAAGTTTTTTATTCATGTTATGGCATGTTTATCTTTTTTATTCGCTTAAAGTGCTTCTCTCGGCCTGAAAAGCACATAGACATAGATTTGGCCGTTTCTTAATGAAAATGCAATATTTTCAACTAAAACCTTGTATCCTACTAGTTTATGTGCTATCCTATTGTTTTCAGTGAGAAATTTAGTGGGGACAAGTTTTTTATTCATGTTATAGCATGTTTATCTTTTTTATTCGCTTAAAGTGCTTCTCTCAGCCTGAAAAGCACATAGACATAGATTTGGCCGTTTCTCAATGAAAATGCAATATTTTCAACTAAAACCTTGTATCCTACTAGTTTATGTGCTATCCTATTGTTTTCAGTGAGAAATTTAGTGGGGACAAGTTTTTTATTCATGTTATAGCATGTTTATCTTTTTTATTCGCTTAAAGTGCTTCTCTCAGCCTGAAAAGCACATAGACATAGATTTGGCCGTTTCTCAATGAAAATGCAATATTTTCAACTAAAACCTTGTATCCTACTAGTTTATGTGCTATCCTCTTGTTTTCAGTGAGAAATTTAGTGGGGACAAGTTTTTTATTCATGTTATGGCATGTTTATCTTTTTTATTCGCTTAAAGTGCTTCTCTCGGCCTGAAAAGCACATAGACATAGATTTGGCCGTTTCTTAATGAAAATGCAATATTTTCAACTAAAACCTTGTATCCTACTAGTTTATGTGCTATCCTATTGTTTTCAGTGAGAAATTTAGTGGGGACAAGTTTTTTATTCATGTTATAGCATGTTTATCTTTTTTATTCGCTTAAAGTGCTTCTCTCGGCCTGAAAAGCACATAGACATAGATTTGGCCGTTTCTCAATGAAAATGCAATATTTTCAACTAAAACCTTGTATCCTACTAGTTTATGTGCTATCCTATTGTTTTCAGTGAGAAATTTAGTGGGGACAAATTTTTTATTCATGTTATAGCATGTTTATCTTTTTTATTCGCTTAAAGTGCTTCTCTCGGCCTGAAAAGCACATAGACATAGATTTGGCCGTTTCTCAATGAAAATGCAATATTTTCAACTAAAACCTTGTATCCTACTAGTTTATGTGCTATCCTATTGTTTTCAGTGAGAAATTTAGTGGGGACAAGTTTTTTATTCATGTTATAGCATGTTTATCTTTTTTATTCGCTTAAAGTGCTTCTCTCGGCCTGAAAAGCACATAGACATAGATTTGGCCGTTTCTCAATGAAAATGCAATATTTTCAACTAAAACCTTGTATCCTACTAGTTTATGTGCTATCCTATTGTTTTCAGTGAGAAATTTAGTGGGGACAAGTTTTTTATTCATGTTATAGCATGTTTATCTTTTTTATTCGCTTAAAGTGCTTCTCTCGGCCTGAAAAGCACATAGACATAGATTTGGCCGTTTCTCAATGAAAATGCAATATTTTCAACTAAAACCTTGTATCCTACTAGTTTATGTGCTATCCTATTGTTTTCAGTGAGAAATTTAGTGGGGACAAGTTTTTTATTCATGTTATAGCATGTTTATCTTTTTTATTCGCTTAAAGTGCTTCTCTCGGCCTGAAAAGCACATAGACATAGATTTGGCCGTTTCTCAATGAAAATGCAATATTTTCAACTAAAACCTTGTATCCTACTAGTTTATGTGCTATCCTCTTGTTTTCAGTGAGAAATTTAGTGGGGACAAGTTTTTTATTCATGTTATGGCATGTTTATCTTTTTTATTCGCTTAAAGTGCTTCTCTCGGCCTGAAAAGCACATAGACATAGATTTGGCCGTTTCTTAATGAAAATGCAATATTTTCAACTAAAACCTTGTATCCTACTAGTTTATGTGCTATCCTATTGTTTTCAGTGAGAAATTTAGTGGGGACAAGTTTTTTATTCATGTTATAGCATGTTTATCTTTTTTATTCGCTTAAAGTGCTTCTCTCGGCCTGAAAAGCACATAGACATAGATTTGGCCGTTTCTCAATGAAAATGCAATATTTTCAACTAAAACCTTGTATCCTACTAGTTTATGTGCTATCCTATTGTTTTCAGTGAGAAATTTAGTGGGGACAAGTTTTTTATTCATGTTATTGCATGTTTATCTTTTTTATTCGCTTAAAGTGCTTCTCTCGGCCTGAAAAGCACATAGACATAGATTTGGCCGTTTCTCAATGAAAATGCAATATTTTCAACTAAAACCTTGTATCCTACTAGTTTATGTGCTATCCTATTGTTTTCAGTGAGAAATTTAGTGGGGACAAGTTTTTTATTCATGTTATTGCATGTTTATCTTTTTTATTCGCTTAAAGTGCTTCTCTCGGCCTGAAAAGCACATAGACATAGATTTGGCCGTTTCTCAATGAAAATGCAATATTTTCAACTAAAACCTTGTATCCTACTAGTTTATGTGCTATCCTATTGTTTTCAGTGAGAAATTTAGTGGGGACAAGTTTTTTATTCATGTTATAGCATGTTTATCTTTTTTATTCGCTTAAAGTGCTTCTCTCGGCCTGAAAAGCACATAGACATAGATTTGGCCGTTTCTCAATGAAAATGCAATATTTTCAACTAAAACCTTGTATCCTACTAGTTTATGTGCTATCCTCTTGTTTTCAGTGAGAAATATAGTGGGGACAAGTTTTTTATTCATGTTATGGCATGTTTATCTTTTTTATTCGCTTAAAGTGCTTCTCTCGGCCTGAAAAGCACATAGACATAGATTTGGCCGTTTCTTAATGAAAATGCAATATTTTCAACTAAAACCTTGTATCCTACTAGTTTATGTGCTATCCTATTGTTTTCAGTGAGAAATTTAGTGGGGACAAGTTTTTTATTCATGTTATAGCATGTTTATCTTTTTTATTCGCTTAAAGTGCTTCTCTCGGCCTGAAAAGCACATAGACATAGATTTGGCCGTTTCTCAATGAAAATGCAATATTTTCAACTAAAACCTTGTATCCTACTAGTTTATGTGCTATCCTATTGTTTTCAGTGAGAAATTTAGTGGGGACAAGTTTTTTATTCATGTTATGGCATGTTTATCTTTTTTATTCGCTTAAAGTGCTTCTCTCGGCCTGAAAAGCACATAGACATAGATTTGGCCGTTTCTTAATGAAAATGCAATATTTTCAACTAAAACCTTGTATCCTACTAGTTTATGTGCTATCCTATTGTTTTCAGTGAGAAATTTAGTGGGGACAAGTTTTTTATTCATGTTATGGCATGTTTATCTTTTTTATTCGCTTAAAGTGCTTCTCTCGGCCTGAAAAGCACATAGACATAGATTTGGCCGTTTCTTAATGAAAATGCAATATTTTCAACTAAAACCTTGTATCCTACTAGTTTATGTGCTATCCTATTGTTTTCAGTGAGAAATTTAGTGGGGACAAGTTTTTTATTCATGTTATAGCATGTTTATCTTTTTTATTCGCTTAAAGTGCTTCTCTCGGCCTGAAAAGCACATAGACATAGATTTGGCCGTTTCTCAATGAAAATGCAATATTTTCAACTAAAACCTTGTATCCTACTAGTTTATGTGCTATCCTATTGTTTTCAGTGAGAAATTTAGTGGGGACAAGTTTTTTATTCATGTTATAGCATGTTTATCTTTTTTATTCGCTTAAAGTGCTTCTCTCGGCCTGAAAAGCACATAGACATAGATTTGGCCGTTTCTCAATGAAAATGCAATATTTTCAACTAAAACCTTGTATCCTACTAGTTTATGTGCTATCCTCTTGTTTTCAGTGAGAAATTTAGTGGGGACAAGTTTTTTATTCATGTTATGGCATGTTTATCTTTTTTATTCGCTTAAAGTGCTTCTCTCGGCCTGAAAAGCACATAGACATAGATTTGGCCGTTTCTTAATGAAAATGCAATATTTTCAACTAAAACCTTGTATCCTACTAGTTTATGTGCTATCCTATTGTTTTCAGTGAGAAATTTAGTGGGGACAAGTTTTTTATTCATGTTATAGCATGTTTATCTTTTTTATTCGCTTAAAGTGCTTCTCTCGGCCTGAAAAGCACATAGACATAGATTTGGCCGTTTCTCAATGAAAATGCAATATTTTCAACTAAAACCTTGTATCCTACTAGTTTATGTGCTATCCTATTGTTTTCAGTGAGAAATTTAGTGGGGACAAGTTTTTTATTCATGTTATAGCATGTTTATCTTTTTTATTCGCTTAAAGTGCTTCTCTCGGCCTGAAAAGCACATAGACATAGATTTGGCCGTTTCTCAATGAAAATGCAATATTTTCAACTAAAACCTTGTATCCTACTAGTTTATGTGCTATCCTCTTGTTTTCAGTGAGAAATTTAGTGGGGACAAGTTTTTTATTCATGTTATGGCATGTTTATCTTTTTTATTCGCTTAAAGTGCTTCTCTCGGCCTGAAAAGCACATAGACATAGATTTGGCCGTTTCTTAATGAAAATGCAATATTTTCAACTAAAACCTTGTATCCTACTAGTTTATGTGCTATCCTATTGTTTTCAGTGAGAAATTTAGTGGGGACAAGTTTTTTATTCATGTTATAGCATGTTTATCTTTTTTATTCGCTTAAAGTGCTTCTCTCGGCCTGAAAAGCACATAGACATAGATTTGGCCGTTTCTCAATGAAAATGCAATATTTTCAACTAAAACCTTGTATCCTACTAGTTTATGTGCTATCCTATTGTTTTCAGTGAGAAATTTAGTGGGGACAAGTTTTTTATTCATGTTATTGCATGTTTATCTTTTTTATTCGCTTAAAGTGCTTCTCTCGGCCTGAAAAGCACATAGACATAGATTTGGCCGTTTCTCAATGAAATTGCAATATTTTCAACTAAAACCTTGTATCCTACTAGTTTATGTGCTATCCTATTGTTTTCAGTGAGAAATTTAGTGGGGACAAGTTTTTTATTCATGTTATTGCATGTTTATCTTTTTTATTCGCTTAAAGTGCTTCTCTCGGCCTGAAAAGCACATAGACATAGATTTGGCCGTTTCTCAATGAAAATGCAATATTTTCAACTAAAACCTTGTATCCTACTAGTTTATGTGCTATCCTATTGTTTTCAGTGAGAAATTTAGTGGGGACAAGTTTTTTATTCATGTTATAGCATGTTTATCTTTTTTATTCGCTTAAAGTGCTTCTCTCGGCCTGAAAAGCACATAGACATAGATTTGGCCGTTTCTCAATGAAAATGCAATATTTTCAACTAAAACCTTGTATCCTACTAGTTTATGTGCTATCCTCTTGTTTTCAGTGAGAAATATAGTGGGGACAAGTTTTTTATTCATGTTATGGCATGTTTATCTTTTTTATTCGCTTAAAGTGCTTCTCTCGGCCTGAAAAGCACATAGACATAGATTTGGCCGTTTCTTAATGAAAATGCAATATTTTCAACTAAAACCTTGTATCCTACTAGTTTATGTGCTATCCTATTGTTTTCAGTGAGAAATTTAGTGGGGACAAGTTTTTTATTCATGTTATAGCATGTTTATCTTTTTTATTCGCTTAAAGTGCTTCTCTCGGCCTGAAAAGCACATAGACATAGATTTGGCCGTTTCTCAATGAAAATGCAATATTTTCAACTAAAACCTTGTATCCTACTAGTTTATGTGCTATCCTATTGTTTTCAGTGAGAAATTTAGTGGGGACAAGTTTTTTATTCATGTTATGGCATGTTTATCTTTTTTATTCGCTTAAAGTGCTTCTCTCGGCCTGAAAAGCACATAGACATAGATTTGGCCGTTTCTTAATGAAAATGCAATATTTTCAACTAAAACCTTGTATCCTACTAGTTTATGTGCTATCCTATTGTTTTCAGTGAGAAATTTAGTGGGGACAAGTTTTTTATTCATGTTATGGCATGTTTATCTTTTTTATTCGCTTAAAGTGCTTCTCTCGGCCTGAAAAGCACATAGACATAGATTTGGCCGTTTCTTAATGAAAATGCAATATTTTCAACTAAAACCTTGTATCCTACTAGTTTATGTGCTATCCTATTGTTTTCAGTGAGAAATTTAGTGGGGACAAGTTTTTTATTCATGTTATAGCATGTTTATCTTTTTTATTCGCTTAAAGTGCTTCTCTCGGCCTGAAAAGCACATAGACATAGATTTGGCCGTTTCTCAATGAAAATGCAATATTTTCAACTAAAACCTTGTATCCTACTAGTTTATGTGCTATCCTATTGTTTTCAGTGAGAAATTTAGTGGGGACAAGTTTTTTATTCATGTTATAGCATGTTTATCTTTTTTATTCGCTTAAAGTGCTTCTCTCGGCCTGAAAAGCACATAGACATAGATTTGGCCGTTTCTCAATGAAAATGCAATATTTTCAACTAAAACCTTGTATCCTACTAGTTTATGTGCTATCCTCTTGTTTTCAGTGAGAAATTTAGTGGGGACAAGTTTTTTATTCATGTTATGGCATGTTTATCTTTTTTATTCGCTTAAAGTGCTTCTCTCGGCCTGAAAAGCACATAGACATAGATTTGGCCGTTTCTTAATGAAAATGCAATATTTTCAACTAAAACCTTGTATCCTACTAGTTTATGTGCTATCCTATTGTTTTCAGTGAGAAATTTAGTGGGGACAAGTTTTTTATTCATGTTATAGCATGTTTATCTTTTTTATTCGCTTAAAGTGCTTCTCTCGGCCTGAAAAGCACATAGACATAGATTTGGCCGTTTCTCAATGAAAATGCAATATTTTCAACTAAAACCTTGTATCCTACTAGTTTATGTGCTATCCTATTGTTTTCAGTGAGAAATTTAGTGGGGACAAGTTTTTTATTCATGTTATAGCATGTTTATCTTTTTTATTCGCTTAAAGTGCTTCTCTCGGCCTGAAAAGCACATAGACATAGATTTGGCCGTTTCTCAATGAAAATGCAATATTTTCAACTAAAACCTTGTATCCTACTAGTTTATGTGCTATCCTATTGTTTTCAGTGAGAAATTTAGTGGGGACAAGTTTTTTATTCATGTTATAGCATGTTTATCTTTTTTATTCGCTTAAAGTGCTTCTCTCGGCCTGAAAAGCACATAGACATAGATTTGGCCGTTTCTCAATGAAAATGCAATATTTTCAACTAAAACCTTGTATCCTACTAGTTTATGTGCTATCCTCTTGTTTTCAGTGAGAAATTTAGTGGGGACAAGTTTTTTATTCATGTTATGGCATGTTTATCTTTTTTATTCGCTTAAAGTGCTTCTCTCGGCCTGAAAAGCACATAGACATAGATTTGGCCGTTTCTCAATGAAAATGCAATATTTTCAACTAAAACCTTGTATCCTACTAGTTTATGTGCTATCCTATTGTTTTCAGTGAGAAATTTAGTGGGGACAAGTTTTTTATTCATGTTATAGCATGTTTATCTTTTTTATTCGCTTAAAGTGCTTCTCTCGGCCTGAAAAGCACATAGACATAGATTTGGCCGTTTCTCAATGAAAATGCAATATTTTCAACTAAAACCTTGTATCCTACTAGTTTATGTGCTATCCTATTGTTTTCAGTGAGAAATTTAGTGGGGACAAGTTTTTTATTCATGTTATGGCATGTTTATCTTTTTTATTCGCTTAAAGTGCTTCTCTCGGCCTGAAAAGCACATAGACATAGATTTGGCCGTTTCTCAATGAAAATGCAATATTTTCAACTAAAACCTTGTATCCTACTAGTTTATGTGCTATCCTATTGTTTTCAGTGAGAAATTTAGTGGGGACAAGTTTTTTATTCATGTTATAGCATGTTTATCTTTTTTATTCGCTTAAAGTGCTTCTCTCGGCCTGAAAAGCACATAGACATAGATTTGGCCGTTTCTCAATGAAAATGCAATATTTTCAACTAAAACCTTGTATCCTACTAGTTTATGTGCTATCCTATTGTTTTCAGTGAGAAATTTAGTGGGGACAAGTTTGTTATTCATGTTATAGCATGTTTATCTTTTTTATTCGCTTAAAGTGCTTCTCTCGGCCTGAAAAGCACATAGACATAGATTTGGCCGTTTCTCAATGAAATTGCAATATTTTCAACTAAAACCTTGTATCCTACTAGTTTATGTGCTATCCTATTGTTTTCAGTGAGAAATTTAGTGGGGACAAGTTTTTTATTCATGTTATAGCATGTTTATCTTTTTTATTCGCTTAAAGTGCTTCTCTCGGCCTGAAAAGCACATAGACATAGATTTGGCCGTTTCTCAATGAAATTGCAATATTTTCAACTAAAACCTTGTATCCTACTAGTTTATGTGCTATCCTATTGTTTTCAGTGAGAAATTTAGTGGGGACAAGTTTTTTATTCATGTTATAGCATGTTATTTTTTTTTATTCGCTTAAAGTGCTTCTCTCGGCCTGAAAAGCACATAGACATAGATTTGGCCGTTTCTCAATGAAAATGCAATATTTTCAACTAAAACCTTGTATCCTACTAGTTTATGTGCTATCCTATTGTTTTCAGTGAGAAATTTAGTGGGGACAAGTTTTTTATTCATGTTATTGCATGTTTATCTTTTTTATTCGCTTAAAGTGCTTCTCTCGGCCTGAAAAGCACATAGACATAGATTTGGCCGTTTCTCAATGAAATTGCAATATTTTCAACTAAAACCTTGTATCCTACTAGTTTATCTGCTATCCTATTGTTTTCAGTGAGAAATTTAGTGGGGACAAGTTTTTTATTCATGTTATGGCATGTTTATCTTTTTTATTCGCTTAAAGTGCTTCTCTCGGCCTGAAAAGCACATAGACATAGATTTGGCCGTTTCTCAATGAAAATGCAATATTTTCAACTAAAACCTTGTATCCTACTAGTTTATGTGCTATCCTATTGTTTTCAGTGAGAAATTTAGTGGGGACAAGTTTTTTATTCATGTTATAGCATGTTTATCTTTTTTATTCGCTTAAAGTGCTTCTCTCGGCCTGAAAAGCACATAGACATAGATTTGGCCGTTTCTCAATGAAATTGCAATATTTTCAACTAAAACCTTGTATCCTACTAGTTTATGTGCTATCCTATTGTTTTCAGTGAGAAATTTAGTGGGGACAAGTTTTTTATTCATGTTATGGCATGTTTATCTTTTTTATTCGCTTAAAGTGCTTCTCTCGGCCTGAAAAGCACATAGACATAGACATGTTTATCTTTTTTATTCGCTTAAGTGCTTCTCTCGGCCTGAAAAGCACATAGACATAGATTTGGCCGTTTCTCAATGAAATTGCAATATTTTCAACTAAAACCTTGTATCCTACTAGTTTATGTGCTATCCTATTGTTTTCAGTGAGAAATTTAGTGGGGACAAGTTTTTTATTCATGTTATAGCATGTTTATCTTTTTTATTCGCTTAAAGTGCTTCTCTCGGCCTGAAAAGCACATAGACATAGATTTGGCCGTTTCTCAATGAAATTGCAATATTTTCAACTAAAACCTTGTATCCTACTAGTTTATGTGCTATCCTATTGTTTTCAGTGAGAAATTTAGTGGGGACAAGTTTTTTATTCATGTTATAGCATGTTATCTTTTTTATTCGCTTAAAGTGCTTCTCTCGGCCTGAAAAGCACATAGACATAGATTTGGCCGTTTCTCAATGAAAATGCAATATTTTCAACTAAAACCTTGTATCCTACTAGTTTATGTGCTATCCTATTGTTTTCAGTGAGAAATTTAGTGGGGACAAGTTTTTTATTCATGTTATGGCATGTTTATCTTTTTATTCGCTTAAAGTGCTTCTCTCGGCCTGAAAAGCACATAGACATAGATTTGGCCGTTTCTCAATGAAATTGCAATATTTTCAACTAAAACCTTGTATCCTACTAGTTTATGTGCTATCCTATTGTTTTCAGTGAGAAATTTAGTGGGACAAGTTTTTTATTCATGTTATGGCATGTTTATCTTTTTTATTCGCTTAAAGTGCTTCTCTCGGCCTGAAAAGCA
>JAYKQN010000143.1:0-28032 GCA_036785175.1 Eupleurogrammus muticus | reverse complement strand
AAGGGGAAACAGCTCCTCAGAGTGGCAGCCTGAAGAAGCCAAAAACATGGCGAAACGTCGCGACGCCACTCAAAAGCCAACCATTAATTAATACTTGATATAACAAAGGCGAACCTGCTAATTATACGGTAAATATTACCCTATTATATGATAAATTAATCTTATAAATCAATATAATTATAACTAAACTAAATATAGTAGAGGTGTCAGGGGGGTGACTAACCCTAGGTGGAGAGCGCACGTGGCAGGGGACCTCAGGGCACCCTGCTTTGATTCCCTAACCTAACCCGCCAGGTCCTCTAGGGGAGGTCGCCCTTCTGGCACTTCGTAAACGAAAACTAAACGTAATTACCCCTCTCCCTCCCGCTTCCCTAACCCTAACCTCAACCCATAATCCTAGCCCTAAACAGAACCCTAGGTCCCCCTTCCCTAGAAAGCCCCAGTAGAGGACAATTTAACCCAAATAGAGGACAATTTAATTTCCGTATGTTCCGGGCATGAGCAACCCTAAGGAAAAATACATACGAGGTACGAACGGGAAGAAAGGAAAAGGAATGTTTATTGGGAATTAGGAAATTGGGAAAAGGGAATTGGAATGGGAAGTTAATTGGAAAACCTAAAAGGAAAAATCAAATTAGATATATATTACGGAAAATACTTACCTGAATACCTACCTGGAACCTAAAATTGGAAAAACGAAAATACTTACCTGGAACCTAAATTGAAAAAACAAAATACTTACCCGAATACTTACCTTAAACCTAAGGAAGAAAGAACAAACAGATGGGTAACAAAATTAAAATAAAGTAAGGGAGTTAAAAAGGAGAGTTGAGGAAACAGGTTCAGTTGGCTCCTGAACATCGAAGGGAAACAGCTCCTCAGAGTGGCAGCCTGAAGAAGCCAAAAACATGGCGAAACGTCGCGACGCCACTCAAAAGCCAACCATTAATTAATACTTGATATAACAAAGGCGAACCTGCTAATTATACGGTAAATATTACCCTATTATATGATAAATTAATCTTATAAATCAATATAATTATAACTAAACTAAATATAGTAGAGGTGTCAGGGGGGTGACTAACCCTAGGTGGAGAGCGCACGTGGCAGGGGACCTCAGGGCACCCTGCTTTGATTCCCTAACCTAACCCGCCAGGTCCTCTAGGGGAGGTCGCCCTTCTGGCACTTCGTAAACGAAAACTAAACGTAATTACCCCTCTCCCTCCGCTTCCCTAACCCTAACCTCAACCCATAATCCTAGCCCTAAACAGAACCCTAGGTCCCCCTTCCCTAGAAAGCCCCAGTAGAGGACAATTTAACCCAAATAGAGGACAATTTAATTTCCGTATGTTCCGGGCATGAGCAACCCTAAGGAAAAAATACATACGAGGTACGAACGGGAAGAAAGGAAAAGGAATGTTTATTGGGAATTAGGAAATTGGGAAAAGGGAATTGGAATGGGAAGTTAATTGGAAAACCTAAAAGGAAAAATCAAATTAGATATATATTACGGAAAATACTTACCTGAATACCTACCTGGAACCTAAATTGGAAAAACGAAATACTTACCTGGAACCTAAATTGAAAAAACAAAATACTTACCCGAATACTTACCTTAAACCTAAAGGAAGAAAGAACAAACAGATGGGTAACAAATTAAAATAAAGTAAGGGAGTTAAAAAGGAGAGTTGAGGAAACAGGTTCAGTTGGCTCCTGAACATCGAAGGGGAAACAGCTCCTCAGAGTGGCAGCCTGAAGAAGCCAAAAACATGGCGAAACGTCGCGACGCCACTCAAAAGCCAACCATTAATTAATACTTGATATAACAAAGGCGAACCTGCTAATTATACGGTAAATATTACCCTATTATATGATAAATTAATCTTATAAATCAATATAATTATAACTAAACTAAATATAGTAGAGGTGTCAGGGGGGTGACTAACCCTAGGTGGAGAGCGCACGTGGCAGGGGACCTCAGGGCACCCTGCTTTGATTCCCTAACCTAACCCGCCAGGTCCTCTAGGGGAGGTCGCCCTTCTGGCACTTCGTAAACGAAAACTAAACGTAATTACCCCTCTCCCTCCCGCTTCCCTAACCCTAACCTCAACCCATAATCCTAGCCCTAAACAGAACCCTAGGTCCCCCTTCCCTAGAAAGCCCCAGTAGAGGACAATTTAACCCAAATAGAGGACAATTTAATTTCCGTATGTTCCGGGCATGAGCAACCCTAAGGAAAAAATACATACGAGGTACGAACGGAAGAAAGGAAAAGGAATGTTTATTGGGAATTAGGAAATTGGGAAAAGGGAATTGGAATGGGAAGTTAATTGGAAAACCTAAAAGGAAAAATCAAATTAGATATATATTACGGAAAATACTTACCTGAATACCTACCTGGAACCTAAAATTGGAAAAACGAAAATACTTACCTGGAACCTAATTGAAAAAACAAAATACTTACCCGAATACTTACCTTAAACCTAAAGGAAGAAAGAACAAACAGATGGTAACAAAATTAAAATAAAGTAAGGGAGTTAAAAAGGAGAGTTGAGGAAACAGGTTCAGTTGGCTCCTGAACATCGAAGGGGAAACAGCTCCTCAGAGTGGCAGCCTGAAGAAGCCAAAAACATGGCGAAACGTCGCGACGCCACTCAAAAGCCAACCATTAATTAATACTTGATATAACAAAGGCGAACCTGCTAATTATACGGTAAATATTACCCTATTATATGATAAATTAATCTTATAAATCAATATAATTATAACTAAACTAAATATAGTAGAGGTGTCAGGGGGGTGACTAACCCTAGGTGGAGAGCGCACGTGGCAGGGGACCTCAGGGCACCCTGCTTTGATTCCCTAACCTAACCCGCCAGGTCCTCTAGGGGAGGTCGCCCTTCTGGCACTTCGTAACGAAAACTAAACGTAATTACCCCTCTCCCTCCCGCTTCCCTAACCCTAACCTCAACCCATAATCCTAGCCCTAAACAGAACCCTAGGTCCCCCTTCCCTAGAAAGCCCCAGTAGAGGACAATTTAACCCAAATAGAGGACAATTTAATTTCCGTATGTTCCGGGCATGAGCAACCCTAAGGAAAAAATACATACGAGGTACGAACGGGAAGAAAGGAAAAGGCAATGTTTATTGGGAATTAGGAAATTGGGAAAAGGGAATTGGAATGGGAAGTTAATTGGAAACCTAAAAGGAAAAATCAAATTAGATATATATTACGGAAAAATACTTACCTGAATACCTACCGTGGAACCTAAAATTGGAAAAACGAAAATACTTACCTGGAACCTAAATTGAAAAAACAAAATACTTACCCGAATACTTACCTTAAACCTAAAGGAAGAAAGAACAAACAGATGGGTAACAAAATTAAAATAAAGTAAGGGAGTTAAAAAGGAGAGTTGAGGAAACAGGTTCAGTTGGCTCCTGAACATCGAAGGGGAAACAGCTCCTCAGAGTGGCAGCCTGAAGAAGCCAAAAACATGGCGAAACGTCGCGACGCCACTCAAAAGCCAACCATTAATTAATACTTGATATAACAAAGGCGAACCTGCTAATTATACGGTAAATATTACCCTATTATATGATAAATTAATCTTATAAATCAATATAATTATAACTAAACTAAATATAGTAGAGGGTGTCAGGGGGGTGACTAACCCTAGGTGGAGAGCGCACGTGGCAGGGGACCTCAGGGCACCCTGCTTTGATTCCCTAACCTAACCCGCCAGGTCCTCTAGGGGAGGTCGCCCTTCTGGCACTTCGTAACGAAAACTAACGTAATTACCCCTCTCCCTCCCGCTTCCCTAACCCTAACCTCAACCCATAATCCTAGCCCTAAACAGAACCCTAGGTCCCCCTTCCCTAGAAAGCCCCAGTAGAGGACAATTTAACCCAATAGAGGACAATTTAATTTCCGTATGTTCCGGGCTATGAGCAACCTAAGGAAAAAATACATACGAGGTACGAACGGGAAGAAAGGAAAAGGAATGTTTATTGGGAATTAGGAAATTGGGAAAAGGGAATTGGAATGGGAAGTTAATTGGAAAACCTAAAAGGAAAAATCAAATTAGATATATATTACGGAAAATACTTACCTGAATACCTACCTGGAACCTAAAATTGGAAAAACGAAAATTACTTACCTGGAACCTAAATTGAAAAAACAAAATACTTACCCGAATACTTACCTTAAACCTAAAGGAAGAAAGAACAAACAGATGGGTAACAAAATTAAAATAAAGTAAGGGAGTTAAAAAGGAGAGTTGAGGAAACAGGTTCAGTTGGCTCCTGAACATCGAAGGGGAAACAGCTCCTCAGAGTGGCAGCCTGAAGAAGCCAAAAACATGGCGAAACGTCGCGACGCCACTCAAAAGCCAACCATTAATTAATACTTGATATAACAAAGGCGAACCTGCTAATTATACGGTAAATATTACCCTATATATGATAAATTAATCTTATAAATCAATATAATTATAACTAAACTAAATATAGTAGAGGTGTCAGGGGGGGTGACTAACCCTAGGTGGAGAGCGCACGTGGCAGGGGACCTCAGGGCACCCTGCTTTGATTCCCTAACCTAACCCGCCAGGTCCTCTAGGGGAGGTCGCCCTTCTGGCACTTCGTAAACGAAAACTAAACGTAATTACCCCTCTCCCTCCCGCTTCCCTAACCCTAACCTCAACCCATAATCCTAGCCCTAAACAGAACCCTAGGTCCCCCTTCCCTAGAAAGCCCCAGTAGAGGACAATTTAACCCAAATAGAGGACAATTTAATTTCCGTATGTTCCGGGCATGAGCAACCCTAAGGAAAAAATACATACGAGGTACGAACGGGAAGAAAGGAAAAGGAATGTTTATTGGGAATTAGGAAATTGGGAAAAGGGAATTGGAATGGGAAGTTAATTGGAAAACCTAAAAGGAAAAAATCAAATTAGATATATATTACGGAAAATACTTACCTGAATACCTACCTGGAACCTAAAATTGGAAAAACGAAAATACTTACCTGGAACCTAAATTGAAAAAACAAAATACTTACCCGAATACTTACCTTAAACCTAAAGGAAGAAAGAACAAACAGATGGGTAACAAAATTAAAATAAAGTAAGGGAGTTAAAAAGGAGAGTTGAGGAAACAGGTTCAGTTGGCTCCTGAACATCGAAGGGGAAACAGCTCCTCAGAGTGGCAGCCTGAAGAAGCCAAAAACATGGCGAAACGTCGCGACGCCACTCAAAAGCCAACCATTAATTAATACTTGATATAACAAAGGCGAACCTGCTAATTATACGGTAAATATTACCCTATTATATGATAAATTAATCTTATAAATCAATATAATTATAACTAAACTAAATATAGTAGAGGTGTCAGGGGGGTGACTAACCCTAGGTGGAGAGCGCACGTGGCAGGGGACCTCAGGGCACCCTGCTTTGATTCCCTAACCTAACCCGCCAGGTCCTCTAGGGGAGGTCGCCCTTCTGGCACTTCGTAAACGAAAACTAAACGTAATTACCCCTCTCCCTCCCGCTTCCCTAACCCTAACCTCAACCCATAATCCTAGCCCTAAACAGAACCCTAGGTCCCCCTTCCCTAGAAAGCCCCAGTAGAGGACAATTTAACCCAAATAGAGGACAATTTAATTTCCGTATGTTCCGGGCATGAGCAACCCTAAGGAAAAAATACATACGAGGTACGAACGGGAAGAAAGGAAAAGGAATGTTTATTGGGAATTAGGAAATTGGGAAAAGGGAATTGGAATGGGAAGTTAATTGGAAAACCTAAAAGGAAAAATCAAATTAGATATATATTACGGAAAATACTTACCTGAATACCTACCTGGAACCTAAAATTGGAAAAACGAAAATACTTACCTGGAACCTAAATTGAAAAAACAAAATACTTACCCGAATACTTACCTTAAACCTAAAGGAAGAAAGAACAAACAGATGGGTAACAAATTAAAATAAAGTAAGGGAGTTAAAAAGGAGAGTTGAGGAAACAGGTTCAGTTGGCTCCTGAACATCGAAGGGGAAACAGCTCCTCAGAGTGGCAGCCTGAAGAAGCCAAAAACATGGCGAAACGTCGCGACGCCACTCAAAAGCCAACCATTAATTAATACTTGATATAACAAAGGCGAACCTGCTAATTATACGGTAAATATTACCCTATTATATGATAAATTAATCTTATAAATCAATATAATTATAACTAAACTAAATATAGTAGAGGTGTCAGGGGGGTGACTAACCCTAGGTGGAGAGCGCACGTGGCAGGGGACCTCAGGGCACCCTGCTTTGATTCCCTAACCTAACCCGCCAGGTCCTCTAGGGGAGGTCGCCCTTCTGGCACTTCGTAAACGAAAACTAAACGTAATTACCCCTCTCCCTCCCGCTTCCCTAACCCTAACCTCAACCCATAATCCTAGCCCTAAACAGAACCCTAGGTCCCCCTTCCCTAGAAAGCCCCAGTAGAGGACAATTTAACCCAAATAGAGGACAATTTAATTTCGTATGTTCCGGGCATGAGCAACCCTAAGGAAAAAAATACATACGAGGTACGAACGGGAAGAAAGGAAAAGGAATGTTTATTGGGAATTAGGAAATTGGGAAAAGGGAATTGGAATGGGAAGTTAATTGGAAAACCTAAAAGGAAAATCAAATTAGATATATATTACGGAAAATACTTACCTGAATACCTACCTGGAACCTAAAATTGGAAAAACGAAAATACTTACCTGGAACCTAAATTGAAAAAACAAAATACTTACCCGAATACTTACCTTAAACCTAAAGGAAGAAAGAACAAACAGATGGGTAACAAAATTAAAATAAAGTAAGGGAGTTAAAAAGGAGAGTTGAGGAAACAGGTTCAGTTGGCTCCTGAACATCGAAGGGGAAACAGCTCCTCAGAGTGGCAGCCTGAAGAAGCCAAAAACATGGCGAAACGTCGCGACGCCACTCAAAAGCCAACCATTAATTAATACTTGATATAACAAAGGCGAACCTGCTAATTATACGGTAAATATTACCCTATTATATGATAAATTAATCTTATAAATCAATATAATTATAACTAAACTAAATATAGTAGAGGTGTCAGGGGGGTGACTAACCCTAGGTGGAGAGCGCACGTGGCAGGGGACCTCAGGGCACCCTGCTTTGATTCCCTAACCTAACCCGCCAGGTCCTCTAGGGGAGGTCGCCCTTCTGGCACTTCGTAAACGAAAACTAAACGTAATTACCCCTCTCCCTCCCGCTTCCCTAACCCTAACCTCAACCCATAATCCTAGCCCTAAACAGAACCCTAGGTCCCCCTTCCCTAGAAAGCCCCAGTAGAGGACAATTTAACCCAAATAGAGGACAATTAATTTCCGTATGTTCCGGGCATGAGCAACCCTAAGGAAAAAATACATACGAGGTACGAACGGGAAGAAAGGAAAAGGAATGTTTATTGGAATTAGGAAATTGGGAAAAGGGAATTGGAATGGGAAGTTAATTGGAAAACCTAAAAGGAAAAATCAAATTAGATATATATTACGGAAAATACTTACCTGAATACCTACCTGGAACCTAAAATTGGAAAAACGAAAATACTTACCTGGAACCTAAATTGAAAAAACAAAATACTTACCCGAATACTTACCTTAAACCTAAAGGAAGAAAGAACAAACAGATGGGTAACAAAATTAAAATAAAGTAAGGGAGTTAAAAAGGAGAGTTGAGGAAACAGGTTCAGTTGGCTCCTGAACATCGAAGGGGAAACAGCTCCTCAGAGTGGCAGCCTGAAGAAGCCAAAAACATGGCGAAACGTCGCGACGCCACTCAAAAGCCAACCATTAATTAATACTTGATATAACAAAGGCGAACCTGCTAATTATACGGTAAATATTACCCTATTATATGATAAATTAATCTTATAAATCAATATAATTATAACTAAACTAAATATAGTAGAGGTGTCAGGGGGGTGACTAACCCTAGGTGGAGAGCGCACGTGGCAGGGGACCTCAGGGCACCCTGCTTTGATTCCCTAACCTAACCCGCCAGGTCCTCTAGGGGAGGTCGCCCTTCTGGCACTTCGTAAACGAAAACTAAACGTAATTACCCCTCTCCCTCCCGCTTCCCTAACCCTAACCTCAACCCATAATCCTAGCCCTAAACAGAACCCTAGGTCCCCCTTCCCTAGAAAGCCCCAGTAGAGGACAATTTAACCCAAATAGAGGACAATTTAATTTCCGTATGTTCCGGGCATGAGCAACCCTAAGGAAAAATACATACGAGGTACGAACGGGAAGAAAGGAAAAGGAATGTTTATTGGGAATTAGGAAATTGGGAAAAGGGAATTGGAATGGGAAGTTAATTGGAAAACCTAAAAGGAAAAATCAAATTAGATATATATTACGGAAAATACTTACCTGAATACCTACCTGGAACCTAAAATTGGAAAAACGAAAATACTTACCTGGAACCTAAATTGAAAAAACAAAATACTTACCCGAATACTTACCTTAAACCTAAAGGAAGAAAGAACAAACAGATGGGTAACAAAATTAAAATAAAGTAAGGGAGTTAAAAAGGAGAGTTGAGGAAACAGGTTCAGTTGGCTCCTGAACATCGAAGGGGAAACAGCTCCTCAGAGTGGCAGCCTGAAGAAGCCAAAAACATGGCGAAACGTCGCGACGCCACTCAAAAGCCAACCATTAATTAATACTTGATATAACAAAGGCGAACCTGCTAATTATACGGTAAATATTACCCTATTATATGATAAATTAATCTTATAAATCAATATAATTATAACTAAACTAAATATAGTAGAGGTGTCAGGGGGGTGACTAACCCTAGGTGGAGAGCGCACGTGGCAGGGGACCTCAGGGCACCCTGCTTTGATTCCCTAACCTAACCCGCCAGGTCCTCTAGGGGAGGTCGCCCTTCTGGCACTTCGTAAACGAAAACTAAACGTAATTACCCCTCTCCCTCCCGCTTCCCTAACCCTAACCTCAACCCATAATCCTAGCCCTAAACAGAACCCTAGGTCCCCCTTCCCTAGAAAGCCCCAGTAGAGGACAATTTAACCCAAATAGAGGACAATTTAATTTCCGTATGTTCCGGGCATGAGCAACCCTAAGGAAAAAATACATACGAGGTACGAACGGGAAGAAAGGAAAAGGAATGTTTATTGGGAATTAGGAAATTGGGAAAAGGGAATTGGAATGGGAAGTTAATTGGAAAACCTAAAAGGAAAAATCAAATTAGATATATATTACGGAAAATACTTACCTGAATACCTACCTGGAACCTAAAATTGGAAAAACGAAAATACTTACCTGGAACCTAAATTGAAAAAACAAAATACTTACCCGAATACTTACCTTAAACCTAAAGGAAGAAAGAACAAACAGATGGGTAACAAAATTAAAATAAAGTAAGGGAGTTAAAAAGGAGAGTTGAGGAAACAGGTTCAGTTGGCTCCTGAACATCGAAGGGGAAACAGCTCCTCAGAGTGGCAGCCTGAAGAAGCCAAAAACATGGCGAAACGTCGCGACGCCACTCAAAAGCCAACCATTAATTAATACTTGATATAACAAAGGCGAACCTGCTAATTATACGGTAAATATTACCCTATTATATGATAAATTAATCTTATAAATCAATATAATTATAACTAAACTAAATATAGTAGAGGTGTCAGGGGGGTGACTAACCCTAGGTGGAGAGCGCACGTGGCAGGGGACCTCAGGGCACCCTGCTTTGATTCCCTAACCTAACCCGCCAGGTCCTCTAGGGGAGGTCGCCCTTCTGGCACTTCGTAAACGAAAACTAAACGTAATTACCCCTCTCCCTCCCGCTTCCCTAACCCTAACCTCAACCCATAATCCTAGCCCTAAACAGAACCCTAGGTCCCCCTTCCCTAGAAAGCCCCAGTAGAGGACAATTTAACCCAAATAGAGGACAATTTAATTTCCGTATGTTCCGGGCATGAGCAACCCTAAGGAAAAAATACATACGAGGTACGAACGGGAAGAAAGGAAAAGGAATGTTTATTGGGAATTAGGAAATTGGGAAAAGGGAATTGGAATGGGAAGTTAATTGGAAAACCTAAAAGGAAAAATCAAATTAGATATATATTACGGAAAATACTTACCTGAATACCTACCTGGAACCTAAAATTGGAAAAAACGAAAATACTTACCTGGAACCTAAATTGAAAAAACAAAATACTTACCCGAATACTTACCTTAAACCTAAAGGAAGAAAGAACAAACAGATGGGTAACAAAATTAAAATAAAGTAAGGGAGTTAAAAAGGAGAGTTGAGGAAACAGGTTCAGTTGGCTCCTGAACATCGAAGGGGAAACAGCTCCTCAGAGTGGCAGCCTGAAGAAGCCAAAAACATGGCGAAACGTCGCGACGCCACTCAAAAGCCAACCATTAATTAATACTTGATATAACAAAGGCGAACCTGCTAATTATACGGTAAATATTACCCTATTATATGATAAATTAATCTTATAAATCAATATAATTATAACTAAACTAAATATAGTAGAGGTGTCAGGGGGGTGACTAACCCTAGGTGGAGAGCGCACGTGGCAGGGGACCTCAGGGCACCCTGCTTTGATTCCCTAACCTAACCCGCCAGGTCCTCTAGGGGAGGTCGCCCTTCTGGCACTTCGTAACGAAAACTAAACGTAATTACCCCTCTCCCTCCCGCTTCCCTAACCCTAACCTCAACCCATAATCCTAGCCCTAAACAGAACCCTAGGTCCCCCTTCCCTAGAAAGCCCCAGTAGAGGACAATTTAACCCAAATAGAGGACAATTTAATTTCCGTATGTTCCGGGCATGAGCAACCTAAGGAAAAAATACATACGAGGTACGAACGGGAAGAAAGGAAAAGGAATGTTTATTGGGAATTAGGAAATTGGGAAAAGGGAATTGGAATGGGAAGTTAATTGGAAAACCTAAAAGGAAAAATCAAATTAGATATATATTACGGAAAATACTTACCTGAATACCTACCTGGAACCTAAAATTGGAAAAAACGAAAATACTTACCTGGAACCTAAATTGAAAAAACAAAATACTTACCCGAATACTTACCTTAAACCTAAAGGAAGAAAGAACAAACAGATGGGTAACAAAATTAAAATAAAGTAAGGGAGTTAAAAAGGAGAGTTGAGGAAACAGGTTCAGTTGGCTCCTGAACATCGAAGGGGAAACAGCTCCTCAGAGTGGCAGCCTGAAGAAGCCAAAAACATGGCGAAACGTCGCGACGCCACTCAAAAGCCAACCATTAATTAATACTTGATATAACAAAGGCGAACCTGCTAATTATACGGTAAATATTACCCTATTATATGATAAATTAATCTTATAAATCAATATAATTATAACTAAACTAAATATAGTAGAGGTGTCAGGGGGGTGACTAACCCTAGGTGGAGAGCGCACGTGGCAGGGGACCTCAGGGCACCCTGCTTTGATTCCCTAACCTAACCCGCCAGGTCCTCTAGGGGAGGTCGCCCTTCTGGCACTTCGTAAACGAAAACTAAACGTAATTACCCCTCTCCCTCCCGCTTCCCTAACCCTAACCTCAACCCATAATCCTAGCCCTAAACAGAACCCTAGGTCCCCCTTCCCTAGAAAGCCCCAGTAGAGGACAATTTAACCCAAATAGAGGACAATTTAATTTCCGTATGTTCCGGGCATGAGCAACCCTAAGGAAAAAATACATACGAGGTACGAACGGGAAGAAAGGAAAAGGAATGTTTATTGGGAATTAGGAAATTGGGAAAAGGGAATTGGAATGGGAAGTTAATTGGAAAACCTAAAAGGAAAAATCAAATTAGATATATATTACGGAAAATACTTACCTGAATACCTACCTGGAACCTAAAATTGGAAAAACGAAAATACTTACCTGGAACCTAAATTGAAAAAACAAAATACTTACCCGAATACTTACCTTAAACCTAAAGGAAGAAAGAACAAACAGATGGGTAACAAAATTAAAATAAAGTAAGGGAGTTAAAAAGGAGAGTTGAGGAAACAGGTTCAGTTGGCTCCTGAACATCGAAGGGGAAACAGCTCCTCAGAGTGGCAGCCTGAAGAAGCCAAAAACATGGCGAAACGTCGCGACGCCACTCAAAAGCCAACCATTAATTAATACTTGATATAACAAAGGCGAACCTGCTAATTATACGGTAAATATTACCCTATTATATGATAAATTAATCTTATAAATCAATATAATTATAACTAAACTAAATATAGTAGAGGTGTCAGGGGGGTGACTAACCCTAGGTGGAGAGCGCACGTGGCAGGGGACCTCAGGGCACCCTGCTTTGATTCCCTAACCTAACCCGCCAGGTCCTCTAGGGGAGGTCGCCCTTCTGGCACTTCGTAAACGAAAACTAAACGTAATTACCCCTCTCCCTCCCGCTTCCCTAACCCTAACCTCAACCCATAATCCTAGCCCTAAACAGAACCCTAGGTCCCCCTTCCCTAGAAAGCCCCAGTAGAGGACAATTTAACCCAAATAGAGGACAATTTAATTTCCGTATGTTCCGGGCATGAGCAACCCTAAGGAAAAAATACATACGAGGTACGAACGGGAAGAAAGGAAAAGGAATGTTTATTGGGAATTAGGAAATTGGGAAAAGGGAATTGGAATGGGAAGTTAATTGGAAAACCTAAAAGGAAAAATCAAATTAGATATATATTACGGAAAATACTTACCTGAATACCTACCTGGAACCTAAAATTGGAAAAACGAAAATACTTACCTGGAACCTAAATTGAAAAAACAAAATACTTACCCGAATACTTACCTTAAACCTAAAGGAAGAAAGAACAAACAGATGGGTAACAAAATTAAAATAAAGTAAGGGAGTTAAAAAGGAGAGTTGAGGAAACAGGTTCAGTTGGCTCCTGAACATCGAAGGGGAAACAGCTCCTCAGAGTGGCAGCCTGAAGAAGCCAAAAACATGGCGAAACGTCGCGACGCCACTCAAAGCCAACCATTAATTAATACTTGATATAACAAAGGCGAACCTGCTAATTATACGGTAAATATTACCCTATTATATGATAAATTAATCTTATAAATCAATATAATTATAACTAAACTAAATATAGTAGAGGTGTCAGGGGGGTGACTAACCCTAGGTGGAGAGCGCACGTGGCAGGGGACCTCAGGGCACCCTGCTTTGATTCCCTAACCTAACCCGCCAGGTCCTCTAGGGGAGGTCGCCCTTCTGGCACTTCGTAAACGAAAACTAAACGTAATTACCCCTCTCCCTCCCGCTTCCCTAACCCTAACCTCAACCCATAATCCTAGCCCTAAACAGAACCCTAGGTCCCCCTTCCCTAGAAAGCCCCAGTAGAGGACAATTTAACCCAAATAGAGGACAATTTAATTTCCGTATGTTCCGGGCATGAGCAACCCTAAGGAAAAAATACATACGAGGTACGAACGGGAAGAAAGGAAAAGGAATGTTTATTGGGAATTAGGAAATTGGGAAAAGGGAATTGGAATGGGAAGTTAATTGGAAAACCTAAAAGGAAAAATCAAATTAGATATATATTACGGAAAATACTTACCTGAATACCTACCTGGAACCTAAAATTGGAAAAACGAAAATACTTACCTGGAACCTAAATTGAAAAAACAAAATACTTACCCGAATACTTACCTTAAACCTAAAGGAAGAAAGAACAAACAGATGGGTAACAAAATTAAAATAAAGTAAGGGAGTTAAAAAGGAGAGTTGAGGAAACAGGTTCAGTTGGCTCCTGAACATCGAAGGGGAAACAGCTCCTCAGAGTGGCAGCCTGAAGAAGCCAAAAACATGGCGAAACGTCGCGACGCCACTCAAAAGCCAACCATTAATTAATACTTGATATAACAAAGGCGAACCTGCTAATTATACGGTAAATATTACCCTATTATATGATAAATTAATCTTATAAATCAATATAATTATAACTAAACTAAATATAGTAGAGGTGTCAGGGGGTGACTAACCCTAGGTGGAGAGCGCACGTGGCAGGGGACCTCAGGGCACCCTGCTTTGATTCCCTAACCTAACCCGCCAGGTCCTCTAGGGGAGGTCGCCCTTCTGGCACTTCGTAAACGAAAACTAAACGTAATTACCCCTCTCCCTCCCGCTTCCCTAACCCTAACCTCAACCCATAATCCTAGCCCTAAACAGAACCCTAGGTCCCCTTCCCTAGAAAGCCCCAGTAGAGGACAATTTAACCCAAATAGAGGACAATTTAATTTCCGTATGTTCCGGGCATGAGCAACCCTAAGGAAAAAATACATACGAGGTACGAACGGGAAGAAAGGAAAAGGAATGTTTATTGGGAATTAGGAAATTGGGAAAAGGGAATTGGAATGGGAAGTTAATTGGAAAACCTAAAAGGAAAAATCAAATTAGATATATATTACGGAAAATACTTACCTGAATACCTACCTGGAACCTAAAATTGGAAAAACGAAAATACTTACCTGGAACCTAAATTGAAAAAACAAAATACTTACCCGAATACTTACCTTAAACCTAAAGGAAGAAAGAACAAACAGATGGGTAACAAAATTAAAATAAAGTAAGGGAGTTAAAAAGGAGAGTTGAGGAAACAGGTTCAGTTGGCTCCTGAACATCGAAGGGGAAACAGCTCCTCAGAGTGGCAGCCTGAAGAAGCCAAAAACATGGCGAAACGTCGCGACGCCACTCAAAAGCCAACCATTAATTAATACTTGATATAACAAAGGCGAACCTGCTAATTATACGGTAAATATTACCCTATTATATGATAAATTAATCTTATAAATCAATATAATTATAACTAAACTAAATATAGTAGAGGTGTCAGGGGGGTGACTAACCCTAGGTGGAGAGCGCACGTGGCAGGGGACCTCAGGGCACCCTGCTTTGATTCCCTAACCTAACCCGCCAGGTCCTCTAGGGGAGGTCGCCCTTCTGGCACTTCGTAAACGAAAACTAAACGTAATTACCCCTCTCCCTCCCGCTTCCCTAACCCTAACCTCAACCCATAATCCTAGCCCTAAACAGAACCCTAGGTCCCCCTTCCCTAGAAAGCCCCAGTAGAGGACAATTTAACCCAAATAGAGGACAATTTAATTTCCGTATGTTCCGGGCATGAGCAACCCTAAGGAAAAAATACATACGAGGTACGAACGGGAAGAAAGGAAAAGGAATGTTTATTGGGAATTAGGAAATTGGGAAAAGGGAATTGGAATGGGAAGTTAATTGGAAACCTAAAAGGAAAAATCAAATTAGATATATATTACGGAAAATACTTACCTGAATACCTACCTGGAACCTAAAATTGGAAAAACGAAAATACTTACCTGGAACCTAAATTGAAAAAACAAAATACTTACCCGAATACTTACCTTAAACCTAAAGGAAGAAAGAACAAACAGATGGGTAACAAAATTAAAATAAAGTAAGGGAGTTAAAAAGGAGAGTTGAGGAAACAGGTTCAGTTGGCTCCTGAACATCGAAGGGGAAACAGCTCCTCAGAGTGGCAGCCTGAAGAAGCCAAAAACATGGCGAAACGTCGCGACGCCACTCAAAAGCCAACCATTAATTAATACTTGATATAACAAAGGCGAACCTGCTAATTATACGGTAAATATTACCCTATTATATGATAAATTAATCTTATAAATCAATATAATTATAACTAAACTAAATATAGTAGAGGTGTCAGGGGGGTGACTAACCCTAGGTGGAGAGCGCACGTGGCAGGGGACCTCAGGGCACCCTGCTTTGATTCCCTAACCTAACCCGCCAGGTCCTCTAGGGGAGGTCGCCCTTCTGGCACTTCGTAAACGAAAACTAAACGTAATTACCCCTCTCCCTCCCGCTTCCCTAACCCTAACCTCAACCCATAATCCTAGCCCTAAACAGAACCCTAGGTCCCCCTTCCCTAGAAAGCCCCAGTAGAGGACAATTTAACCCAAATAGAGGACAATTTAATTTCCGTATGTTCCGGGCATGAGCAACCCTAAGGAAAAAATACATACGAGGTACGAACGGGAAGAAAGGAAAAGGAATGTTTATTGGGAATTAGGAAATTGGGAAAAGGGAATTGGAATGGGAAGTTAATTGGAAAACCTAAAAGGAAAAATCAAATTAGATATATATTACGGAAAATACTTACCTGAATACCTACCTGGAACCTAAAATTGGAAAAACGAAAATACTTACCTGGAACCTAAATTGAAAAAACAAAATACTTACCCGAATACTTACCTTAAACCTAAAGGAAGAAAGAACAAACAGATGGGTAACAAAATTAAAATAAAGTAAGGGAGTTAAAAAGGAGAGTTGAGGAAACAGGTTCAGTTGGCTCCTGAACATCGAAGGGGAAACAGCTCCTCAGAGTGGCAGCCTGAAGAAGCCAAAACATGGCGAAACGTCGCGACGCCACTCAAAAGCCAACCATTAATTAATACTTGATATAACAAAGGCGAACCTGCTAATTATACGGTAAATATTACCCTATTATATGATAAATTAATCTTATAAATCAATATAATTATAACTAAACTAAATATAGTAGAGGTGTCAGGGGGGTGACTAACCCTAGGTGGAGAGCGCACGTGGCAGGGGACCTCAGGGCACCCTGCTTTGATTCCCTAACCTAACCCGCCAGGTCCTCTAGGGGAGGTCGCCCTTCTGGCACTTCGTAAACGAAAACTAAACGTAATTACCCCTCTCCCTCCCGCTTCCCTAACCCTAACCTCAACCCATAATCCTAGCCCTAAACAGAACCCTAGGTCCCCCTTCCTAGAAAGCCCCAGTAGAGGACAATTTAACCCAAATAGAGGACAATTTAATTTCCGTATGTTCCGGGCATGAGCAACCCTAAGGAAAAAATACATACGAGGTACGAACGGGAAGAAAGGAAAAGGAATGTTTATTGGGAATTAGGAAATTGGGAAAAGGGAATTGGAATGGGAAGTTAATTGGAAAACCTAAAAGGAAAAATCAAATTAGATATATATTACGGAAAATACTTACCTGAATACCTACCTGGAACCTAAAATTGGAAAAAACGAAAATACTTACCTGGAACCTAAATTGAAAAAACAAAATACTTACCCGAATACTTACCTTAAACCTAAAGGAAGAAAGAACAAACAGATGGGTAACAAAATTAAAATAAAGTAAGGGAGTTAAAAAGGAGAGTTGAGGAAACAGGTTCAGTTGGCTCCTGAACATCGAAGGGGAAACAGCTCCTCAGAGTGGCAGCCTGAAGAAGCCAAAAACATGGCGAAACGTCGCGACGCCACTCAAAAGCCAACCATTAATTAATACTTGATATAACAAAGGCGAACCTGCTAATTATACGGTAAATATTACCCTATTATATGATAAATTAATCTTATAAATCAATATAATTATAACTAAACTAAATATAGTAGAGGTGTCAGGGGGGTGACTAACCCTAGGTGGAGAGCGCACGTGGCAGGGGACCTCAGGGCACCCTGCTTTGATTCCCTAACCTAACCCGCAGGTCCTCTATCCCTAACCTAACCCGCCAGGTCCTCTAGGGGAGGTCGCCCTTCTGGCACTTCGTAAACGAAAACTAAACGTAATTACCCCTCTCCCTCCCGCTTCCCTAACCCTAACCTCAACCCATAATCCTAGCCCTAAACAGAACCCTAGGTCCCCCTTCCCTAGAAAGCCCCAGTAGAGGACAATTTAACCCAAATAGAGGACAATTTAATTTCCGTATGTTCCGGGCATGAGCAACCCTAAGGAAAAAATACATACGAGGTACGAACGGGAAGAAAGGAAAAGGAATGTTTATTGGGAATTAGGAAATTGGGAAAAGGGAATTGGAATGGGAAGTTAATTGGAAAACCTAAAAGGAAAAATCAAATTAGATATATATTACGGAAAATACTTACCTGAATACCTACCTGGAACCTAAAATTGGAAAAACGAAAATACTTACCTGGAACCTAAATTGAAAAAACAAAATACTTACCCGAATACTTACCTTAAACCTAAAGGAAGAAAGAACAAACAGATGGGTAACAAAATTAAAATAAAGTAAGGGAGTTAAAAAGGAGAGTTGAGGAAACAGGTTCAGTTGGCTCCTGAACATCGAAGGGGAAACAGCTCCTCAGAGTGGCAGCCTGAAGAAGCCAAAAACATGGCGAAACGTCGCGACGCCACTCAAAAGCCAACCATTAATTAATACTTGATATAACAAAGGCGAACCTGCTAATTATACGGTAAATATTACCCTATTATATGATAAATTAATCTTATAAATCAATATAATTATAACTAAACTAAATATAGTAGAGGTGTCAGGGGGGTGACTAACCCTAGGTGGAGAGCGCACGTGGCAGGGGACCTCAGGGCACCCTGCTTTGATTCCCTAACCTAACCCGCCAGGTCCTCTAGGGGAGGTCGCCCTTCTGGCACTTCGTAAACGAAAACTAAACGTAATTACCCCTCTCTCCCTCCCGCTTCCCTAACCCTAACCTCAACCCATAATCCTAGCCCTAAACAGAACCCTAGGTCCCCCTTCCCTAGAAAGCCCCAGTAGAGGACAATTTAACCCAAATAGAGGACAATTTAATTTCCGTATGTTCCGGGCATGAGCAACCCTAAGGAAAAAATACATACGAGGTACGAACGGGAAGAAAGGAAAAGGAATGTTTATTGGGAATTAGGAAATTGGGAAAAGGGAATTGGAATGGGAAGTTAATTGGAAAACCTAAAAGGAAAAATCAAATTAGATATATATTACGGAAAATACTTACCTGAATACCTACCTGGAACCTAAAATTGGAAAAACGAAAATACTTACCTGGAACCTAAATTGAAAAAACAAAATACTTACCCGAATACTTACCTTAAACCTAAAGGAAGAAAGAACAAACAGATGGGTAACAAAATTAAAATAAAGTAAGGGAGTTAAAAAGGAGAGTTGAGGAAACAGGTTCAGTTGGCTCCTGAACATCGAAGGGGAAACAGCTCCTCAGAGTGGCAGCCTGAAGAAGCCAAAAACATGGCGAAACGTCGCGACGCCACTCAAAAGCCAACCATTAATTAATACTTGATATAACAAAGGCGAACCTGCTAATTATACGGTAAATATTACCCTATTATATGATAAATTAATCTTATAAATCAATATAATTATAACTAAACTAAATATAGTAGAGGTGTCAGGGGGGTGACTAACCCTAGGTGGAGAGCGCACGTGGCAGGGGACCTCAGGGCACCCTGCTTTGATTCCCTAACCTAACCCGCCAGGTCCTCTAGGGGAGGTCGCCCTTCTGGCACTTCGTAAACGAAAACTAAACGTAATTACCCCTCTCCCTCCCGCTTCCCTAACCCTAACCTCAACCCATAATCCTAGCCCTAAACAGAACCCTAGGTCCCCCTTCCCTAGAAAGCCCCAGTAGAGGACAATTTAACCCAAATAGAGGACAATTTAATTTCCGTATGTTCCGGGCATGAGCAACCCTAAGGAAAAAATACATACGAGGTACGAACGGGAAGAAAGGAAAAGGAATGTTTATTGGGAATTAGGAAATTGGGAAAAGGGAATTGGAATGGGAAGTTAATTGGAAAACCTAAAAGGAAAAATCAAATTAGATATATATTACGGAAAATACTTACCTGAATACCTACCTGGAACCTAAAATTGGAAAAACGAAAATACTTACCTGGAACCTAAATTGAAAAAACAAAATACTTACCCGAATACTTACCTTAAACCTAAAGGAAGAAAGAACAAACAGATGGGTAACAAAATTAAAATAAAGTAAGGGAGTTAAAAAGGAGAGTTGAGGAAACAGGTTCAGTTGGCTCCTGAACATCGAAGGGGAAACAGCTCCTCAGAGTGGCAGCCTGAAGAAGCCAAAAACATGGCGAAACGTCGCGACGCCACTCAAAAGCCAACCATTAATTAATACTTGATATAACAAAGGCGAACCTGCTAATTATACGGTAAATATTACCCTATTATATGATAAATTAATCTTATAAATCAATATAATTATAACTAAACTAAATATAGTAGAGGTGTCAGGGGGGTGACTAACCCTAGGTGGAGAGCGCACGTGGCAGGGGACCTCAGGGCACCCTGCTTTGATTCCCTAACCTAACCCGCCAGGTCCTCTAGGGGAGGTCGCCCTTCTGGCACTTCGTAAACGAAAACTAAACGTAATTACCCCTCTCCCTCCCGCTTCCCTAACCCTAACCTCAACCCATAATCCTAGCCCTAAACAGAACCCTAGGTCCCCCTTCCCTAGAAAGCCCCAGTAGAGGACAATTTAACCCAAATAGAGGACAATTTAATTTCCGTATGTTCCGGGCATGAGCAACCCTAAGGAAAAAATACATACGAGGTACGAACGGGAAGAAAGGAAAAGGAATGTTTATTGGGAATTAGGAAATTGGGAAAAGGGAATTGGAATGGGAAGTTAATTGGAAAACCTAAAAGGAAAAATCAAATTAGATATATATTACGGAAAATACTTACCTGAATACCTACCTGGAACCTAAAATTGGAAAAACGAAAATACTTACCTGGAACCTAAATTGAAAAAACAAAATACTTACCCGAATACTTACCTTAAACCTAAAGGAAGAAAGAACAAACAGATGGGTAACAAAATTAAAATAAAGTAAGGGAGTTAAAAAGGAGAGTTGAGGAAACAGGTTCAGTTGGCTCCTGAACATCGAAGGGGAAACAGCTCCTCAGAGTGGCAGCCTGAAGAAGCCAAAAACATGGCGAAACGTCGCGACGCCACTCAAAAGCCAACCATTAATTAATACTTGATATAACAAAGGCGAACCTGCTAATTATACGGTAAATATTACCCTATTATATGATAAATTAATCTTATAAATCAATATAATTATAACTAAACTAAATATAGTAGAGGTGTCAGGGGGGTGACTAACCCTAGGTGGAGAGCGCACGTGGCAGGGGACCTCAGGGCACCCTGCTTTGATTCCCTAACCTAACCCGCCAGGTCCTCTAGGGGAGGTCGCCCTTCTGGCACTTCGTAAACGAAAACTAAACGTAATTACCCCTCTCCCTCCCGCTTCCCTAACCCTAACCTCAACCCATAATCCTAGCCCTAAACAGAACCCTAGGTCCCCCTTCCCTAGAAAGCCCCAGTAGAGGACAATTTAACCCAAATAGAGGACAATTTAATTTCCGTATGTTCCGGGCATGAGCAACCCTAAGGAAAAAATACATACGAGGTACGAACGGGAAGAAAGGAAAAGGAATGTTTATTGGGAATTAGGAAATTGGGAAAAGGGAATTGGAATGGGAAGTTAATTGGAAAACCTAAAAGGAAAAATCAAATTAGATATATATTACGGAAAATACTTACCTGAATACCTACCTGGAACCTAAAATTGGAAAAACGAAAATACTTACCTGGAACCTAAATTGAAAAAACAAAATACTTACCCGAATACTTACCTTAAACCTAAAGGAAGAAAGAACAAACAGATGGGTAACAAAATTAAAATAAAGTAAGGGAGTTAAAAAGGAGAGTTGAGGAAACAGGTTCAGTTGGCTCCTGAACATCGAAGGGGAAACAGCTCCTCAGAGTGGCAGCCTGAAGAAGCCAAAAACATGGCGAAACGTCGCGACGCCACTCAAAAGCCAACCATTAATTAATACTTGATATAACAAAGGCGAACCTGCTAATTATACGGTAAATATTACCCTATTATATGATAAATTAATCTTATAAATCAATATAATTATAACTAAACTAAATATAGTAGAGGTGTCAGGGGGGTGACTAACCCTAGGTGGAGAGCGCACGTGGCAGGGGACCTCAGGGCACCCTGCTTTGATTCCCTAACCTAACCCGCCAGGTCCTCTAGGGGAGGTCGCCCTTCTGGCACTTCGTAAACGAAAACTAAACGTAATTACCCCTCTCCCTCCCGCTTCCCTAACCCTAACCTCAACCCATAATCCTAGCCCTAAACAGAACCCTAGGTCCCCCTTCCCTAGAAAGCCCCAGTAGAGGACAATTTAACCCAAATAGAGGACAATTTAATTTCCGTATGTTCCGGGCATGAGCAACCCTAAGGAAAAAATACATACGAGGTACGAACGGGAAGAAAGGAAAAGGAATGTTTATTGGGAATTAGGAAATTGGGAAAAGGGAATTGGAATGGGAAGTTAATTGGAAAACCTAAAAGGAAAAATCAAATTAGATATATATTACGGAAAATACTTACCTGAATACCTACCTGGAACCTAAAATTGGAAAAACGAAAATACTTACCTGGAACCTAAATTGAAAAAACAAAATACTTACCCGAATACTTACCTTAAACCTAAAGGAAGAAAGAACAAACAGATGGGTAACAAAATTAAAATAAAGTAAGGGAGTTAAAAAGGAGAGTTGAGGAAACAGGTTCAGTTGGCTCCTGAACATCGAAGGGGAAACAGCTCCTCAGAGTGGCAGCCTGAAGAAGCCAAAAACATGGCGAAACGTCGCGACGCCACTCAAAAGCCAACCATTAATTAATACTTGATATAACAAAGGCGAACCTGCTAATTATACGGTAAATATTACCCTATTATATGATAAATTAATCTTATAAATCAATATAATTATAACTAAACTAAATATAGTAGAGGTGTCAGGGGGGTGACTAACCCTAGGTGGAGAGCGCACGTGGCAGGGGACCTCAGGGCACCCTGCTTTGATTCCCTAACCTAACCCGCCAGGTCCTCTAGGGGAGGTCGCCCTTCTGGCACTTCGTAAACGAAAACTAAACGTAATTACCCCTCTCCCTCCCGCTTCCCTAACCCTAACCTCAACCCATAATCCTAGCCCTAAACAGAACCCTAGGTCCCCCTTCCCTAGAAAGCCCCAGTAGAGGACAATTTAACCCAAATAGAGGACAATTTAATTTCCGTATGTTCCGGGCATGAGCAACCCTAAGGAAAAAATACATACGAGGTACGAACGGGAAGAAAGGAAAAGGAATGTTTATTGGGAATTAGGAAATTGGGAAAAGGGAATTGGAATGGGAAGTTAATTGGAAAACCTAAAAGGAAAAATCAAATTAGATATATATTACGGAAAATACTTACCTGAATACCTACCTGGAACCTAAAATTGGAAAAACGAAAATACTTACCTGGAACCTAAATTGAAAAAACAAAATACTTACCCGAATACTTACCTTAAACCTAAAGGAAGAAAGAACAAACAGATGGGTAACAAAATTAAAATAAAGTAAGGGAGTTAAAAAGGAGAGTTGAGGAAACAGGTTCAGTTGGCTCCTGAACATCGAAGGGGAAACAGCTCCTCAGAGTGGCAGCCTGAAGAAGCCAAAAACATGGCGAAACGTCGCGACGCCACTCAAAAGCCAACCATTAATTAATACTTGATATAACAAAGGCGAACCTGCTAATTATACGGTAAATATTACCCTATTATATGATAAATTAATCTTATAAATCAATATAATTATAACTAAACTAAATATAGTAGAGGTGTCAGGGGGGTGACTAACCCTAGGTGGAGAGCGCACGTGGCAGGGGACCTCAGGGCACCCTGCTTTGATTCCCTAACCTAACCCGCCAGGTCCTCTAGGGGAGGTCGC
Organism: Eupleurogrammus muticus; assembly: GCA_036785175.1. Taxonomy (NCBI): domain Eukaryota; kingdom Metazoa; phylum Chordata; class Actinopteri; order Scombriformes; family Trichiuridae; genus Eupleurogrammus; species Eupleurogrammus muticus. The sequence goes on along the minus strand of JAYKQN010000143.1, from coordinate 4,354 downwards.
CCTTCTGGCACTTCGTAAACGAAAACTAAACGTAATTACCCCTCTCCCTCCCGCTTCCCTAACCCTAACCTCAACCCATAATCCTAGCCCTAAACAGAACCCTAGGTCCCCCTTCCCTAGAAAGCCCCAGTAGAGGACAATTTAACCCAAATAGAGGACAATTTAATTTCCGTATGTTCCGGGCATGAGCAACCCTAAGGAAAAAATACATACGAGGTACGAACGGGAAGAAAGGAAAAGGAATGTTTATTGGGAATTAGGAAATTGGGAAAAGGGAATTGGAATGGGAAGTTAATTGGAAAACCTAAAAGGAAAAATCAAATTAGATATATATTACGGAAAATACTTACCTGAATACCTACCTGGAACCTAAAATTGGAAAAACGAAAATACTTACCTGGAACCTAAATTGAAAAAACAAAATACTTACCCGAATACTTACCTTAAACCTAAAGGAAGAAAGAACAAACAGATGGGTAACAAAATTAAAATAAAGTAAGGGAGTTAAAAAGGAGAGTTGAGGAAACAGGTTCAGTTGGCTCCTGAACATCGAAGGGGAAACAGCTCCTCAGAGTGGCAGCCTGAAGAAGCCAAAAACATGGCGAAACGTCGCGACGCCACTCAAAAGCCAACCATTAATTAATACTTGATATAACAAAGGCGAACCTGCTAATTATACGGTAAATATTACCCTATTATATGATAAATTAATCTTATAAATCAATATAATTATAACTAAACTAAATATAGTAGAGGTGTCAGGGGGGTGACTAACCCTAGGTGGAGAGCGCACGTGGCAGGGGACCTCAGGGCACCCTGCTTTGATTCCCTAACCTAACCCGCCAGGTCCTCTAGGGGAGGTCGCCCTTCTGGCACTTCGTAAACGAAAACTAAACGTAATTACCCCTCTCCCTCCCGCTTCCCTAACCCTAACCTCAACCCATAATCCTAGCCCTAAACAGAACCCTAGGTCCCCCTTCCCTAGAAAGCCCCAGTAGAGGACAATTTAACCCAAATAGAGGACAATTTAATTTCCGTATGTTCCGGGCATGAGCAACCCTAAGGAAAAAATACATACGAGGTACGAACGGGAAGAAAGGAAAAGGAATGTTTATTGGGAATTAGGAAATTGGGAAAAGGGAATTGGAATGGGAAGTTAATTGGAAAACCTAAAAGGAAAAATCAAATTAGATATATATTACGGAAAATACTTACCTGAATACCTACCTGGAACCTAAAATTGGAAAAACGAAAATACTTACCTGGAACCTAAATTGAAAAAACAAAATACTTACCCGAATACTTACCTTAAACCTAAAGGAAGAAAGAACAAACAGATGGGTAACAAAATTAAAATAAAGTAAGGGAGTTAAAAAGGAGAGTTGAGGAAACAGGTTCAGTTGGCTCCTGAACATCGAAGGGGAAACAGCTCCTCAGAGTGGCAGCCTGAAGAAGCCAAAAACATGGCGAAACGTCGCGACGCCACTCAAAAGCCAACCATTAATTAATACTTGATATAACAAAGGCGAACCTGCTAATTATACGGTAAATATTACCCTATTATATGATAAATTAATCTTATAAATCAATATAATTATAACTAAACTAAATATAGTAGAGGTGTCAGGGGGGTGACTAACCCTAGGTGGAGAGCGCACGTGGCAGGGGACCTCAGGGCACCCTGCTTTGATTCCCTAACCTAACCCGCCAGGTCCTCTAGGGGAGGTCGCCCTTCTGGCACTTCGTAAACGAAAACTAAACGTAATTACCCCTCTCCCTCCCGCTTCCCTAACCCTAACCTCAACCCATAATCCTAGCCCTAAACAGAACCCTAGGTCCCCCTTCCCTAGAAAGCCCCAGTAGAGGACAATTTAACCCAAATAGAGGACAATTTAATTTCCGTATGTTCCGGGCATGAGCAACCCTAAGGAAAAAATACATACGAGGTACGAACGGGAAGAAAGGAAAAGGAATGTTTATTGGGAATTAGGAAATTGGGAAAAGGGAATTGGAATGGGAAGTTAATTGGAAAACCTAAAAGGAAAAATCAAATTAGATATATATTACGGAAAATACTTACCTGAATACCTACCTGGAACCTAAAATTGGAAAAACGAAAATACTTACCTGGAACCTAAATTGAAAAAACAAAATACTTACCCGAATACTTACCTTAAACCTAAAGGAAGAAAGAACAAACAGATGGGTAACAAAATTAAAATAAAGTAAGGGAGTTAAAAAGGAGAGTTGAGGAAACAGGTTCAGTTGGCTCCTGAACATCGAAGGGGAAACAGCTCCTCAGAGTGGCAGCCTGAAGAAGCCAAAAACATGGCGAAACGTCGCGACGCCACTCAAAAGCCAACCATTAATTAATACTTGATATAACAAAGGCGAACCTGCTAATTATACGGTAAATATTACCCTATTATATGATAAATTAATCTTATAAATCAATATAATTATAACTAAACTAAATATAGTAGAGGTGTCAGGGGGGTGACTAACCCTAGGTGGAGAGCGCACGGTGGCAGGGGACCTCAGGGCACCCTGCTTTGATTCCCTAACCTAACCCGCCAGGTCCTCTAGGGGAGGTCGCCCTTCTGGCACTTCGTAAACGAAAACTAAACGTAATTACCCCTCTCCCTCCCCGCTTCCCTAACCCTAACCTCAACCCATAATCCTAGCCCTAAACAGAACCCTAGGTCCCCCTTCCCTAGAAAGCCCCAGTAGAGGACAATTTAACCCAAATAGAGGACAATTTAATTTCCGTATGTTCCGGGCATGAGCAACCCTAAGGAAAAAATACATACGAGGTACGAACGGGAAGAAAGGAAAAGGAATGTTTATTGGGAATTAGGAAATTGGGAAAAGGGAATTGGAATGGGAAGTTAATTGGAAAACCTAAAAGGAAAAATCAAATTAGATATATATTACGGAAAATACTTACCTGAATACCTACCTGAACCTAAAATTGGAAAAACGAAAATACTTACCTGGAACCTAAATTGAAAAAACAAAATACTTACCCGAATACTTACCTTAAACCTAAAGGAAGAAAGAACAAACAGATGGGTAACAAAATTAAAATAAAGTAAGGGAGTTAAAAAGGAGAGTTGAGGAAACAGGTTCAGTTGGCTCCTGAACATCGAAGGGGAAACAGCTCCTCAGAGTGGCAGCCTGAAGAAGCCAAAAACATGGCGAAACGTCGCGACGCCACTCAAAAGCCAACCATTAATTAATACTTGATATAACAAAGGCGAACCTGCTAATTATACGGTAAATATTACCCTATTATATGATAAATTAATCTTATAAATCAATATAATTATAACTTAAACTAAATATAGTAGAGGTGTCAGGGGGGTGACTAACCCTAGGTGGAGAGCGCACGTGGCAGGGGACCTCAGGGCACCCTGCTTTGATTCCCTAACCTAACCCGCCAGGTCCTCTAGGGGAGGTCGCCCTTCTGGCACTTCGTAAACGAAAACTAAACGTAATTACCCCTCTCCCTCCCGCTTCCCTAACCCTAACCTCAACCCATAATCCTAGCCCTAAACAGAACCCTAGGTCCCCCTTCCCTAGAAAGCCCCAGTAGAGGACAATTTAACCCAAATAGAGGACAATTTAATTCGTATGTTCCGGGCATGAGCAACCCTAAGGAAAAAATACATACGAGGTACGAACGGGAAGAAAGGAAAAGGAATGTTTATTGGGAATTAGGAAATTGGGAAAAGGGAATTGGAATGGGAAGTTAATTGGAAAACCTAAAAGGAAAAATCAAATTAGATATATATTACGGAAAATACTTACCTGAATACCTACCTGGAACCTAAAATTGGAAAAACGAAAATACTTACCTGGAACCTAAATTGAAAAAACAAAATACTTACCCGAATACTTACCTTAAACCTAAAGGAAGAAAGAACAAACAGATGGGTAACAAAATTAAAATAAAGTAAGGGAGTTAAAAAGGAGAGTTGAGGAAACAGGTTCAGTTGGCTCCTGAACATCGAAGGGGAAACAGCTCCTCAGAGTGGCAGCCTGAAGAAGCCAAAAACATGGCGAAACGTCGCGACGCCACTCAAAAGCCAACCATTAATTAATACTTGATATAACAAAGGCGAACCTGCTAATTATACGGTAAATATTACCCTATTATATGATAAATTAATCTTATAAATCAATATAATTATAACTAAACTAAATATAGTAGAGGGGCAGGGGACCTCAGGGCACCCTGCTTTGATTCCCTAACCTAACCCGCCAGGTCCTCTAGGGGAGGTCGCCCTTCTGGCACTTCGTAAACGAAAACTAAACGTAATTACCCCTCTCCCTCCCGCTTCCCTAACCCTAA
>JAYKQN010000128.1:25000-30000 GCA_036785175.1 Eupleurogrammus muticus | reverse complement strand
CCATGGCCCTGCCCTAGCCCAGGACGGAGCTCCACGTGGGGGTAGACCTCCAGGCCCCCCATGGCCCTGCCCTAGCCCAGGACGGAGCTCCATGTGGGGCGGAGGTAGCTGCTTGTGTACATGTATACTTTATACGAACGTCATATGAATAAAGAGAAAGCCAATGGATAAGTAATTTTGAATAATAATAACAATGATGATGATGATGATGATGATGATGATGATGATGATGATGATGATGATGATGATGATGATGATGATGATGATGAAGAAGATGATGATGATGAGAGTAAAAATTTGCCTGTTGATACTGTGAGTGCATTTTGCTGGTGATACTTCAGTACTGTTACCTAAGTAACAGCATTTTGAAAGATGCATATTGGAGAGGTCATGCCACCTCATGAGCTACGTGTCGGGGAGAGCTCCAGGGCCCCCCCCCACGGCCCTGCCCTAGCCCGGGACGGAGCTCCATGTGTGGGGAGACCCAGGACGGAGCTCCATGGGTGGTGGTCCGCGGCCCAGCCTTAGCCCAGGACGGAGCTCCATGTGTGGGGAGACCCAGGACGGAGCTCCACGGGGGGTGCTCCGCGGCCCTGCCTTAGCCCAGGACGGAGCTCCATGTGTGGGGAGACCGAGGACGGAGCTCCACGGGGGGTGGTCCGCGGCCCAGCCTTAGCCCAGGACGGAGCTCCATGTGGGGCAGATGGTGCTGGAGAGCTCCAGGGGCCTCTATCTATATATGCACACACATGTGCCTGTCTGTCTGCCTGTCTGTCTGCCTGCCTGTCTGTCTGACTGCCTGTCTGTCTGCCTGTCTGTCTGTCTGCCTGTCTGTCTGACTGCCTGTCTGTCTGCCTGTCTGTCTCTCTGCCTGTCTGTCTGCCTGCCTGTCTGTCTGCCTGTCTGTCTGTCTGCCTGTCTGTCTGACTGCCTGTCTGTCTGCCTGCCTGTCTGTCTGCCTGTCTGTCTGCCTGCCTGTCTGTCTGCCTGTCTGTCTCTCTGCCTGTCTGTCTGCCTGTCTGTCTGCCTGCCTGTCTGTCTGCCTGTCTGTCTCTCTGCCTGTCTGTCTGTCTGCCTGTCTGTCTGTCTGCCTGTCTGTCTGACTGCCTGTCTGTCTGTCTGACCCATGACGGAGCTCCACGGGGGGTGCTCGGCGGCCCGGCCCTAGCCCAGGAAGGAGCTCCGTGTGTGGGGAGACCCAGGACGGAGCTCCACGGGGGGTGCTCGGCGGCCCGGCCCTAGCCCAGGAAGGAGCTCCATGTGTGGGGAGACCCAGGACGGAGCTCCACGGGGGGTGCTCCGCGGCCCTGCCTTAGCCCAGGACGGAGCTCCATGTGGGGCAGAGGACGACGGAGACCTCCAGGGGCCCCCGCGGCCCCGTCCCAGCCCAGGACGGAGCTCCGTGTGGGGGAGAGGGAGCGGGAGACCTCCAGGTGGCCTCCGTGAACCCGCCCTAGCCCAGGACGGAGGTCCGTGTGGGGTCCAGGTCCAGTCAGGCCCGCCTGGAGGGTTTTAACCCAGGGCGGGGCCATAACTCCGCAGGGGAAGGTCGTAGAGACACGGGCCCGGTGTCATCGCGTTCGGCGTGGCCAAGTTAGTGGGTGCCGGTCTCTGTTTGAAGTGTCTAGCCGGCTCCTATCCAAAGTTATGGGCGTTTGAAACCCCCCCCCATTAAAATGCATGGTTTTGGGCTGAGACCTCCAGGGGCCCCCGCGGCCCCGTCCCAGCCCAGGACGGAGCTCCGTGTGGGGGAGAGGGAGCGGGAGACCTCCGGGGGCCTCCGTGAACCCGCCCTAGCCCAGGACGGAGGTCCGTGTGGGGTCCAGGTCCAGTCAGGCCCGCCTGGAGGGTTTTAACCCAGGGCGGGGCCATAACTCCGCAGGGGAAGGTCGTAGAGACACGGGCCCGGTGTCATCGCGTTCGGCGTGGCCAAGTTAGTGGGTGCCGGTCTTTGTTTGAAGTGTCTAGCCGGCTCCTATCCAAAGTTATGGCCGTTTGAAACTCCCCCCAATAAAATGCATGGTTTTGGGCTTAGGCGAACCAAGCGTTTTCAGGTTTTTTTCCTAAGTGTTTCAACGTGATGAAGGCTAATCTCCCCAAAGGTCTGGGGAGAGATTTAGCCTTCACACAGTGGACCAGAAAATACCCTGTTTTCCAAGGAACTATCGGTACGCTGTCATACGGCGGAGTACCAAGGGCACGAAAAAAAATTCAGAAAAATGACAAAGTGTTTTAACGTGACGAAGGCTAATCTCCCCAAGGGTTTGGGGAGATTAGCCTTCGCACAGTGGACCAAAAAACACCCGGTTTTCCAAGGAACCTTCCGCACGATTTCAGAAACCCAGTTTTCGGAAACAGATACCCCCAGAGAAAGCGGCGGGGGGGCCTTGCCTTGTGACGGGCCCCCCCCAGAGGCCGTCTGGGGCAGGTTTTGGGCAGGTTTTCCCCTCTAAAAAAATTATTAAAAAATAAATAAAATAATTTTTTTTTTTTTTTTTTTTTTTTTTTTTTTCTCTTCCAGGGCCCCGCGCCGCTGCCTTAGCCCAGGAACAGAGCCCCGTGTGGGGCATAGCTCCAGGGCCTCCCTGGCCCCGGATGGAGCTCCCGTGTGCGACAGACCTCCAGGCCCCCCGTTGCCCAGCCTTAGCCCAGGAACAGAGCCCCGTGTGGGGCACAGCTCCAGGGCCTCCCTGGCCCCGGATGGAGCTCCTTGTGGCGCAGACCTCCAGGCCCCCCGTGGCCCAGCCTTAGCCCAGGAATAGAGCCCCTTGTGGGGCATAGCTCCAGAGCCTCCCTGGCCCCGGATGGAGCTCCCGTGTGCGACAGACCTCCAGGCCCCCCGTGGCCCAGCCTTAGCCCAGGAACAGAGCCCCTTGTGGGGCATAGCTCCAGGGCCTCCCTGGCCCCGGATGGAGCTCCGCGTGGCGCAGACCTCCAGGCCCCCCGTGGCCCAGCCTTAGCCCAGGAATAGAGCCCCTTGTGGGGCATAGCTCCAGAGCCTCCCTGGCCCCGGATGGAGCACCGTGTGGGGCAGACCTCCAGGCCCCCCGTGGCCCAGCCTTAGCCCAGGAATAGAGCCCCTTGTGGGGCATAGCTCCAGAGCCTCCCTGGCCCCGGATGGAGCAACGCGTGGGGCAGACCTCCAGGCCCCCCGTGGCCCAGCCTTAGCCCAGGAACAGAGCCCCGTGTGGGGCACAGCTCCAGGGCCTCCCTGGCCCCGGATGGAGCTCCTTGTGGCGCAGACCTCCAGGCCCCCCGTGGCCCAGCCTTAGCCCAGGAATAGAGCCCCTTGTGGGGCATAGCTCCAGAGCCTCCCTGGCCCCGGATGGAGCTCCCGTGTGCGACAGACCTCCAGGCCCCCCGTGGCCCAGCCTTAGCCCAGGAACAGAGCCCCTTGTGGGGCATAGCTCCAGGGCCTCCCTGGCCCCGGATGGAGCTCCGCGTGGCGCAGACCTCCAGGCCCCCCGTGGCCCAGCCTTAGCCCAGGAATAGAGCCCCTTGTGGGGCATAGCTCCAGAGCCTCCCTGGCCCCGGATGGAGCACCGTGTGGGGCAGACCTCCAGGCCCCCCGTGGCCCAGCCTTAGCCCAGGAATAGAGCCCCTTGTGGGGCATAGCTCCAGAGCCTCCCTGGCCCCGGATGGAGCAACGCGTGGGGCAGACCTCCAGGCCCCCCGTGGCCCAGCCTTAGCCCAGGAATAGAGCCCCTTGTGGGGCATAGCTCCAGAGCCTCCCTGGCCCCGGATGGAGCACCGCGTGGGGCAGACCTCCAGGCCCCCCGTGGCCCAGCCTTAGCCCAGGAATAGAGCCCCTTGTGGGGCATAGCTCCAGAGCCTCCCTGGCCCCGGATGGAGCTCCCGTGTGCGACAGACCTCCAGGCCCCCCCGTGGCCCAGCCTTAGCCCAGGAACAGAGCCCCATGTGGGGCACAGCTCCAGGGCCTCCCTGGCCCCGGATGGAGCTCCGTGTGGCGCAGACCTCCAGGCCCCCCGTGGCCCAGCCTTAGCCCAGGAACAGAGCCCCGTGTGGGGCACAGCTCCAGGGCCTCCCTGGCCCCGGATGGAGCTCCGTGTGGCGCAGACCTCCAGGCCCCCCGTGGCCCAGCCTTAGCCCAGGAACAGAGCCCCGTGTGGGGCATAGCTCCAGGGCTTAGGCGAACCAAGCGTTTTCAGTTTTTTTTCTAAGTGTTTCAACGTGATGAAGGCTAATCTCCCCAAAGGTCTGGGGAGAGATTTAGCCTTCACACAGTGGACCAGAAAATACCCTGTTTTCCAAGGAACTATCGGTACGCTGTTATTCGGCGGCGTACCAAGGGCACGAAAAAAAGTTGAGAAAAATGACAAAGTGTTTTAACGTGACGAAGGCAAAAGTCCCCGGAGGTCCGGGGAGATTAGCCTTCGCACAGTGGACCAAAAATACCCTGTTTTCCAAGGAACTATCAGTCCGCTGTCATACGGCGGAGTACCAAGGGCACGAAAAAAAGTTGAGAAAAATGACAAAGTGTTTTAACGTGACGAAGGCAAAAGTCCCCGGAGGTCCGGGGAGATTAGCCTTCGCACAGTGGACCAAAAAATACCCTGTTTTCCAAGGAACTATCGGTACGCTGTTATTCGGCGGAGTACCAAGGGCACGAAAAAAAAAATTTGAGAAAAATGACAAAGTGTTTTAACGTGACGAAGGCAAAACTCCCCAAAGGTCCGGGGAGATTAGCCTTCGCACAGTGGACCAAAAATACCCTGTTTTCCAAGGAACTATCAGTCCGCTGTCATACGGCGGAGTACCAAGGGCACGAAAAAAAAAGTGAGAAAAATGACAAAGTGTTTTAACGTGACGAAGGCAAAACTCCCCAAAGGTCTGGGGAGAGACTTAGCCTTCGCACAGTGGACCAAAAATACCCTGTTTTCCAAGGAACTATCGGTCCGCTGTCATACGGCGGAGTACCAAGGGCACGAAAAAAAAAGTGAGAAAAATGACAAAGTGTTTTAACGTGACGAAGGCAAAAG
>JAYKQN010000128.1:12500-15000 GCA_036785175.1 Eupleurogrammus muticus | reverse complement strand
TGGAGCTCCCTGTGGGGGTAGACCTCCAGAGACCCCCAGGCCCCCCATGGCCCTGCCCTAGCCCAGGACGGAGCTCCATGTGGGGGTAGACCCCCATGGCCCCCCTGGCCCTGGATGGAGCTCCCTGTGGGGGTAGACCTCCAGAGACCTCCAGGCCCCCCATGGCCCTGGATGGAGCTCCCTGTGGGGGTAGACCTCCAGAGACCCCCAGGCCCCCCATGGCCCTGCCCTAGCCCAGGACGGAGCTCCATGTGGGGGTAGACCCCCATGGCCCCCCTGGCCCTGGATGGAGCTCCCTGTGGGGGTAGACCTCCAGAGACCCCCAGGCCCCCCATGGCCCTGCCCTAGCCCAGGACGGAGCTCCATGTGGGGGTAGACCCCCATGGCCCCCCTGGCCCTGGATGGAGCTCCCTGTGGGGGTAGACCTCCAGAGACCCCCATGGCCCCCCTGGCCCTGGATGGAGCTCCCTGTGGGGGTAGACCTCCAGAGACCCCCAGGCCCCCCATGGCCCAGGATGGAGCCCCATGTGGGGGGTAGACCTCCAGAGACCTCCAGGCCCCCCATGGCCCTGGATGGAGCTCCCTGTGGGGGTAGACCTCCAGAGACCCCCAGGCCCCCCTAGCCCAGGACGGAGCTCCATGTGGGGGTAGACCCCCATGGCCCCCCTGGCCCTGGATGGAGCTCCCTGTGGGGGTAGACCTCCAGAGACCCCCAGGCCCCCCATGGCCCTGCCCTAGCCCAGGACGGAGCTCCATGTGGGGGTAGACCCCCATGGCCCCCCTGGCCCTGGATGGAGCTCCCTGTGGGGGTAGACCTCCAGAGACCTCCAGGCCCCCCATGGCCCTGCCCTAGCCCAGGATATAGCTTCATGTGGGGGTAGACCTCCAGGGCCCCCCTGGCCCTGGATGGAGCTCCATGTGGGGGTAGACCTCCAGGCCCCCCATGGCCCTGCCCTAGCCCAGGATAGAGCTCCATGTGGGGGTAGACCCCCAGAGCCCCCATGGCCCTGCCCTAGCCCAGGATAGAGCTCCATGTGGGGGTAGACCCCCAGAGCCCCCATGGCCCTGCCCTAGCCCAGGATATAGCTTCATGTGGGGGTAGACCTCCAGGGCCCCCCTGGCCCTGGATGGAGCTCCATGTGGGGGTAGACCTCCAGGCCCCCCATGGCCCTGCCCTAGCACAGGATAGAGCTCCATGTGGGGGGTAGACCTCCAGGCCCCCCATGGCCCAGGACGGAGCTCCATGTGGGGGTAGACCTCCAGGGCCCCCATGGCCCTGCCCTAGCCCAGGACGGAGCTCCACGTGGGGGTAGACCTCCAGGCCCCCCATGGCCCTGCCCTAGCCCAGGACGGAGCTCCATGTGGGGCGGAGGTAGCTGCTTGTGTACATGTATACTTTATACGAACGTCATATGAATAAAGAGAAAGCCAATGGATAAGTAATTTTGAATAATAATAACAATGATGATGATGATGATGATGATGATGATGATGATGATGATGATGATGATGATGATGATGATGATGATGATGATGAAGAAGATGATGATGATGAGAGTAAAAATTTGCCTGTTGATACTGTGAGTGCATTTTGCTGGTGATACTTCAGTACTGTTACCTAAGTAACAGCATTTTGAAAGATGCATATTGGAGAGGTCATGCCACCTCATGAGCTACGTGTCGGGGAGAGCTCCAGGGCCCCCCCCCACGGCCCTGCCCTAGCCCGGGACGGAGCTCCATGTGTGGGGAGACCCAGGACGGAGCTCCATGGGTGGTGGTCCGCGGCCCAGCCTTAGCCCAGGACGGAGCTCCATGTGTGGGGAGACCCAGGACGGAGCTCCACGGGGGGTGCTCCGCGGCCCTGCCTTAGCCCAGGACGGAGCTCCATGTGTGGGGAGACCGAGGACGGAGCTCCACGGGGGGTGGTCCGCGGCCCAGCCTTAGCCCAGGACGGAGCTCCATGTGGGGCAGATGGTGCTGGAGAGCTCCAGGGGCCTCTATCTATATATGCACACACATGTGCCTGTCTGTCTGCCTGTCTGTCTGCCTGCCTGTCTGTCTGACTGCCTGTCTGTCTGCCTGTCTGTCTGTCTGCCTGTCTGTCTGACTGCCTGTCTGTCTGCCTGTCTGTCTCTCTGCCTGTCTGTCTGCCTGCCTGTCTGTCTGCCTGTCTGTCTGTCTGCCTGTCTGTCTGACTGCCTGTCTGTCTGCCTGCCTGTCTGTCTGCCTGTCTGTCTGCCTGCCTGTCTGTCTGCCTGTCTGTCTCTCTGCCTGTCTGTCTGCCTGTCTGTCTGCCTGCCTGTCTGTCTGCCTGTCTGTCTCTCTGCCTGTCTGTCTGTCTGCCTGTCTGTCTGTCTGCCTGTCTGTCTGACTGCCTGTCTGTCTGTCTGACCCATGACGGAGCTCCACGGGGGGTGCTCGGCGGCCCGGCCCTAGCCCAGGAAGGAGCTCCGTGTGTGGGGAGACCCAGGACGGAGCTCCACGGGGGGTGCTCGGCGGC
>JAYKQN010000125.1:35000-42500 GCA_036785175.1 Eupleurogrammus muticus | reverse complement strand
CCCAGGCCCCCCATGGCCCAGGATGGAGCCCCATGTGGGGGGTAGACCCCCATGGCCCCCCTGGCCCTGGATGGAGCTCCCTGTGGGGGTAGACCTCCAGAGACCTCCAGGCCCCCCATGGCCCTGGATGGAGCTCCCTGTGGGGGTAGACCTCCAGAGACCCCCATGGCCCCCCTGGCCCTGGATGGAGCTCCCTGTGGGGGTAGACCTCCAGAGACCTCCAGAGACCCCCAGGCCCCCCATGGCCCAGGATGGAGCCCCATGTGGGGGGTAGACCTCCAGAGACCTCCAGGCCCCCCATGGCCCTGGATGGAGCTCCCTGTGGGGGTAGACCTCCAGAGACCCCCATGGCCCCCCTGGCCCTGGATGGAGCTCCCTGTGGGGGTAGACCTCCAGAGACCCCCAGGCCCCCCATGGCCCAGGATGGAGCCCCATGTGGGGGGTAGACCCCCATGGCCCCCCTGGCCCTGGATGGAGCTCCCTGTGGGGGTAGACCTCCAGAGACCTCCAGGCCCCCCATGGCCCTGGATGGAGCTCCCTGTGGGGGTAGACCTCCAGAGACCCCCATGGCCCCCCTGGCCCTGGATGGAGCTCCCTGTGGGGGTAGACCTCCAGAGACCCCCAGGCCCCCCATGGCCCAGGATGGAGCCCCATGTGGGGGGTAGACCCCCATGGCCCCCCTGGCCCTGGATGGAGCTCCCTGTGGGGGTAGACCTCCAGAGACCTCCAGGCCCCCCATGGCCCTGGATGGAGCTCCCTGTGGGGGTAGACCTCCAGAGACCCCCATGGCCCCCCTGGCCCTGGATGGAGCTCCCTGTGGGGGTAGACCTCCAGAGACCCCCAGGCCCCCCATGGCCCTGCCCTAGCCCAGGACGGAGCTCCATGTGGGGGTAGACCCCCATGGCCCCCCTGGCCCTGGATGGAGCTCCCTGTGGGGGTAGACCTCCAGAGACCCCCAGGCCCCCCATGGCCCTGCCCTAGCCCAGGACGGAGCTCCATGTGGGGGTAGACCTCCAGAGACCTCCAGGGCCCCCATGGCCCTGCCCTAGCCCAGGACGGAGCTCCATGTGGGGGTAGACCCCCATGGCCCCCCTGGCCCTGGATGGAGCTCCCTGTGGGGGTAGACCTCCAGAGACCCCCAGGCCCCCCATGGCCCTGCCCTAGCCCAGGACGGAGCTCCATGTGGGGGTAGACCCCCATGGCCCCCCTGGCCCTGGATGGAGCTCCCTGTGGGGGTAGACCTCCAGAGACCTCCAGGCCCCCCATGGCCCTGGATGGAGCTCCCTGTGGGGGTAGACCTCCAGAGACCTCCAGGCCCCCCACGGCCCTGCCCTAGCCCAGGATATAGCTTCATGTGGGGGTAGACCTCCAGGGCCCCCCTGGCCCTGGATGGAGCTCCATGTGGGGGTAGACCTCCAGGCCCCCCATGGCCCTGCCCTAGCCCAGGATAGAGCTCCATGTGGGGGTAGACCCCCAGAGCCCCCATGGCCCTGCCCTAGCCCAGGATAGAGCTCCATGTGGGGGTAGACCCCCAGAGCCCCCATGGCCCTGCCCTAGCCCAGGATATAGCTTCATGTGGGGGTAGACCTCCAGGGCCCCCCTGGCCCTGGATGGAGCTCCATGTGGGGGTAGACCTCCAGGCCCCCCATGGCCCTGCCCTAGCCCAGGATAGAGCTCCATGTGGGGGGTAGACCTCCAGGCCCCCCATGGCCCAGGACGGAGCTCCATGTGGGGGTAGACCTCCAGGGCCCCCATGGCCCTGCCCTAGCCCAGGACGGAGCTCCACGTGGGGGTAGACCTCCAGGCCCCCCATGGCCCTGCCCTAGCCCAGGACGGAGCTCCATGTGGGGCGGAGGTAGCTGCTTGTGTACATGTATACTTTATACGAACGTCATATGAATAAAGAGAAAGCCAATGGATAAGTAATTTTGAATAATAATAACAATGATGATGATGATGATGATGATGATGATGATGATGATGATGATGATGATGAAGAAGATGATGATGAGAGTAATAATTTGCCTGTTGATACTGTGAGTGCATATTGCTGGTGATACTTCAGTACTGTTACCTAAGTAACAGCATTTTGAAAGATGCATAGTGGAGAGGTCATGCCACCTCATGAGCTACGTGTCGGGGAGAGCTCCAGGGCCCCCCCCACGGCCCTGCCCTAGCCCGGGACGGAGCTCCATGTGTGGGGAGACCCAGGACGGAGCTCCATGGGGGGTGGTCCGCGGCCCAGCCTTAGCCCAGGACGGAGCTCCATGTGTGGGGAGACCCAGGAACGGAGCTCCATGGGGGGTGGTCCGCGGCCCAGCCTTAGCCCAGGACGGAGCTCCATGTGTGGGGAGACCCAGGACGGAGCTCCACGGGGGGTGCTCCGCGGCCCTGCCTTAGCCCAGGACGGAGCTCCATGTGTGGGGAGACCGAGGACGGAGCTCCACGGGGGGTGGTCCGCGGCCCAGCCTTAGCCCAGGACGGAGCTCCATGTGGGGCAGATGGTGCTGGAGAGCTCCAGGGGCCTCTATCTATATATGCACACACATGTGCCTGTCTGTCTGCCTGTCTGTCTGCCTGCCTGTCTGTCTGACTGCCTGTCTGTCTGCCTGTCTGTCTGTCTGCCTGTCTGTCTGACTGCCTGTCTGTCTGCCTGTCTGTCTCTCTGCCTGTCTGTCTGCCTGCCTGTCTGTCTGCCTGCCTGTCTGTCTGCCTGTCTGTCTGTCTGCCTGTCTGTCTGACTGCCTGTCTGTCTGCCTGCCTGTCTGTCTGCCTGTCTGTCTGCCTGCCTGTCTGTCTGCCTGTCTGTCTCTCTGCCTGTCTGTCTGCCTGCCTGTCTGTCTCTCTGCCTGTCTGTCTGTCTGCCTGTCTGTCTGTCTGCCTGTCTGTCTGACTGCCTGTCTGTCTGTCTGACCCATGACGGAGCTCCACGGGGGGTGCTCGGCGGCCCGGCCCTAGCCCAGGAAGGAGCTCCGTGTGTGGGGAGACCCAGGACGGAGCTCCACGGGGGGTGCTCGGCGGCCCGGCCCTAGCCCAGGAAGGAGCTCCATGTGTGGGGAGACCCAGGACGGAGCTCCACGGGGGGTGCTCCGCGGCCCTGCCTTAGCCCAGGACGGAGCTCCATGTGGGGCAGAGGACGACGGAGACCTCCAGGGGCCCCCGCGGCCCCGTCCCAGCCCAGGACGGAGCTCCGTGTGGGGGAGAGGGAGCGGGAGACCTCCGGGGGCCTCCGTGAACCCGCCCTAGCCCAGGACGGAGGTCCGTGTGGGGTCCAGGTCCAGTCAGGCCCGCCTGGAGGGTTTTAACCCAGGGCGGGGCCATAACTCCGCAGGGGAAGGTCGTAGAGACACGGGCCCGGTGTCATCGCGTTCGGCGTGGCCAAGTTAGTGGGTGCCGGTCTCTGTTTGAAGTGTCTAGCCGGCTCCTATCCAAAGTTATGGGCGTTTGAAACCCCCCCCCATTAAAATGCATGGTTTTGGGCTGAGACCTCCAGGGGGCCCCGCGGCCCCGTCCCAGCCCAGGACGGAGCTCCGTGTGGGGGAGAGGGAGCGGGAGACCTCCGGGGGCCTCCGTGAACCCGCCCTAGCCCAGGACGGAGGTCCGTGTGGGGTCCAGGTCCAGTCAGGCCCGCCTGGAGGGTTTTAACCCAGGGCGGGGCCATAACTCCGCAGGGGAAGGTCGTAGAGACATGGGCCCGGTGTCATCGCGTTCGGCGTGGCCAAGTTAGTGGGTGCCGGTCTCTGTTTGAAGTGTCTAGCCGGCTCCTATCCAAAGTTATGGGCGTTTGAAACCCCCCCCATTAAAATGCATGGTTTTGGGCTGAGACCTCCAGGGGCCCCCGCGGCCCCGTCCCAGCCCAGGACGGAGCTCCGTGTGGGGGAGAGGGAGCGGGAGACCTCCGGGGGCCTCCGTGAACCCGCCCTAGCCCAGGACGGAGGTCCGTGTGGGGTCCAGGTCCAGTCAGGCCCGCCTGGAGGGTTTTAACCCAGGGCGGGGCCATAACTCCGCAGGGGAAGGTCGTAGAGACACGGGGCCGGTGTCATCGCGTTCGGCGTGGCCAAGTTAGTGGGTGCCGGTCTCTGTTTGAAGTGTCTAGCCGGCTCCTATCCAAAGTTATGGGCGTTTGAAACCCCCCCCATTAAAATGCATGGTTTTGGGCTGAGACCTCCAGGGGCCCCCGCGGCCCCGTCCCAGCCCAGGACGGAGCTCCGTGTGGGGGAGAGGGAGCGGGAGACCTCCGGGGGCCTCCGTGAACCCGCCCTAGCCCAGGACGGAGGTCCGTGTGGGGTCCAGGTCCAGTCAGGCCCGCCTGGAGGGTTTTAACCCAGGGCGGGGCCATAACTCCGCAGGGGAAGGTCGTAGAGACACGGGGCCGGTGTCATCGCGTTCGGCGTGGCCAAGTTAGTGGGTGCCGGTCTTTGTTTGAAGTGTCTAGCCGGCTCCTATCCAAAGTTATGGCCGTTTGAAACTCCCCCCAATAAAATGCATGGTTTTGGGCTTAGGCGAACCAAGCGTTTTCAGTTTTTTTTCTAAGTGTTTCAACGTGATGAAGGCTAATCTCCCCAAAGGTCTGGGGAGAGATTTAGCCTTCACACAGTGGACCAGAAAATACCCTGTTTTCCAAGGAACTATCGGTACGCTGTCATACGGCGGAGTACCAAGGGCACGAAAAAAAATTCAGAAAAATGACAAAGTGTTTTAACGTGACGAAGGCTAATCTCCCCAAGGGTTTGGGGAGATTAGCCTTCGCACAGTGGACCAAAAAACACCCGGTTTTCCAAGGAACCTTCCGCACGATTTCAGAAACCCAGTTTTCGGAAACAGATACCCCCAGAGAAAGCGGCGGGGGGGCCTTGCCTTGTGACGGGCCCCCCCCAGAGGCCGTCTGGGGCAGGTTTTGGGCAGGTTTTCCCCTCTAAAAAAATTATTAAAAAATAAATAAAATTTTTTTTTTTTTTTTTTTTTTTTTTCTTCTCTTCCAGGGCCCCGCGCCGCTGCCTTAGCCCAGGAACAGAGCCCCGTGTGGGGCATAGCTCCAGGGCCTCCCTGGCCCCGGATGGAGCTCCCGTGTGCGACAGACCTCCAGGCCCCCCGTGGCCCAGCCTTAGCCCAGGAACAGAGCCCCTTGTGGGGCATAGCTCCAGGGCCTCCCTGGCCCCGGATGGAGCTCCTTGTGGCGCAGACCTCCAGGCCCCCCGTGGCCCAGCCTTAGCCCAGGAACAGAGCCCCTTGTGGGGCATAGCTCCAGGGCCTCCCTGGCCCCGGATGGAGCTCCTTGTGGCGCAGACCTCCAGGCCCCCCGTGGCCCAGCCTTAGCCCAGGAATAGAGCCCCTTGTGGGGCATAGCTCCAGAGCCTCCCTGGCCCCGGATGGAGCTCCCGTGTGCGACAGACCTCCAGGCCCCCCGTGGCCCAGCCTTAGCCCAGGAACAGAGCCCCTTGTGGGGCATAGCTCCAGGGCCTCCCTGGCCCCGGATGGAGCTCCGCGTGGCGCAGACCTCCAGGCCCCCCGTGGCCCAGCCTTAGCCCAGGAATAGAGCCCCTTGTGGGGCATAGCTCCAGAGCCTCCCTGGCCCCGGATGGAGCACCGTGTGGGGCAGACCTCCAGGCCCCCCGTGGCCCAGCCTTAGCCCAGGAATAGAGCCCCTTGTGGGGCATAGCTCCAGAGCCTCCCTGGCCCCGGATGGAGCAATGCGTGGGGCAGACCTCCAGGCCCCCCGTGCCCCCGCCTTAGCCCAGGAATAGAGCCCCTTGTGGGGCATAGCTCCAGAGCCTCCCTGGCCCCGGATGGAGCACCGCGTGGGGCAGACCTCCAGGCCCCCCGTGGCCCAGCCTTAGCCCAGGAATAGAGCCCCTTGTGGGGCATAGCTCCAGAGCCTCCCTGGCCCCGGATGGAGCGCCGCGTGGCGCAGACCTCCAGGCCCCACGCAGCCCAGCCTTAGCCCAGGAATAGACCCCCTTGTGGGGCATAGCTCCAGGGCCTCCGTGGCCCCGGATGCAGCTCCGTGTGGCGCAGACCTCCAGGCCCCCCGCGGCCCAGCCTTAGCCCAGGAATACAGCTCCGTGTGGGGGCATAGCTCCAGGGCCACCCTGGCCTCGGATGGAGCGCCGCGTGGCGCAGACCTCCAGAGACCCCCGGGGGCCTCCGTGGCCCTGTCGTAGCCCAGGACGGAGCTCTGTGTTGGGTACAGGTCCAGTCAGGCCGGTCTGGAGGGTTTTAACCCAGGGGGGACCATAGCTCCGCAGGGGAAGGTCCTAGAGACACGGGGCCGGTGTCATCGCGTTCGGCACGGCCAAGTTAGTGGGTACGGGTCTTTGTTTGAAGTGTCTAGCCGGTTCCTATCCAAGGTTATGGCCGTTTGAAATTTCCCCCATTAAAATGCATGGTTTTGGGCTTAGGCGAACCAAGCGTTTTCAGTTTTTTTTCTAAGTGTTTCAACGTGATGAAGGCTAATCTCCCCAAAGGTCTGGGGAGAGATTTAGCCTTCACACAGTGGACCAGAAAATACCCTGTTTTCCAAGGAACTATCGGTACGCTGTTATTCGGCGGCGTACCAAGGGCACGAAAAAAAGTTGAGAAAAATGACAAAGTGTTTTAACGTGACGAAGGCAAAAGTCCCCGGAGGTCCGGGGAGATTAGCCTTCGCACAGTGGACCAAAAAATACCCTGTTTTCCAAGGAACTATCGGTACGCTGTTATTCGGCGGAGTACCAAGGGCACGAAAAAAAAATTGAGAAAAATGACAAAGTGTTTTAACGTGACGAAGGCAAAACTCCCCAAAGGTCCGGGGAGATTAGCCTTCGCACAGTGGACCAGAAATACCCTGTTTTCCAAGGAACTATCAGTCCGCTGTCATACGGCGGAGTACCAAGGGCACGAAAAAAAAAAGTGAGAAAAATGACAAAGTGTTTTAACGTGACGAAGGCAAAACTCCCCAAAGGTCTGGGGAGAGACTTAGCCTTCGCACAGTGGACCAAAAATACCCTGTTTTCCAAGGAACTATCGGTCCGCTGTCATACGGCGGAGTACCAAGGGCACGAAAAAAAAAGTGAGAAAAATGACAAAGTGTTTTAACGTGACGAAGGCAAAAGTCCCCAGAGGTCCGGGGAGATTAGCCTTCGCACAGTGGACCAAAAATACCCTGTTTTCCAAGGAACTATCGGTCCGCTGTCATACGGCGGAGTACCAAGGGCACGAAAAAAAAAGTGAGAAAAATGACAAAGTGTTTTAACGTGACGAAGGCAAAAGTCCCCAAAGGTCTGGGGAGAGACTTAGCCTTCGCACAGTGGACCAAAAATACCCTGTTTTCCAAGGAACTATCGGTCCGCTGTCATACGGCGGAGTACCAAGGGCACGAAAAAAAAAGTGAGAAAAATGACAAAGTGTTTTAACGTGACGAAGGCAAAACTCCCCAAAGGTCTGGGGAGAGACTTAGCCTTCGCACAGTGGACCAAAAATACCCTGTTTTCCAAGGAACTATCGGTCCGCTGTCATACGGCG
>JAYKQN010000125.1:20000-25000 GCA_036785175.1 Eupleurogrammus muticus | reverse complement strand
CTGGATGGAGCTCCCTGTGGGGGTAGACCTCCAGAGACCTCCAGGCCCCCCATGGCCCTGGATGGAGCTCCCTGTGGGGGTAGACCTCCAGAGACCTCCAGGCCCCCCATGGCCCTGCCCTAGCCCAGGATATAGCTTCATGTGGGGGTAGACCTCCAGGGCCCCCCTGGCCCTGGATGGAGCTCCATGTGGGGGTAGACCTCCAGGCCCCCCATGGCCCTGCCCTAGCCCAGGATAGAGCTCCATGTGGGGGTAGACCCCCAGAGCCCCCATGGCCCTGCCCTAGCCCAGGATATAGCTTCATGTGGGGGTAGACCTCCAGGGCCCCCCTGGCCCTGGATGGAGCTCCATGTGGGGGTAGACCTCCAGGCCCCCCATGGCCCTGCCCTAGCCCAGGATAGAGCTCCATGTGGGGGGTAGACCTCCAGGCCCCCCATGGCCCAGGACGGAGCTCCATGTGGGGGTAGACCTCCAGGGCCCCCATGGCCCTGCCCTAGCCCAGGACGGAGCTCCACGTGGGGGTAGACCTCCAGGCCCCCCATGGCCCTGCCCTAGCCCAGGACGGAGCTCCATGTGGGGCGGAGGTAGCTGCTTGTGTACATGTATACTTTATACGAACGTCATATGAATAAAGAGAAAGCCAATGGATAAGTAATTTTGAATAATAATAACAATGATGATGATGATGATGATGATGATGATGATGATGATGATGATGATGATGATGATGATGATGATGATGATGAAGAAGATGATGAAGAAGATGATGATGATGAGAGTAAAAATTTGCCTGTTGATACTGTGAGTGCATTTTGCTGGTGATACTTCAGTACTGTTACCTAAGTAACAGCATTTTGAAAGATGCATATTGGAGAGGTCATGCCACCTCATGAGCTACGTGTCGGGGAGAGCTCCAGGGCCCCCCCCACGGCCCTGCCCTAGCCCGGGACGGAGCTCCATGTGTGGGGAGACCCAGGACGGAGCTCCATGGGTGGTGGTCCGCGGCCCAGCCTTAGCCCAGGACGGAGCTCCATGTGTGGGGAGACCCAGGACGGAGCTCCACGGGGGGTGCGCCGCGGCCCTGCCTTAGCCCAGGACGGAGCTCCATGTGTGGGGAGACCGAGGACGGAGCTCCACGGGGGGTGGTCCGCGGCCCAGCCTTAGCCCAGGACGGAGCTCCATGTGGGGCAGATGGTGCTGGAGAGCTCCAGGGGCCTCTATCTATATATGCACACACATGTGCCTGTCTGTCTGCCTGTCTGTCTGCCTGCCTGTCTGTCTGACTGCCTGTCTGTCTGCCTGTCTGTCTGTCTGCCTGTCTGTCTGACTGCCTGTCTGTCTGCCTGTCTGTCTCTCTGCCTGTCTGTCTGCCTGCCTGTCTGTCTGCCTGCCTGTCTGTCTGCCTGTCTGTCTGTCTGCCTGTCTGTCTGACTGCCTGTCTGTCTGCCTGCCTGTCTGTCTGCCTGTCTGTCTGCCTGCCTGTCTGTCTGCCTGTCTGTCTCTCTGCCTGTCTGTCTGCCTGCCTGTCTGTCTCTCTGCCTGTCTGTCTGTCTGCCTGTCTGTCTGTCTGCCTGTCTGTCTGACTGCCTGTCTGTCTGTCTGACCCATGACGGAGCTCCACGGGGGGTGCTCGGCGGCCCGGCCCTAGCCCAGGAAGGAGCTCCGTGTGTGGGGAGACCCAGGACGGAGCTCCACGGGGGGTGCTCGGCGGCCCGGCCCTAGCCCAGGAAGGAGCTCCATGTGTGGGGAGACCCAGGACGGAGCTCCACGGGGGGTGCTCCGCGGCCCTGCCTTAGCCCAGGACGGAGCTCCATGTGGGGCAGAGGACGACGGAGACCTCCAGGGGCCCCCGCGGCCCCGTCCCAGCCCAGGACGGAGCTCCGTGTGGGGGAGAGGGAGCGGGAGACCTCCGGGGGCCTCCGTGAACCCGCCCTAGCCCAGGACGGAGGTCCGTGTGGGGTCCAGGTCCAGTCAGGCCCGCCTGGAGGGTTTTAACCCAGGGCGGGGCCATAACTCCGCAGGGGAAGGTCGTAGAGACACGGGCCCGGTGTCATCGCGTTCGGCGTGGCCAAGTTAGTGGGTGCCGGTCTCTGTTTGAAGTGTCTAGCCGGCTCCTATCCAAAGTTATGGGCGTTTGAAACCCCCCCCCATTAAAATGCATGGTTTTGGGCTGAGACCTCCAGGGGGCCCCGCGGCCCCGTCCCAGCCCAGGACGGAGCTCCGTGTGGGGGAGAGGGAGCGGGAGACCTCCGGGGGCCTCCGTGAACCCGCCCTAGCCCAGGACGGAGGTCCGTGTGGGGTCCAGGTCCAGTCAGGCCCGCCTGGAGGGTTTTAACCCAGGGCGGGGCCATAACTCCGCAGGGGAAGGTCGTAGAGACATGGGCCCGGTGTCATCGCGTTCGGCGTGGCCAAGTTAGTGGGTGCCGGTCTCTGTTTGAAGTGTCTAGCCGGCTCCTATCCAAAGTTATGGGCGTTTGAAACCCCCCCCATTAAAATGCATGGTTTTGGGCTGAGACCTCCAGGGGCCCCCGCGGCCCCGTCCCAGCCCAGGACGGAGCTCCGTGTGGGGGAGAGGGAGCGGGAGACCTCCGGGGGCCTCCGTGAACCCGCCCTAGCCCAGGACGGAGGTCCGTGTGGGGTCCAGGTCCAGTCAGGCCCGCCTGGAGGGTTTTAACCCAGGGCGGGGCCATAACTCCGCAGGGGAAGGTCGTAGAGACACGGGGCCGGTGTCATCGCGTTCGGCGTGGCCAAGTTAGTGGGTGCCGGTCTTTGTTTGAAGTGTCTAGCCGGCTCCTATCCAAAGTTATGGGCGTTTGAAACCCCCCCCATTAAAATGCATGGTTTTGGGCTGAGACCTCCAGGGGCCCCCGCGGCCCCGTCCCAGCCCAGGACGGAGCTCCGTGTGGGGGAGAGGGAGCGGGAGACCTCCGGGGGCCTCCGTGAACCCGCCCTAGCCCAGGACGGAGGTCCGTGTGGGGTCCAGGTCCAGTCAGGCCCGCCTGGAGGGTTTTAACCCAGGGCGGGGCCATAACTCCGCAGGGGAAGGTCGTAGAGACACGGGGCCGGTGTCATCGCGTTCGGCGTGGCCAAGTTAGTGGGTGCCGGTCTTTGTTTGAAGTGTCTAGCCGGCTCCTATCCAAAGTTATGGCCGTTTGAAACTCCCCCCAATAAAATGCATGGTTTTGGGCTTAGGCGAACCAAGCGTTTTCAGTTTTTTTTCTAAGTGTTTCAACGTGATGAAGGCTAATCTCCCCAAAGGTCTGGGGAGAGATTTAGCCTTCACACAGTGGACCAGAAAATACCCTGTTTTCCAAGGAACTATCGGTACGCTGTCATACGGCGGAGTACCAAGGGCACGAAAAAAAATTCAGAAAAATGACAAAGTGTTTTAACGTGACGAAGGCTAATCTCCCCAAGGGTTTGGGGAGATTAGCCTTCGCACAGTGGACCAAAAAACACCCGGTTTTCCAAGGAACCTTCCGCACGATTTCAGAAACCCAGTTTTCGGAAACAGATACCCCCAGAGAAAGCGGCGGGGGGGCCTTGCCTTGTGACGGGCCCCCCCCAGAGGCCGTCTGGGGCAGGTTTTGGGCAGGTTTTCCCCTCTAAAAAAATTATTAAAAAATAAATAAAATTTTTTTTTTTTTTTTTTTTTTTTTTCTTCTCTTCCAGGGCCCCGCGCCGCTGCCTTAGCCCAGGAACAGAGCCCCGTGTGGGGCATAGCTCCAGGGCCTCCCTGGCCCCGGATGGAGCTCCCGTGTGCGACAGACCTCCAGGCCCCCCGTGGCCCAGCCTTAGCCCAGGAACAGAGCCCCTTGTGGGGCATAGCTCCAGGGCCTCCCTGGCCCCGGATGGAGCTCCTTGTGGCGCAGACCTCCAGGCCCCCCGTGGCCCAGCCTTAGCCCAGGAACAGAGCCCCTTGTGGGGCATAGCTCCAGGGCCTCCCTGGCCCCGGATGGAGCTCCTTGTGGCGCAGACCTCCAGGCCCCCCGTGGCCCAGCCTTAGCCCAGGAATAGAGCCCCTTGTGGGGCATAGCTCCAGAGCCTCCCTGGCCCCGGATGGAGCTCCCGTGTGCGACAGACCTCCAGGCCCCCCGTGGCCCAGCCTTAGCCCAGGAACAGAGCCCCTTGTGGGGCATAGCTCCAGGGCCTCCCTGGCCCCGGATGGAGCTCCGCGTGGCGCAGACCTCCAGGCCCCCCGTGGCCCAGCCTTAGCCCAGGAATAGAGCCCCTTGTGGGGCATAGCTCCAGAGCCTCCCTGGCCCCGGATGGAGCACCGTGTGGGGCAGACCTCCAGGCCCCCCGTGGCCCAGCCTTAGCCCAGGAATAGAGCCCCTTGTGGGGCATAGCTCCAGAGCCTCCCTGGCCCCGGATGGAGCAATGCGTGGGGCAGACCTCCAGGCCCCCCGTGCCCCCGCCTTAGCCCAGGAATAGAGCCCCTTGTGGGGCATAGCTCCAGAGCCTCCCTGGCCCCGGATGGAGCACCGCGTGGGGCAGACCTCCAGGCCCCCCGTGGCCCAGCCTTAGCCCAGGAATAGAGCCCCTTGTGGGGCATAGCTCCAGAGCCTCCCTGGCCCCGGATGGAGCGCCGCGTGGCGCAGACCTCCAGGCCCCACGCAGCCCAGCCTTAGCCCAGGAATAGACCCCCTTGTGGGGCATAGCTCCAGGGCCTCCGTGGCCCCGGATGCAGCTCCGTGTGGCGCAGACCTCCAGGCCCCCCGCGGCCCAGCCTTAGCCCAGGAATACAGCTCCGTGTGGGGGCATAGCTCCAGGGCCACCCTGGCCTCGGATGGAGCGCCGCGTGGCGCAGACCTCCAGAGACCCCCGGGGGCCTCCGTGGCCCTGTCGTAGCCCAGGACGGAGCTCTGTGTTGGGTACAGGTCCAGTCAGGCCGGTCTGGAGGGTTTTAACCCAGGGGGGACCATAGCTCCGCAGGGGAAGGTCCTAGAGACACGGGGCCGGTGTCATCGCGTTCGGCACGGCCAAGTTAGTGGGTACGG
>JAYKQN010000125.1:2500-7500 GCA_036785175.1 Eupleurogrammus muticus | reverse complement strand
AGCCCAGGACGGAGCTCCATGTGTGGGGAGACCCAGGAACGGAGCTCCATGGGGGGTGGTCCGCGGCCCAGCCTTAGCCCAGGACGGAGCTCCATGTGTGGGGAGACCCAGGACGGAGCTCCACGGGGGGTGCTCCGCGGCCCTGCCTTAGCCCAGGACGGAGCTCCATGTGTGGGGAGACCGAGGACGGAGCTCCACGGGGGGTGGTCCGCGGCCCAGCCTTAGCCCAGGACGGAGCTCCATGTGGGGCAGATGGTGCTGGAGAGCTCCAGGGGCCTCTATCTATATATGCACACACATGTGCCTGTCTGTCTGCCTGTCTGTCTGCCTGCCTGTCTGTCTGACTGCCTGTCTGTCTGCCTGTCTGTCTGTCTGCCTGTCTGTCTGACTGCCTGTCTGTCTGCCTGTCTGTCTCTCTGCCTGTCTGTCTGCCTGCCTGTCTGTCTGCCTGCCTGTCTGTCTGCCTGTCTGTCTGTCTGCCTGTCTGTCTGACTGCCTGTCTGTCTGCCTGCCTGTCTGTCTGCCTGTCTGTCTGCCTGCCTGTCTGTCTGCCTGTCTGTCTCTCTGCCTGTCTGTCTGCCTGCCTGTCTGTCTCTCTGCCTGTCTGTCTGTCTGCCTGTCTGTCTGTCTGCCTGTCTGTCTGACTGCCTGTCTGTCTGTCTGACCCATGACGGAGCTCCACGGGGGGTGCTCGGCGGCCCGGCCCTAGCCCAGGAAGGAGCTCCGTGTGTGGGGAGACCCAGGACGGAGCTCCACGGGGGGTGCTCGGCGGCCCGGCCCTAGCCCAGGAAGGAGCTCCATGTGTGGGGAGACCCAGGACGGAGCTCCACGGGGGGTGCTCCGCGGCCCTGCCTTAGCCCAGGACGGAGCTCCATGTGGGGCAGAGGACGACGGAGACCTCCAGGGGCCCCCGCGGCCCCGTCCCAGCCCAGGACGGAGCTCCGTGTGGGGGAGAGGGAGCGGGAGACCTCCGGGGGCCTCCGTGAACCCGCCCTAGCCCAGGACGGAGGTCCGTGTGGGGTCCAGGTCCAGTCAGGCCCGCCTGGAGGGTTTTAACCCAGGGCGGGGCCATAACTCCGCAGGGGAAGGTCGTAGAGACACGGGCCCGGTGTCATCGCGTTCGGCGTGGCCAAGTTAGTGGGTGCCGGTCTCTGTTTGAAGTGTCTAGCCGGCTCCTATCCAAAGTTATGGGCGTTTGAAACCCCCCCCCATTAAAATGCATGGTTTTGGGCTGAGACCTCCAGGGGGCCCCGCGGCCCCGTCCCAGCCCAGGACGGAGCTCCGTGTGGGGGAGAGGGAGCGGGAGACCTCCGGGGGCCTCCGTGAACCCGCCCTAGCCCAGGACGGAGGTCCGTGTGGGGTCCAGGTCCAGTCAGGCCCGCCTGGAGGGTTTTAACCCAGGGCGGGGCCATAACTCCGCAGGGGAAGGTCGTAGAGACATGGGCCCGGTGTCATCGCGTTCGGCGTGGCCAAGTTAGTGGGTGCCGGTCTCTGTTTGAAGTGTCTAGCCGGCTCCTATCCAAAGTTATGGGCGTTTGAAACCCCCCCCATTAAAATGCATGGTTTTGGGCTGAGACCTCCAGGGGCCCCCGCGGCCCCGTCCCAGCCCAGGACGGAGCTCCGTGTGGGGGAGAGGGAGCGGGAGACCTCCGGGGGCCTCCGTGAACCCGCCCTAGCCCAGGACGGAGGTCCGTGTGGGGTCCAGGTCCAGTCAGGCCCGCCTGGAGGGTTTTAACCCAGGGCGGGGCCATAACTCCGCAGGGGAAGGTCGTAGAGACACGGGGCCGGTGTCATCGCGTTCGGCGTGGCCAAGTTAGTGGGTGCCGGTCTCTGTTTGAAGTGTCTAGCCGGCTCCTATCCAAAGTTATGGGCGTTTGAAACCCCCCCCATTAAAATGCATGGTTTTGGGCTGAGACCTCCAGGGGCCCCCGCGGCCCCGTCCCAGCCCAGGACGGAGCTCCGTGTGGGGGAGAGGGAGCGGGAGACCTCCGGGGGCCTCCGTGAACCCGCCCTAGCCCAGGACGGAGGTCCGTGTGGGGTCCAGGTCCAGTCAGGCCCGCCTGGAGGGTTTTAACCCAGGGCGGGGCCATAACTCCGCAGGGGAAGGTCGTAGAGACACGGGGCCGGTGTCATCGCGTTCGGCGTGGCCAAGTTAGTGGGTGCCGGTCTTTGTTTGAAGTGTCTAGCCGGCTCCTATCCAAAGTTATGGCCGTTTGAAACTCCCCCCAATAAAATGCATGGTTTTGGGCTTAGGCGAACCAAGCGTTTTCAGTTTTTTTTCTAAGTGTTTCAACGTGATGAAGGCTAATCTCCCCAAAGGTCTGGGGAGAGATTTAGCCTTCACACAGTGGACCAGAAAATACCCTGTTTTCCAAGGAACTATCGGTACGCTGTCATACGGCGGAGTACCAAGGGCACGAAAAAAAATTCAGAAAAATGACAAAGTGTTTTAACGTGACGAAGGCTAATCTCCCCAAGGGTTTGGGGAGATTAGCCTTCGCACAGTGGACCAAAAAACACCCGGTTTTCCAAGGAACCTTCCGCACGATTTCAGAAACCCAGTTTTCGGAAACAGATACCCCCAGAGAAAGCGGCGGGGGGGCCTTGCCTTGTGACGGGCCCCCCCCAGAGGCCGTCTGGGGCAGGTTTTGGGCAGGTTTTCCCCTCTAAAAAAATTATTAAAAAATAAATAAAATTTTTTTTTTTTTTTTTTTTTTTTTTTTTCTTCTCTTCCAGGGCCCCGCGCCGCTGCCTTAGCCCAGGAACAGAGCCCCGTGTGGGGCATAGCTCCAGGGCCTCCCTGGCCCCGGATGGAGCTCCCGTGTGCGACAGACCTCCAGGCCCCCCGTGGCCCAGCCTTAGCCCAGGAACAGAGCCCCTTGTGGGGCATAGCTCCAGGGCCTCCCTGGCCCCGGATGGAGCTCCTTGTGGCGCAGACCTCCAGGCCCCCCGTGGCCCAGCCTTAGCCCAGGAACAGAGCCCCTTGTGGGGCATAGCTCCAGGGCCTCCCTGGCCCCGGATGGAGCTCCTTGTGGCGCAGACCTCCAGGCCCCCCGTGGCCCAGCCTTAGCCCAGGAATAGAGCCCCTTGTGGGGCATAGCTCCAGAGCCTCCCTGGCCCCGGATGGAGCTCCCGTGTGCGACAGACCTCCAGGCCCCCCGTGGCCCAGCCTTAGCCCAGGAACAGAGCCCCTTGTGGGGCATAGCTCCAGGGCCTCCCTGGCCCCGGATGGAGCTCCGCGTGGCGCAGACCTCCAGGCCCCCCGTGGCCCAGCCTTAGCCCAGGAATAGAGCCCCTTGTGGGGCATAGCTCCAGAGCCTCCCTGGCCCCGGATGGAGCACCGTGTGGGGCAGACCTCCAGGCCCCCCGTGGCCCAGCCTTAGCCCAGGAATAGAGCCCCTTGTGGGGCATAGCTCCAGAGCCTCCCTGGCCCCGGATGGAGCAATGCGTGGGGCAGACCTCCAGGCCCCCCGTGCCCCCGCCTTAGCCCAGGAATAGAGCCCCTTGTGGGGCATAGCTCCAGAGCCTCCCTGGCCCCGGATGGAGCACCGCGTGGGGCAGACCTCCAGGCCCCCCGTGGCCCAGCCTTAGCCCAGGAATAGAGCCCCTTGTGGGGCATAGCTCCAGAGCCTCCCTGGCCCCGGATGGAGCGCCGCGTGGCGCAGACCTCCAGGCCCCACGCAGCCCAGCCTTAGCCCAGGAATAGACCCCCTTGTGGGGCATAGCTCCAGGGCCTCCGTGGCCCCGGATGCAGCTCCGTGTGGCGCAGACCTCCAGGCCCCCCGCGGCCCAGCCTTAGCCCAGGAATACAGCTCCGTGTGGGGGCATAGCTCCAGGGCCACCCTGGCCTCGGATGGAGCGCCGCGTGGCGCAGACCTCCAGAGACCCCCGGGGGCCTCCGTGGCCCTGTCGTAGCCCAGGACGGAGCTCTGTGTTGGGTACAGGTCCAGTCAGGCCGGTCTGGAGGGTTTTAACCCAGGGGGGACCATAGCTCCGCAGGGGAAGGTCCTAGAGACACGGGGCCGGTGTCATCGCGTTCGGCACGGCCAAGTTAGTGGGTACGGGTCTTTGTTTGAAGTGTCTAGCCGGTTCCTATCCAAGGTTATGGCCGTTTGAAATTTCCCCCATTAAAATGCATGGTTTTGGGCTTAGGCGAACCAAGCGTTTTCAGTTTTTTTTCTAAGTGTTTCAACGTGATGAAGGCTAATCTCCCCAAAGGTCTGGGGAGAGATTTAGCCTTCACACAGTGGACCAGAAAATACCCTGTTTTCCAAGGAACTATCGGTACGCTGTTATTCGGCGGCGTACCAAGGGCACGAAAAAAAGTTGAGAAAAATGACAAAGTGTTTTAACGTGACGAAGGCAAAAGTCCCCGGAGGTCCGGGGAGATTAGCCTTCGCACAGTGGACCAAAAAATACCCTGTTTTCCAAGGAACTATCGGTACGCTGTTATTCGGCGGAGTACCAAGGGCACGAAAAAAAAATTGAGAAAAATGACAAAGTGTTTTAACGTGACGAAGGCAAAACTCCCCAAAGGTCCGGGGAGATTAGCCTTCGCACAGTGGACCAGAAATACCCTGTTTTCCAAGGAACTATCAGTCCGCTGTCATACGGCGGAGTACCAAGGGCACGAAAAAAAAAAGTGAGAAAAATGACAAAGTGTTTTAACGTGACGAAGGCAAAACTCCCCAAAGGTCTGGGGAGAGACTTAGCCTTCGCACAGTGGACCAAAAATACCCTGTTTTCCAAGGAACTATCGGTCCGCTGTCATACGGCGGAGTACCAAGGGCACGAAAAAAAAAGTGAGAAAAATGACAAAGTGTTTTAACGTGACGAAGGCAAAAGTCCCCAGAGGTCCGGGGAGATTAGCCTTCGCACAGTGGACCAAAAATACCCTGTTTTCCAAGGAACTATCGGTCCGCTGTCATACGGCGGAGTACCAAGGGCACGAAAAAAAAAGTGAGAAAAATGACAAAGTGTTTTAACGTGACGAAGGCAAA
>JAYKQN010000132.1:0-37715 GCA_036785175.1 Eupleurogrammus muticus | reverse complement strand
GTAACCCTAATAGTCCCTAACCCTAGGTCCCTCTTCCCCGAAAAATTGTCCCGAGAGGACCAAATTTCCGCATCTCCTGGGTCCGTCCAACCCTAAAGGAAAATACGATGCGAGGTACGTAGCTGGTAAGACTCCCAAGCAGGGAGTACAGCCCAATGATTCCAAAATTGGATCATTGCCAACCGAATCCAAACCGGATCGGTAATCTTCCGGGAAGAGGAATTAGGAATGGATGAAAAAGGGAAATTGGAAAGGGAAAACGGGATTGGGAATGCTGACTTTTGGGAAGACAATAATTGGAGTCAAATTGGATTATTTTAAAAAATTTTATTGATCGGCAAAACCTGAAAAAAGGAAAAATCGGAATTATTCGTAAAACCAATTGGAATACTTACCTATAACCCTAGAAAAGGAGAAAAAAAGTAAAAAACACTTACCTGAAAAAGAAAGAAAAATACTTACCTGAAACCGAATTTGGTACTTACCTGTAACCCTAGAAAGGAAGGAAAAAATAACTTACCTGAATACAAATCGTATACTTACCGTAAAACCTAAATAAAGGATAAAGAATAATTACCGATTGGAAACCTAAAAGAAGGAAAACAAAAATTAAAATAACTAAATTATAAAAAGGGAGTTTATTAGGAGAGTGAGGCATACAGGTTCAGTTGGCTCCTGAAACTCAAAGAGGTAACATCTCCTCTAAAGGTGGCACGCCTGAAGAAGCCACAACGATGGCGAAACGTCGCGGCACCACCACAAAAGCCAACCTTTATACTTTATATAACAAAGGCGAACCTGCTAAATATAAGTTTAATATAACACTATTATAAGATAAATTAATCTAAAAAAACAATAATCATAACTTAAACTAAATATAGTAGAGGTGTCAGGGGGGTGACCAATCCTAGGTGGAGAGTGCACGTGGCAGGGGACCTCCGGCACCTTGCTTAGATTCCCTAACCTAACCCGCCAGGTCCTCTAGGGGCGGTCGCCCTCCTGGCACTTCCTAAAACGCTAAATATAGCTCATCTAGCCCTCTCCCCTCCCCAACCCTAAACAGAACCTATTGTTCTAACCCTAAACAGAACCTTTTTGTCTAACCCTAATTGTCAGTAACCCTAACCCTAACCCCTAACCGGTAACCCTAATAGTCCCTAACCCTAGGTCCCTCTTCCCCGAAAAATTGTCCCGAGAGGACCAAATTTCCGCATCTCCTGGGTCCGTCCAACCCTAAAGGAAAATACGATGCGAGGTACGTAGCTGGTAAGACTCCCAAGCAGGGAGTACAGCCCAATGATTCCAAAATTGGATCATTGCCAACCGAATCCAAACCGGATCGGTAATCTTCCGGGAAGAGGAATTAGGAATGGGATGAAAAAGGGAAATTGGAAAGGGAAAACGGGATTGGGAATGCTGACTTTTGGGAAGACAATAATTGGAGTCAAATTGGGATTATTTTAAAAAATTTTATTGATCGGCAAAACCTGAAAAAAGGAAAAATCGGAATTATTCGTAAAACCAATTGGAATACTTACCTATAACCCTAGAAAAGGAGAAAAAAAGTAAAAAACACTTACCTGAAAAAGAAAGAAAAATACTTACCTGAAACCGAATTTGGTACTTACCTGTAACCCTAGAAAGGAAGGAAAAAATAACTTACCTGAATACAAATCGTATACTTACCGTAAAACCTAAATAAAGGATAAAGAATAATTACCGATTGGAAACCTAAAAGAAGGAAAACAAAAATTAAAATAACTAAATTATAAAAAGGGAGTTTATTAGGAGAGTGAGGCATACAGGTTCAGTTGGCTCCTGAAACTCAAAGAGGTAACATCTCCTCTAAAGGTGGCACGCCTGAAGAAGCCACAACGATGGCGAAACGTCGCGGCACCACCACAAAAGCCAACCTTTATACTTTATATAACAAAGGCGAACCTGCTAAATATAAGTTTAATATAACACTATTATAAGATAAATTAATCTAAAAAAACAATAATCATAACTTAAACTAAATATAGTAGAGGTGTCAGGGGGGTGACCAATCCTAGGTGGAGAGTGCACGTGGCAGGGGACCTCCGGGCACCTTGCTTAGATTCCCTAACCTAACCCGCCAGGTCCTCTAGGGGCGGTCGCCCTCCTGGCACTTCCTAAAACGCTAAATATAGCTCATCTAGCCCTCTCCCCTCCCCAACCCTAAACAGAACCTATTGTTCTAACCCTAAACAGAACCTTTTTGTCTAACCCTAATTGTCAGTAACCCTAACCCTAACCCCTAACCGGTAACCCTAATAGTCCCTAACCCTAGGTCCCTCTTCCCCGAAAAATTGTCCCGAGAGGACCAAATTTCCGCATCTCCTGGGTCCGTCCAACCCTAAAGGAAAATACGATGCGAGGTACGTAGCTGGTAAGACTCCCAAGCAGGGAGTACAGCCCAATGATTCCAAAATTGGATCATTGCCAACCGAATCCAAACCGGATCGGTAATCTTCCGGGAAGAGGAATTAGGAATGGGATGAAAAAGGGAAATTGGAAAGGGAAAACGGGATTGGGAATGCTGACTTTTGGGAAGACAATAATTGGAGTCAAATTGGGATTATTTTAAAAAATTTTATTGATCGGCAAAACCTGAAAAAAGGAAAAATCGGAATTATTCGTAAAACCAATTGGAATACTTACCTATAACCCTAGAAAAGGAGAAAAAAAGTAAAAAACACTTACCTGAAAAAGAAAGAAAAATACTTACCTGAAACCGAATTTGGTACTTACCTGTAACCCTAGAAAGGAAGGAAAAAATAACTTACCTGAATACAAATCGTATACTTACCGTAAAACCTAAATAAAGGATAAAGAATAATTACCGATTGGAAACCTAAAAGAAGGAAAACAAAAATTAAAATAACTAAATTATAAAAAGGGAGTTTATTAGGAGAGTGAGGCATACAGGTTCAGTTGGCTCCTGAAACTCAAAGAGGTAACATCTCCTCTAAAGGTGGCACGCCTGAAGAAGCCACAACGATGGCGAAACGTCGCGGCACCACCACAAAAGCCAACCTTTATACTTTATATAACAAAGGCGAACCTGCTAAATATAAGTTTAATATAACACTATTATAAGATAAATTAATCTAAAAAAACAATAATCATAACTTAAACTAAATATAGTAGAGGTGTCAGGGGGGTGACCAATCCTAGGTGGAGAGTGCACGTGGCAGGGGACCTCCGGGCACCTTGCTTAGATTCCCTAACCTAACCCGCCAGGTCCTCTAGGGGCGGTCGCCCTCCTGGCACTTCCTAAAACGCTAAATATAGCTCATCTAGCCCTCTCCCCTCCCCAACCCTAAACAGAACCTATTGTTCTAACCCTAAACAGAACCTTTTTGTCTAACCCTAATTGTCAGTAACCCTAACCCTAACCCCTAACCGGTAACCCTAATAGTCCCTAACCCTAGGTCCCTCTTCCCCGAAAAATTGTCCCGAGAGGACCAAATTTCCGCATCTCCTGGGGTCCGTCCAACCCTAAAGGAAAATACGATGCGAGGTACGTAGCTGGTAAGACTCCCAAGCAGGGAGTACAGCCCAATGATTCCAAAATTGGATCATTGCCAACCGAATCCAAAC
Organism: Eupleurogrammus muticus; assembly: GCA_036785175.1. Classification (NCBI taxonomy): domain Eukaryota; kingdom Metazoa; phylum Chordata; class Actinopteri; order Scombriformes; family Trichiuridae; genus Eupleurogrammus; species Eupleurogrammus muticus. The sequence continues at coordinate 34,091 of JAYKQN010000132.1, read as the reverse complement.
CGGATCGGTAATCTTCCGGGAAGAGGAATTAGGAATGGGATGAAAAAGGGAAATTGGAAAGGGAAAACGGGATTGGGAATGCTGACTTTTGGGAAGACAATAATTGGAGTCAAATTGGGATTATTTTAAAAAATTTTATTGATCGGCAAAACCTGAAAAAAGGAAAAATCGGAATTATTCGTAAAACCAATTGGAATACTTACCTATAACCCTAGAAAAGGAGAAAAAAAGTAAAAAACACTTACCTGAAAAAGAAAGAAAAATACTTACCTGAAACCGAATTTGGTACTTACCTGTAACCCTAGAAAGGAAGGAAAAAATAACTTACCTGAATACAAATCGTATACTTACCGTAAAACCTAAATAAAGGATAAAGAATAATTACCGATTGGAAACCTAAAAGAAGGAAAACAAAAATTAAAATAACTAAATTATAAAAAGGGAGTTTATTAGGAGAGTGAGGCATACAGGTTCAGTTGGCTCCTGAAACTCAAAGAGGTAACATCTCCTCTAAAGGTGGCACGCCTGAAGAAGCCACAACGATGGCGAAACGTCGCGGCACCACCACAAAAGCCAACCTTTATACTTTATATAACAAAGGCGAACCTGCTAAATATAAGTTTAATATAACACTATTATAAGATAAATTAATCTAAAAAAACAATAATCATAACTTAAACTAAATATAGTAGAGGTGTCAGGGGGGTGACCAATCCTAGGTGGAGAGTGCACGTGGCAGGGGACCTCCGGGCACCTTGCTTAGATTCCCTAACCTAACCCGCCAGGTCCTCTAGGGGCGGTCGCCCTCCTGGCACTTCCTAAAACGCTAAATATAGCTCATCTAGCCCTCTCCCCTCCCCAACCCTAAACAGAACCTATTGTTCTAACCCTAAACAGAACCTTTTTGTCTAACCCTAATTGTCAGTAACCCTAACCCTAACCCCTAACCGGTAACCCTAATAGTCCCTAACCCTAGGTCCCTCTTCCCCGAAAAATTGTCCCGAGAGGACCAAATTTCCGCATCTCCTGGGTCCGTCCAACCCTAAAGGAAAATACGATGCGAGGTACGTAGCTGGTAAGACTCCCAAGCAGGGAGTACAGCCCAATGATTCCAAAATTGGATCATTGCCAACCGAATCCAAACCGGATCGGTAATCTTCCGGGAAGAGGAATTAGGAATGGGATGAAAAAGGGAAATTGGAAAGGGAAAACGGGATTGGGAATGCTGACTTTTGGGAAGACAATAATTGGAGTCAAATTGGGATTATTTTAAAAAATTTTATTGATCGGCAAAACCTGAAAAAAGGAAAAATCGGAATTATTCGTAAAACCAATTGGAATACTTACCTATAACCCTAGAAAAGGAGAAAAAAAGTAAAAAACACTTACCTGAAAAAGAAAGAAAAATACTTACCTGAAACCGAATTTGGTACTTACCTGTAACCCTAGAAAGGAAGGAAAAAATAACTTACCTGAATACAAATCGTATACTTACCGTAAAACCTAAATAAAGGATAAAGAATAATTACCGATTGGAAACCTAAAAGAAGGAAAACAAAAATTAAAATAACTAAATTATAAAAAGGGAGTTTATTAGGAGAGTGAGGCATACAGGTTCAGTTGGCTCCTGAAACTCAAAGAGGTAACATCTCCTCTAAAGGTGGCACGCCTGAAGAAGCCACAACGATGGCGAAACGTCGCGGCACCACCACAAAAGCCAACCTTTATACTTTATATAACAAAGGCGAACCTGCTAAATATAAGTTTAATATAACACTATTATAAGATAAATTAATCTAAAAAAACAATAATCATAACTTAAACTAAATATAGTAGAGGTGTCAGGGGGTGACCAATCCTAGGTGGAGAGTGCACGTGGCAGGGGACCTCCGGGCACCTTGCTTAGATTCCCTAACCTAACCCGCCAGGTCCTCTAGGGGCGGTCGCCCTCCTGGCACTTCCTAAAACGCTAAATATAGCTCATCTAGCCCTCTCCCCTCCCCAACCCTAAACAGAACCTATTGTTCTAACCCTAAACAGAACCTTTTTGTCTAACCCTAATTGTCAGTAACCCTAACCCTAACCCCTAACCGGTAACCCTAATAGTCCCTAACCCTAGGTCCCTCTTCCCCGAAAAATTGTCCCGAGAGGACCAAATTTCCGCATCTCCTGGGTCCGTCCAACCCTAAAGGAAAATACGATGCGAGGTACGTAGCTGGTAAGACTCCCAAGCAGGGAGTACAGCCCAATGATTCCAAAATTGGATCATTGCCAACCGAATCCAAACCGGATCGGTAATCTTCCGGGAAGAGGAATTAGGAATGGGATGAAAAAGGGAAATTGGAAAGGGAAAACGGGATTGGGAATGCTGACTTTTGGGAAGACAATAATTGGAGTCAAATTGGGATTATTTTAAAAAATTTTATTGATCGGCAAAACCTGAAAAAAGGAAAAATCGGAATTATTCGTAAAACCAATTGGAATACTTACCTATAACCCTAGAAAAGGAGAAAAAAAGTAAAAAACACTTACCTGAAAAAGAAAGAAAAATACTTACCTGAAACCGAATTTGGTACTTACCTGTAACCCTAGAAAGGAAGGAAAAAATAACTTACCTGAATACAAATCGTATACTTACCGTAAAACCTAAATAAAGGATAAAGAATAATTACCGATTGGAAACCTAAAAGAAGGAAAACAAAAATTAAAATAACTAAATTATAAAAAGGGAGTTTATTAGGAGAGTGAGGCATACAGGTTCAGTTGGCTCCTGAAACTCAAAGAGGTAACATCTCCTCTAAAGGTGGCACGCCTGAAGAAGCCACAACGATGGCGAAACGTCGCGGCACCACCACAAAAGCCAACCTTTATACTTTATATAACAAAGGCGAACCTGCTAAATATAAGTTTAATATAACACTATTATAAGATAAATTAATCTAAAAAAACAATAATCATAACTTAAACTAAATATAGTAGAGGTGTCAGGGGGGTGACCAATCCTAGGTGGAGAGTGCACGTGGCAGGGGACCTCCGGGCACCTTGCTTAGATTCCCTAACCTAACCCGCCAGGTCCTCTAGGGGCGGTCGCCCTCCTGGCACTTCCTAAAACGCTAAATATAGCTCATCTAGCCCTCTCCCCTCCCCAACCCTAAACAGAACCTATTGTTCTAACCCTAAACAGAACCTTTTTGTCTAACCCTAATTGTCAGTAACCCTAACCCTAACCCCTAACCGGTAACCCTAATAGTCCCTAACCCTAGGTCCCTCTTCCCCGAAAAATTGTCCCGAGAGGACCAAATTTCCGCATCTCCTGGGTCCGTCCAACCCTAAAGGAAAATACGATGCGAGGTACGTAGCTGGTAAGACTCCCAAGCAGGGAGTACAGCCCAATGATTCCAAATTGGATCATTGCCAACCGAATCCAAACCGGATCGGTAATCTTCCGGGAAGAGGAATTAGGAATGGGATGAAAAAGGGAAATTGGAAAGGGAAAACGGGATTGGGAATGCTGACTTTTGGGAAGACAATAATTGGAGTCAAATTGGGATTATTTTAAAAAATTTTATTGATCGGCAAAACCTGAAAAAAGGAAAAATCGAATTATTCGTAAAACCAATTGGAATACTTACCTATAACCCTAGAAAAGGAGAAAAAAAGTAAAAAACACTTACCTGAAAAAGAAAGAAAAATACTTACCTGAAACCGAATTTGGTACTTACCTGTAACCCTAGAAAGGAAGGAAAAAATAACTTACCTGAATACAAATCGTATACTTACCGTAAAACCTAAATAAAGGATAAAGAATAATTACCGATTGGAAACCTAAAAGAAGGAAAACAAAAATTAAAATAACTAAATTATAAAAAGGGAGTTTATTAGGAGAGTGAGGCATACAGGTTCAGTTGGCTCCTGAAACTCAAAGAGGTAACATCTCCTCTAAAGGTGGCACGCCTGAAGAAGCCACAACGATGGCGAAACGTCGCGGCACCACCACAAAAGCCAACCTTTATACTTTATATAACAAAGGCGAACCTGCTAAATATAAGTTTAATATAACACTATTATAAGATAAATTAATCTAAAAAAACAATAATCATAACTTAAACTAAATATAGTAGAGGTGTCAGGGGGGTGACCAATCCTAGGTGGAGAGTGCACGTGGCAGGGGACCTCCGGGCACCTTGCTTAGATTCCCTAACCTAACCCGCCAGGTCCTCTAGGGGCGGTCGCCCTCCTGGCACTTCCTAAAACGCTAAATATAGCTCATCTAGCCCTCTCCCCTCCCCAACCCTAAACAGAACCTATTGTTCTAACCCTAAACAGAACCTTTTTGTCTAACCCTAATTGTCAGTAACCCTAACCCTAACCCCTAACCGGTAACCCTAATAGTCCCTAACCCTAGGTCCCTCTTCCCCGAAAAATTGTCCCGAGAGGACCAAATTTCCGCATCTCCTGGGTCCGTCCAACCCTAAAGGAAAATACGATGCGAGGTACGTAGCTGGTAAGACTCCCAAGCAGGGAGTACAGCCCAATGATTCCAAAATTGGATCATTGCCAACCGAATCCAAACCGGATCGGTAATCTTCCGGGAAGAGGAATTAGGAATGGGATGAAAAAGGGAAATTGGAAAGGGAAAACGGGATTGGGAATGCTGACTTTTGGGAAGACAATAATTGGAGTCAAATTGGGATTATTTTAAAAAATTTTATTGATCGGCAAAACCTGAAAAAAGGAAAAATCGGAATTATTCGTAAAACCAATTGGAATACTTACCTATAACCCTAGAAAAGGAGAAAAAAAGTAAAAAACACTTACCTGAAAAAGAAAGAAAAATACTTACCTGAAACCGAATTTGGTACTTACCTGTAACCCTAGAAAGGAAGGAAAAAATAACTTACCTGAATACAAATCGTATACTTACCGTAAAACCTAAATAAAGGATAAAGAATAATTACCGATTGGAAACCTAAAAGAAGGAAAACAAAAATTAAAATAACTAAATTATAAAAAGGGAGTTTATTAGGAGAGTGAGGCATACAGGTTCAGTTGGCTCCTGAAACTCAAAGAGGTAACATCTCCTCTAAAGGTGGCACGCCTGAAGAAGCCACAACGATGGCGAAACGTCGCGGCACCACCACAAAAGCCAACCTTTATACTTTATATAACAAAGGCGAACCTGCTAAATATAAGTTTAATATAACACTATTATAAGATAAATTAATCTAAAAAAACAATAATCATAACTTAAACTAAATATAGTAGAGGTGTCAGGGGGGTGACCAATCCTAGGTGGAGAGTGCACGTGGCAGGGGACCTCCGGGCACCTTGCTTAGATTCCCTAACCTAACCCGCCAGGTCCTCTAGGGGCGGTCGCCCTCCTGGCACTTCCTAAAACGCTAAATATAGCTCATCTAGCCCTCTCCCCTCCCCAACCCTAAACAGAACCTATTGTTCTAACCCTAAACAGAACCTTTTTGTCTAACCCTAATTGTCAGTAACCCTAACCCTAACCCCTAACCGGTAACCCTAATAGTCCCTAACCCTAGGTCCCTCTTCCCCGAAAAATTGTCCCGAGAGGACCAAATTTCCGCATCTCCTGGGTCCGTCCAACCCTAAAGGAAAATACGATGCGAGGTACGTAGCTGGTAAGACTCCCAAGCAGGGAGTACAGCCCAATGATTCCAAAATTGGATCATTGCCAACCGAATCCAAACCGGATCGGTAATCTTCCGGGAAGAGGAATTAGGAATGGGATGAAAAAGGGAAATTGGAAAGGGAAAACGGGATTGGGAATGCTGACTTTTGGGAAGACAATAATTGGAGTCAAATTGGGATTATTTTAAAAAATTTTATTGATCGGCAAAACCTGAAAAAAGGAAAAATCGGAATTATTCGTAAAACCAATTGGAATACTTACCTATAACCCTAGAAAAGGAGAAAAAAAGTAAAAAACACTTACCTGAAAAAGAAAGAAAAATACTTACCTGAAACCGAATTTGGTACTTACCTGTAACCCTAGAAAGGAAGGAAAAAATAACTTACCTGAATACAAATCGTATACTTACCGTAAAACCTAAATAAAGGATAAAGAATAATTACCGATTGGAAACCTAAAAGAAGGAAAACAAAAATTAAAATAACTAAATTATAAAAAGGGAGTTTATTAGGAGAGTGAGGCATACAGGTTCAGTTGGCTCCTGAAACTCAAAGAGGTAACATCTCCTCTAAAGGTGGCACGCCTGAAGAAGCCACAACGATGGCGAAACGTCGCGGCACCACCACAAAAGCCAACCTTTATACTTTATATAACAAAGGCGAACCTGCTAAATATAAGTTTAATATAACACTATTATAAGATAAATTAATCTAAAAAAACAATAATCATAACTTAAACTAAATATAGTAGAGGTGTCAGGGGGGTGACCAATCCTAGGTGGAGAGTGCACGTGGCAGGGGACCTCCGGGCACCTTGCTTAGATTCCCTAACCTAACCCGCCAGGTCCTCTAGGGGCGGTCGCCCTCCTGGCACTTCCTAAAACGCTAAATATAGCTCATCTAGCCCTCTCCCCTCCCCAACCCTAAACAGAACCTATTGTTCTAACCCTAAACAGAACCTTTTTGTCTAACCCTAATTGTCAGTAACCCTAACCCTAACCCCTAACCGGTAACCCTAATAGTCCCTAACCCTAGGTCCCTCTTCCCCGAAAAATTGTCCCGAGAGGACCAAATTTCCGCATCTCCTGGGTCCGTCCAACCCTAAAGGAAAATACGATGCGAGGTACGTAGCTGGTAAGACTCCCAAGCAGGGAGTACAGCCCAATGATTCCAAAATTGGATCATTGCCAACCGAATCCAAACCGGATCGGTAATCTTCCGGGAAGAGGAATTAGGAATGGGATGAAAAAGGGAAATTGGAAAGGGAAAACGGGATTGGGAATGCTGACTTTTGGGAAGACAATAATTGGAGTCAAATTGGGATTATTTTAAAAAATTTTATTGATCGGCAAAACCTGAAAAAAGGAAAAATCGGAATTATTCGTAAAACCAATTGGAATACTTACCTATAACCCTAGAAAAGGAGAAAAAAAGTAAAAAACACTTACCTGAAAAAGAAAGAAAAATACTTACCTGAAACCGAATTTGGTACTTACCTGTAACCCTAGAAAGGAAGGAAAAAATAACTTACCTGAATACAAATCGTATACTTACCGTAAAACCTAAATAAAGGATAAAGAATAATTACCGATTGGAAACCTAAAAGAAGGAAAACAAAAATTAAAATAACTAAATTATAAAAAGGGAGTTTATTAGGAGAGTGAGGCATACAGGTTCAGTTGGCTCCTGAAACTCAAAGAGGTAACATCTCCTCTAAAGGTGGCACGCCTGAAGAAGCCACAACGATGGCGAAACGTCGCGGCACCACCACAAAAGCCAACCTTTATACTTTATATAACAAAGGCGAACCTGCTAAATATAAGTTTAATATAACACTATTATAAGATAAATTAATCTAAAAAAACAATAATCATAACTTAAACTAAATATAGTAGAGGTGTCAGGGGGGTGACCAATCCTAGGTGGAGAGTGCACGTGGCAGGGGACCTCCGGGCACCTTGCTTAGATTCCCTAACCTAACCCGCCAGGTCCTCTAGGGGCGGTCGCCCTCCTGGCACTTCCTAAAACGCTAAATATAGCTCATCTAGCCCTCTCCCCTCCCCAACCCTAAACAGAACCTATTGTTCTAACCCTAAACAGAACCTTTTTGTCTAACCCTAATTGTCAGTAACCCTAACCCTAACCCCTAACCGGTAACCCTAATAGTCCCTAACCCTAGGTCCCTCTTCCCCGAAAAATTGTCCCGAGAGGACCAAATTTCCGCATCTCCTGGGTCCGTCCAACCCTAAAGGAAAATACGATGCGAGGTACGTAGCTGGTAAGACTCCCAAGCAGGGAGTACAGCCCAATGATTCCAAAATTGGATCATTGCCAACCGAATCCAAACCGGATCGGTAATCTTCCGGGAAGAGGAATTAGGAATGGGATGAAAAAGGGAAATTGGAAAGGGAAAACGGGATTGGGAATGCTGACTTTTGGGAAGACAATAATTGGAGTCAAATTGGGATTATTTTAAAAAATTTTATTGATCGGCAAAACCTGAAAAAAGGAAAAATCGGAATTATTCGTAAAACCAATTGGAATACTTACCTATAACCCTAGAAAAGGAGAAAAAAAGTAAAAAACACTTACCTGAAAAAGAAAGAAAAATACTTACCTGAAACCGAATTTGGTACTTACCTGTAACCCTAGAAAGGAAGGAAAAAATAACTTACCTGAATACAAATCGTATACTTACCGTAAAACCTAAATAAAGGATAAAGAATAATTACCGATTGGAAACCTAAAAGAAGGAAAACAAAAATTAAAATAACTAAATTATAAAAAAGGGAGTTTATTAGGAGAGTGAGGCATACAGGTTCAGTTGGCTCCTGAAACTCAAAGAGGTAACATCTCCTCTAAAGGTGGCACGCCTGAAGAAGCCACAACGATGGCGAAACGTCGCGGCACCACCACAAAAGCCAACCTTTATACTTTATATAACAAAGGCGAACCTGCTAAATATAAGTTTAATATAACACTATTATAAGATAAATTAATCTAAAAAAACAATAATCATAACTTAAACTAAATATAGTAGAGGTGTCAGGGGGGTGACCAATCCTAGGTGGAGAGTGCACGTGGCAGGGGACCTCCGGGCACCTTGCTTAGATTCCCTAACCTAACCCGCCAGGTCCTCTAGGGGCGGTCGCCCTCCTGGCACTTCCTAAAACGCTAAATATAGCTCATCTAGCCCTCTCCCCTCCCCAACCCTAAACAGAACCTATTGTTCTAACCCTAAACAGAACCTTTTTGTCTAACCCTAATTGTCAGTAACCCTAACCCTAACCCCTAACCGGTAACCCTAATAGTCCCTAACCCTAGGTCCCTCTTCCCCGAAAAATTGTCCCGAGAGGACCAAATTTCCGCATCTCCTGGGTCCGTCCAACCCTAAAGGAAAATACGATGCGAGGTACGTAGCTGGTAAGACTCCCAAGCAGGGAGTACAGCCCAATGATTCCAAAATTGGATCATTGCCAACCGAATCCAAACCGGATCGGTAATCTTCCGGGAAGAGGAATTAGGAATGGGATGAAAAAGGGAAATTGGAAAGGGAAAACGGGATTGGGAATGCTGACTTTTGGGAAGACAATAATTGGAGTCAAATTGGGATTATTTTAAAAAATTTTATTGATCGGCAAAACCTGAAAAAAGGAAAAATCGGAATTATTCGTAAAACCAATTGGAATACTTACCTATAACCCTAGAAAAGGAGAAAAAAAGTAAAAAACACTTACCTGAAAAAGAAAGAAAAATACTTACCTGAAACCGAATTTGGTACTTACCTGTAACCCTAGAAAGGAAGGAAAAAATAACTTACCTGAATACAAATCGTATACTTACCGTAAAACCTAAATAAAGGATAAAGAATAATTACCGATTGGAAACCTAAAAGAAGGAAAACAAAAATTAAAATAACTAAATTATAAAAAGGGAGTTTATTAGGAGAGTGAGGCATACAGGTTCAGTTGGCTCCTGAAACTCAAAGAGGTAACATCTCCTCTAAAGGTGGCACGCCTGAAGAAGCCACAACGATGGCGAAACGTCGCGGCACCACCACAAAAGCCAACCTTTATACTTTATATAACAAAGGCGAACCTGCTAAATATAAGTTTAATATAACACTATTATAAGATAAATTAATCTAAAAAAACAATAATCATAACTTAAACTAAATATAGTAGAGGTGTCAGGGGGGTGACCAATCCTAGGTGGAGAGTGCACGTGGCAGGGGACCTCCGGGCACCTTGCTTAGATTCCCTAACCTAACCCGCCAGGTCCTCTAGGGGCGGTCGCCCTCCTGGCACTTCCTAAAACGCTAAATATAGCTCATCTAGCCCTCTCCCCTCCCCAACCCTAAACAGAACCTATTGTTCTAACCCTAAACAGAACCTTTTTGTCTAACCCTAATTGTCAGTAACCCTAACCCTAACCCCTAACCGGTAACCCTAATAGTCCCTAACCCTAGGTCCCTCTTCCCCGAAAAATTGTCCCGAGAGGACCAAATTTCCGCATCTCCTGGGTCCGTCCAACCCTAAAGGAAAATACGATGCGAGGTACGTAGCTGGTAAGACTCCCAAGCAGGGAGTACAGCCCAATGATTCCAAAATTGGATCATTGCCAACCGAATCCAAACCGGATCGGTAATCTTCCGGGAAGAGGAATTAGGAATGGGATGAAAAAGGGAAATTGGAAAGGGAAAACGGGATTGGGAATGCTGACTTTTGGGAAGACAATAATTGGAGTCAAATTGGGATTATTTTAAAAAATTTTATTGATCGGCAAAACCTGAAAAAAGGAAAAATCGGAATTATTCGTAAAACCAATTGGAATACTTACCTATAACCCTAGAAAAGGAGAAAAAAAGTAAAAAACACTTACCTGAAAAAGAAAGAAAAATACTTACCTGAAACCGAATTTGGTACTTACCTGTAACCCTAGAAAGGAAGGAAAAAATAACTTACCTGAATACAAATCGTATACTTACCGTAAAACCTAAATAAAGGATAAAGAATAATTACCGATTGGAAACCTAAAAGAAGGAAAACAAAAATTAAAATAACTAAATTATAAAAAGGGAGTTTATTAGGAGAGTGAGGCATACAGGTTCAGTTGGCTCCTGAAACTCAAAGAGGTAACATCTCCTCTAAAGGTGGCACGCCTGAAGAAGCCACAACGATGGCGAAACGTCGCGGCACCACCACAAAAGCCAACCTTTATACTTTATATAACAAAGGCGAACCTGCTAAATATAAGTTTAATATAACACTATTATAAGATAAATTAATCTAAAAAAACAATAATCATAACTTAAACTAAATATAGTAGAGGTGTCAGGGGGGTGACCAATCCTAGGTGGAGAGTGCACGTGGCAGGGGACCTCCGGGCACCTTGCTTAGATTCCCTAACCTAACCCGCCAGGTCCTCTAGGGGCGGTCGCCCTCCTGGCACTTCCTAAAACGCTAAATATAGCTCATCTAGCCCTCTCCCCTCCCCAACCCTAAACAGAACCTATTGTTCTAACCCTAAACAGAACCTTTTTGTCTAACCCTAATTGTCAGTAACCCTAACCCTAACCCCTAACCGGTAACCCTAATAGTCCCTAACCCTAGGTCCCTCTTCCCCGAAAAATTGTCCCGAGAGGACCAAATTTCCGCATCTCCTGGGTCCGTCCAACCCTAAAGGAAAATACGATGCGAGGTACGTAGCTGGTAAGACTCCCAAGCAGGGAGTACAGCCCAATGATTCCAAAATTGGATCATTGCCAACCGAATCCAAACCGGATCGGTAATCTTCCGGGAAGAGGAATTAGGAATGGGATGAAAAAGGGAAATTGGAAAGGGAAAACGGGATTGGGAATGCTGACTTTTGGGAAGACAATAATTGGAGTCAAATTGGGATTATTTTAAAAAATTTTATTGATCGGCAAAACCTGAAAAAAGGAAAAATCGGAATTATTCGTAAAACCAATTGGAATACTTACCTATAACCCTAGAAAAGGAGAAAAAAAGTAAAAAACACTTACCTGAAAAAGAAAGAAAAATACTTACCTGAAACCGAATTTGGTACTTACCTGTAACCCTAGAAAGGAAGGAAAAAATAACTTACCTGAATACAAATCGTATACTTACCGTAAAACCTAAATAAAGGATAAAGAATAATTACCGATTGGAAACCTAAAAGAAGGAAAACAAAAATTAAAATAACTAAATTATAAAAAGGGAGTTTATTAGGAGAGTGAGGCATACAGGTTCAGTTGGCTCCTGAAACTCAAAGAGGTAACATCTCCTCTAAAGGTGGCACGCCTGAAGAAGCCACAACGATGGCGAAACGTCGCGGCACCACCACAAAAGCCAACCTTTATACTTTATATAACAAAGGCGAACCTGCTAAATATAAGTTTAATATAACACTATTATAAGATAAATTAATCTAAAAAAACAATAATCATAACTTAAACTAAATATAGTAGAGGTGTCAGGGGGGTGACCAATCCTAGGTGGAGAGTGCACGTGGCAGGGGACCTCCGGGCACCTTGCTTAGATTCCCTAACCTAACCCGCCAGGTCCTCTAGGGGCGGTCGCCCTCCTGGCACTTCCTAAAACGCTAAATATAGCTCATCTAGCCCTCTCCCCTCCCCAACCCTAAACAGAACCTATTGTTCTAACCCTAAACAGAACCTTTTTGTCTAACCCTAATTGTCAGTAACCCTAACCCTAACCCCTAACCGGTAACCCTAATAGTCCCTAACCCTAGGTCCCTCTTCCCCGAAAAATTGTCCCGAGAGGACCAAATTTCCGCATCTCCTGGGTCCGTCCAACCCTAAAGGAAAATACGATGCGAGGTACGTAGCTGGTAAGACTCCCAAGCAGGGAGTACAGCCCAATGATTCCAAAATTGGATCATTGCCAACCGAATCCAAACCGGATCGGTAATCTTCCGGGAAGAGGAATTAGGAATGGGATGAAAAAGGGAAATTGGAAAGGGAAAACGGGATTGGGAATGCTGACTTTTGGGAAGACAATAATTGGAGTCAAATTGGGATTATTTTAAAAAATTTTATTGATCGGCAAAACCTGAAAAAAGGAAAAATCGGAATTATTCGTAAAACCAATTGGAATACTTACCTATAACCCTAGAAAAGGAGAAAAAAAGTAAAAAACACTTACCTGAAAAAGAAAGAAAAATACTTACCTGAAACCGAATTTGGTACTTACCTGTAACCCTAGAAAGGAAGGAAAAAATAACTTACCTGAATACAAATCGTATACTTACCGTAAAACCTAAATAAAGGATAAAGAATAATTACCGATTGGAAACCTAAAAGAAGGAAAACAAAAATTAAAATAACTAAATTATAAAAAGGGAGTTTATTAGGAGAGTGAGGCATACAGGTTCAGTTGGCTCCTGAAACTCAAAGAGGTAACATCTCCTCTAAAGGTGGCACGCCTGAAGAAGCCACAACGATGGCGAAACGTCGCGGCACCACCACAAAAGCCAACCTTTATACTTTATATAACAAAGGCGAACCTGCTAAATATAAGTTTAATATAACACTATTATAAGATAAATTAATCTAAAAAAACAATAATCATAACTTAAACTAAATATAGTAGAGGTGTCAGGGGGGTGACCAATCCTAGGTGGAGAGTGCACGTGGCAGGGGACCTCCGGGCACCTTGCTTAGATTCCCTAACCTAACCCGCCAGGTCCTCTAGGGGCGGTCGCCCTCCTGGCACTTCCTAAAACGCTAAATATAGCTCATCTAGCCCTCTCCCCTCCCCAACCCTAAACAGAACCTATTGTTCTAACCCTAAACAGAACCTTTTTGTCTAACCCTAATTGTCAGTAACCCTAACCCTAACCCCTAACCGGTAACCCTAATAGTCCCTAACCCTAGGTCCCTCTTCCCCGAAAAATTGTCCCGAGAGGACCAAATTTCCGCATCTCCTGGGTCCGTCCAACCCTAAAGGAAAATACGATGCGAGGTACGTAGCTGGTAAGACTCCCAAGCAGGGAGTACAGCCCAATGATTCCAAAATTGGATCATTGCCAACCGAATCCAAACCGGATCGGTAATCTTCCGGGAAGAGGAATTAGGAATGGGATGAAAAAGGGAAATTGGAAAGGGAAAACGGGATTGGGAATGCTGACTTTTGGGAAGACAATAATTGGAGTCAAATTGGGATTATTTTAAAAAATTTTATTGATCGGCAAAACCTGAAAAAAGGAAAAATCGGAATTATTCGTAAAACCAATTGGAATACTTACCTATAACCCTAGAAAAGGAGAAAAAAAGTAAAAAACACTTACCTGAAAAAGAAAGAAAAATACTTACCTGAAACCGAATTTGGTACTTACCTGTAACCCTAGAAAGGAAGGAAAAAATAACTTACCTGAATACAAATCGTATACTTACCGTAAAACCTAAATAAAGGATAAAGAATAATTACCGATTGGAAACCTAAAAGAAGGAAAACAAAAATTAAAATAACTAAATTATAAAAAGGGAGTTTATTAGGAGAGTGAGGCATACAGGTTCAGTTGGCTCCTGAAACTCAAAGAGGTAACATCTCCTCTAAAGGTGGCACGCCTGAAGAAGCCACAACGATGGCGAAACGTCGCGGCACCACCACAAAAGCCAACCTTTATACTTTATATAACAAAGGCGAACCTGCTAAATATAAGTTTAATATAACACTATTATAAGATAAATTAATCTAAAAAAACAATAATCATAACTTAAACTAAATATAGTAGAGGTGTCAGGGGGGTGACCAATCCTAGGTGGAGAGTGCACGTGGCAGGGGACCTCCGGGCACCTTGCTTAGATTCCCTAACCTAACCCGCCAGGTCCTCTAGGGGCGGTCGCCCTCCTGGCACTTCCTAAAACGCTAAATATAGCTCATCTAGCCCTCTCCCCTCCCCAACCCTAAACAGAACCTATTGTTCTAACCCTAAACAGAACCTTTTTGTCTAACCCTAATTGTCAGTAACCCTAACCCTAACCCCTAACCGGTAACCCTAATAGTCCCTAACCCTAGGTCCCTCTTCCCCGAAAAATTGTCCCGAGAGGACCAAATTTCCGCATCTCCTGGGTCCGTCCAACCCTAAAGGAAAATACGATGCGAGGTACGTAGCTGGTAAGACTCCCAAGCAGGGAGTACAGCCCAATGATTCCAAAATTGGATCATTGCCAACCGAATCCAAACCGGATCGGTAATCTTCCGGGAAGAGGAATTAGGAATGGGATGAAAAAGGGAAATTGGAAAGGGAAAACGGGATTGGGAATGCTGACTTTTGGGAAGACAATAATTGGAGTCAAATTGGGATTATTTTAAAAAATTTTATTGATCGGCAAAACCTGAAAAAAGGAAAAATCGGAATTATTCGTAAAACCAATTGGAATACTTACCTATAACCCTAGAAAAGGAGAAAAAAAGTAAAAAACACTTACCTGAAAAAGAAAGAAAAATACTTACCTGAAACCGAATTTGGTACTTACCTGTAACCCTAGAAAGGAAGGAAAAAATAACTTACCTGAATACAAATCGTATACTTACCGTAAAACCTAAATAAAGGATAAAGAATAATTACCGATTGGAAACCTAAAAGAAGGAAAACAAAAATTAAAATAACTAAATTATAAAAAGGGAGTTTATTAGGAGAGTGAGGCATACAGGTTCAGTTGGCTCCTGAAACTCAAAGAGGTAACATCTCCTCTAAAGGTGGCACGCCTGAAGAAGCCACAACGATGGCGAAACGTCGCGGCACCACCACAAAAGCCAACCTTTATACTTTATATAACAAAGGCGAACCTGCTAAATATAAGTTTAATATAACACTATTATAAGATAAATTAATCTAAAAAAACAATAATCATAACTTAAACTAAATATAGTAGAGGTGTCAGGGGGGTGACCAATCCTAGGTGGAGAGTGCACGTGGCAGGGGACCTCCGGGCACCTTGCTTAGATTCCCTAACCTAACCCGCCAGGTCCTCTAGGGGCGGTCGCCCTCCTGGCACTTCCTAAAACGCTAAATATAGCTCATCTAGCCCTCTCCCCTCCCCAACCCTAAACAGAACCTATTGTTCTAACCCTAAACAGAACCTTTTTGTCTAACCCTAATTGTCAGTAACCCTAACCCTAACCCCTAACCGGTAACCCTAATAGTCCCTAACCCTAGGTCCCTCTTCCCCGAAAAATTGTCCCGAGAGGACCAAATTTCCGCATCTCCTGGGTCCGTCCAACCCTAAAGGAAAATACGATGCGAGGTACGTAGCTGGTAAGACTCCCAAGCAGGGAGTACAGCCCAATGATTCCAAAATTGGATCATTGCCAACCGAATCCAAACCGGATCGGTAATCTTCCGGGAAGAGGAATTAGGAATGGGATGAAAAAGGGAAATTGGAAAGGGAAAACGGGATTGGGAATGCTGACTTTTGGGAAGACAATAATTGGAGTCAAATTGGGATTATTTTAAAAAATTTTATTGATCGGCAAAACCTGAAAAAAGGAAAAATCGGAATTATTCGTAAAACCAATTGGAATACTTACCTATAACCCTAGAAAAGGAGAAAAAAAGTAAAAAACACTTACCTGAAAAAGAAAGAAAAATACTTACCTGAAACCGAATTTGGTACTTACCTGTAACCCTAGAAAGGAAGGAAAAAATAACTTACCTGAATACAAATCGTATACTTACCGTAAAACCTAAATAAAGGATAAAGAATAATTACCGATTGGAAACCTAAAAGAAGGAAAACAAAAATTAAAATAACTAAATTATAAAAAGGGAGTTTATTAGGAGAGTGAGGCATACAGGTTCAGTTGGCTCCTGAAACTCAAAGAGGTAACATCTCCTCTAAAGGTGGCACGCCTGAAGAAGCCACAACGATGGCGAAACGTCGCGGCACCACCACAAAAGCCAACCTTTATACTTTATATAACAAAGGCGAACCTGCTAAATATAAGTTTAATATAACACTATTATAAGATAAATTAATCTAAAAAAACAATAATCATAACTTAAACTAAATATAGTAGAGGTGTCAGGGGGGTGACCAATCCTAGGTGGAGAGTGCACGTGGCAGGGGACCTCCGGGCACCTTGCTTAGATTCCCTAACCTAACCCGCCAGGTCCTCTAGGGGCGGTCGCCCTCCTGGCACTTCCTAAAACGCTAAATATAGCTCATCTAGCCCTCTCCCCTCCCCAACCCTAAACAGAACCTATTGTTCTAACCCTAAACAGAACCTTTTTGTCTAACCCTAATTGTCAGTAACCCTAACCCTAACCCCTAACCGGTAACCCTAATAGTCCCTAACCCTAGGTCCCTCTTCCCCGAAAAATTGTCCCGAGAGGACCAAATTTCCGCATCTCCTGGGTCCGTCCAACCCTAAAGGAAAATACGATGCGAGGTACGTAGCTGGTAAGACTCCCAAGCAGGGAGTACAGCCCAATGATTCCAAAATTGGATCATTGCCAACCGAATCCAAACCGGATCGGTAATCTTCCGGGAAGAGGAATTAGGAATGGGATGAAAAAGGGAAATTGGAAAGGGAAAACGGGATTGGGAATGCTGACTTTTGGGAAGACAATAATTGGAGTCAAATTGGGATTATTTTAAAAAATTTTATTGATCGGCAAAACCTGAAAAAAGGAAAAATCGGAATTATTCGTAAAACCAATTGGAATACTTACCTATAACCCTAGAAAAGGAGAAAAAAAGTAAAAAACACTTACCTGAAAAAGAAAGAAAAATACTTACCTGAAACCGAATTTGGTACTTACCTGTAACCCTAGAAAGGAAGGAAAAAATAACTTACCTGAATACAAATCGTATACTTACCGTAAAACCTAAATAAAGGATAAAGAATAATTACCGATTGGAAACCTAAAAGAAGGAAAACAAAAATTAAAATAACTAAATTATAAAAAGGGAGTTTATTAGGAGAGTGAGGCATACAGGTTCAGTTGGCTCCTGAAACTCAAAGAGGTAACATCTCCTCTAAAGGTGGCACGCCTGAAGAAGCCACAACGATGGCGAAACGTCGCGGCACCACCACAAAAGCCAACCTTTATACTTTATATAACAAAGGCGAACCTGCTAAATATAAGTTTAATATAACACTATTATAAGATAAATTAATCTAAAAAAACAATAATCATAACTTAAACTAAATATAGTAGAGGTGTCAGGGGGGTGACCAATCCTAGGTGGAGAGTGCACGTGGCAGGGGACCTCCGGGCACCTTGCTTAGATTCCCTAACCTAACCCGCCAGGTCCTCTAGGGGCGGTCGCCCTCCTGGCACTTCCTAAAACGCTAAATATAGCTCATCTAGCCCTCTCCCCTCCCCAACCCTAAACAGAACCTATTGTTCTAACCCTAAACAGAACCTTTTTGTCTAACCCTAATTGTCAGTAACCCTAACCCTAACCCCTAACCGGTAACCCTAATAGTCCCTAACCCTAGGTCCCTCTTCCCCGAAAAATTGTCCCGAGAGGACCAAATTTCCGCATCTCCTGGGTCCGTCCAACCCTAAAGGAAAATACGATGCGAGGTACGTAGCTGGTAAGACTCCCAAGCAGGGAGTACAGCCCAATGATTCCAAAATTGGATCATTGCCAACCGAATCCAAACCGGATCGGTAATCTTCCGGGAAGAGGAATTAGGAATGGGATGAAAAAGGGAAATTGGAAAGGGAAAACGGGATTGGGAATGCTGACTTTTGGGAAGACAATAATTGGAGTCAAATTGGGATTATTTTAAAAAATTTTATTGATCGGCAAAACCTGAAAAAAGGAAAAATCGGAATTATTCGTAAAACCAATTGGAATACTTACCTATAACCCTAGAAAAGGAGAAAAAAAGTAAAAAACACTTACCTGAAAAAGAAAGAAAAATACTTACCTGAAACCGAATTTGGTACTTACCTGTAACCCTAGAAAGGAAGGAAAAAATAACTTACCTGAATACAAATCGTATACTTACCGTAAAACCTAAATAAAGGATAAAGAATAATTACCGATTGGAAACCTAAAAGAAGGAAAACAAAAATTAAAATAACTAAATTATAAAAAGGGAGTTTATTAGGAGAGTGAGGCATACAGGTTCAGTTGGCTCCTGAAACTCAAAGAGGTAACATCTCCTCTAAAGGTGGCACGCCTGAAGAAGCCACAACGATGGCGAAACGTCGCGGCACCACCACAAAAGCCAACCTTTATACTTTATATAACAAAGGCGAACCTGCTAAATATAAGTTTAATATAACACTATTATAAGATAAATTAATCTAAAAAAACAATAATCATAACTTAAACTAAATATAGTAGAGGTGTCAGGGGGGTGACCAATCCTAGGTGGAGAGTGCACGTGGCAGGGGACCTCCGGGCACCTTGCTTAGATTCCCTAACCTAACCCGCCAGGTCCTCTAGGGGCGGTCGCCCTCCTGGCACTTCCTAAAACGCTAAATATAGCTCATCTAGCCCTCTCCCCTCCCCAACCCTAAACAGAACCTATTGTTCTAACCCTAAACAGAACCTTTTTGTCTAACCCTAATTGTCAGTAACCCTAACCCTAACCCCTAACCGGTAACCCTAATAGTCCCTAACCCTAGGTCCCTCTTCCCCGAAAAATTGTCCCGAGAGGACCAAATTTCCGCATCTCCTGGGTCCGTCCAACCCTAAAGGAAAATACGATGCGAGGTACGTAGCTGGTAAGACTCCCAAGCAGGGAGTACAGCCCAATGATTCCAAAATTGGATCATTGCCAACCGAATCCAAACCGGATCGGTAATCTTCCGGGAAGAGGAATTAGGAATGGGATGAAAAAGGGAAATTGGAAAGGGAAAACGGGATTGGGAATGCTGACTTTTGGGAAGACAATAATTGGAGTCAAATTGGGATTATTTTAAAAAATTTTATTGATCGGCAAAACCTGAAAAAAGGAAAAATCGGAATTATTCGTAAAACCAATTGGAATACTTACCTATAACCCTAGAAAAGGAGAAAAAAAGTAAAAAACACTTACCTGAAAAAGAAAGAAAAATACTTACCTGAAACCGAATTTGGTACTTACCTGTAACCCTAGAAAGGAAGGAAAAAATAACTTACCTGAATACAAATCGTATACTTACCGTAAAACCTAAATAAAGGATAAAGAATAATTACCGATTGGAAACCTAAAAGAAGGAAAACAAAAATTAAAATAACTAAATTATAAAAAGGGAGTTTATTAGGAGAGTGAGACATACAGGTTCAGTTGGCTCCTGAAACTCAAAGAGGTAACATCTCCTCTAAAGGTGGCACGCCTGAAGAAGCCACAACGATGGCGAAACGTCGCGGCACCACCACAAAAGCCAACCTTTATACTTTATATAACAAAGGCGAACCTGCTAAATATAAGTTTAATATAACACTATTATAAGATAAATTAATCTAAAAAAACAATAATCATAACTTAAACTAAATATAGTAGAGGTGTCAGGGGGGTGACCAATCCTAGGTGGAGAGTGCACGTGGCAGGGGACCTCCGGGCACCTTGCTTAGATTCCCTAACCTAACCCGCCAGGTCCTCTAGGGGCGGTCGCCCTCCTGGCACTTCCTAAAACGCTAAATATAGCTCATCTAGCCCTCTCCCCTCCCCAACCCTAAACAGAACCTATTGTTCTAACCCTAAACAGAACCTTTTTGTCTAACCCTAATTGTCAGTAACCCTAACCCTAACCCCTAACCGGTAACCCTAATAGTCCCTAACCCTAGGTCCCTCTTCCCCGAAAAATTGTCCCGAGAGGACCAAATTTCCGCATCTCCTGGGTCCGTCCAACCCTAAAGGAAAATACGATGCGAGGTACGTAGCTGGTAAGACTCCCAAGCAGGGAGTACAGCCCAATGATTCCAAAATTGGATCATTGCCAACCGAATCCAAACCGGATCGGTAATCTTCCGGGAAGAGGAATTAGGAATGGGATGAAAAAGGGAAATTGGAAAGGGAAAACGGGATTGGGAATGCTGACTTTTGGGAAGACAATAATTGGAGTCAAATTGGGATTATTTTAAAAAATTTTATTGATCGGCAAAACCTGAAAAAAGGAAAAATCGGAATTATTCGTAAAACCAATTGGAATACTTACCTATAACCCTAGAAAAGGAGAAAAAAAGTAAAAAACACTTACCTGAAAAAGAAAGAAAAATACTTACCTGAAACCGAATTTGGTACTTACCTGTAACCCTAGAAAGGAAGGAAAAAATAACTTACCTGAATACAAATCGTATACTTACCGTAAAACCTAAATAAAGGATAAAGAATAATTACCGATTGGAAACCTAAAAGAAGGAAAACAAAAATTAAAATAACTAAATTATAAAAAGGGAGTTTATTAGGAGAGTGAGGCATACAGGTTCAGTTGGCTCCTGAAACTCAAAGAGGTAACATCTCCTCTAAAGGTGGCACGCCTGAAGAAGCCACAACGATGGCGAAACGTCGCGGCACCACCACAAAAGCCAACCTTTATACTTTATATAACAAAGGCGAACCTGCTAAATATAAGTTTAATATAACACTATTATAAGATAAATTAATCTAAAAAAACAATAATCATAACTTAAACTAAATATAGTAGAGGTGTCAGGGGGGTGACCAATCCTAGGTGGAGAGTGCACGTGGCAGGGGACCTCCGGGCACCTTGCTTAGATTCCCTAACCTAACCCGCCAGGTCCTCTAGGGGCGGTCGCCCTCCTGGCACTTCCTAAAACGCTAAATATAGCTCATCTAGCCCTCTCCCCTCCCCAACCCTAAACAGAACCTATTGTTCTAACCCTAAACAGAACCTTTTTGTCTAACCCTAATTGTCAGTAACCCTAACCCTAACCCCTAACCGGTAACCCTAATAGTCCCTAACCCTAGGTCCCTCTTCCCCGAAAAATTGTCCCGAGAGGACCAAATTTCCGCATCTCCTGGGTCCGTCCAACCCTAAAGGAAAATACGATGCGAGGTACGTAGCTGGTAAGACTCCCAAGCAGGGAGTACAGCCCAATGATTCCAAAATTGGATCATTGCCAACCGAATCCAAACCGGATCGGTAATCTTCCGGGAAGAGGAATTAGGAATGGGATGAAAAAGGGAAATTGGAAAGGGAAAACGGGATTGGGAATGCTGACTTTTGGGAAGACAATAATTGGAGTCAAATTGGGATTATTTTAAAAAATTTTATTGATCGGCAAAACCTGAAAAAAGGAAAAATCGGAATTATTCGTAAAACCAATTGGAATACTTACCTATAACCCTAGAAAAGGAGAAAAAAAGTAAAAAACACTTACCTGAAAAAGAAAGAAAAATACTTACCTGAAACCGAATTTGGTACTTACCTGTAACCCTAGAAAGGAAGGAAAAAATAACTTACCTGAATACAAATCGTATACTTACCGTAAAACCTAAATAAAGGATAAAGAATAATTACCGATTGGAAACCTAAAAGAAGGAAAACAAAAATTAAAATAACTAAATTATAAAAAGGGAGTTTATTAGGAGAGTGAGGCATACAGGTTCAGTTGGCTCCTGAAACTCAAAGAGGTAACATCTCCTCTAAAGGTGGCACGCCTGAAGAAGCCACAACGATGGCGAAACGTCGCGGCACCACCACAAAAGCCAACCTTTATACTTTATATAACAAAGGCGAACCTGCTAAATATAAGTTTAATATAACACTATTATAAGATAAATTAATCTAAAAAAACAATAATCATAACTTAAACTAAATATAGTAGAGGTGTCAGGGGGGTGACCAATCCTAGGTGGAGAGTGCACGTGGCAGGGGACCTCCGGGCACCTTGCTTAGATTCCCTAACCTAACCCGCCAGGTCCTCTAGGGGCGGTCGCCCTCCTGGCACTTCCTAAAACGCTAAATATAGCTCATCTAGCCCTCTCCCCTCCCCAACCCTAAACAGAACCTATTGTTCTAACCCTAAACAGAACCTTTTTGTCTAACCCTAATTGTCAGTAACCCTAACCCTAACCCCTAACCGGTAACCCTAATAGTCCCTAACCCTAGGTCCCTCTTCCCCGAAAAATTGTCCCGAGAGGACCAAATTTCCGCATCTCCTGGGTCCGTCCAACCCTAAAGGAAAATACGATGCGAGGTACGTAGCTGGTAAGACTCCCAAGCAGGGAGTACAGCCCAATGATTCCAAAATTGGATCATTGCCAACCGAATCCAAACCGGATCGGTAATCTTCCGGGAAGAGGAATTAGGAATGGGATGAAAAAGGGAAATTGGAAAGGGAAAACGGGATTGGGAATGCTGACTTTTGGGAAGACAATAATTGGAGTCAAATTGGGATTATTTTAAAAAATTTTATTGATCGGCAAAACCTGAAAAAAGGAAAAATCGGAATTATTCGTAAAACCAATTGGAATACTTACCTATAACCCTAGAAAAGGAGAAAAAAAGTAAAAAACACTTACCTGAAAAAGAAAGAAAAATACTTACCTGAAACCGAATTTGGTACTTACCTGTAACCCTAGAAAGGAAGGAAAAAATAACTTACCTGAATACAAATCGTATACTTACCGTAAAACCTAAATAAAGGATAAAGAATAATTACCGATTGGAAACCTAAAAGAAGGAAAACAAAAATTAAAATAACTAAATTATAAAAAGGGAGTTTATTAGGAGAGTGAGGCATACAGGTTCAGTTGGCTCCTGAAACTCAAAGAGGTAACATCTCCTCTAAAGGTGGCACGCCTGAAGAAGCCACAACGATGGCGAAACGTCGCGGCACCACCACAAAAGCCAACCTTTATACTTTATATAACAAAGGCGAACCTGCTAAATATAAGTTTAATATAACACTATTATAAGATAAATTAATCTAAAAAAACAATAATCATAACTTAAACTAAATATAGTAGAGGTGTCAGGGGGGTGACCAATCCTAGGTGGAGAGTGCACGTGGCAGGGGACCTCCGGGCACCTTGCTTAGATTCCCTAACCTAACCCGCCAGGTCCTCTAGGGGCGGTCGCCCTCCTGGCACTTCCTAAAACGCTAAATATAGCTCATCTAGCCCTCTCCCCTCCCCAACCCTAAACAGAACCTATTGTTCTAACCCTAAACAGAACCTTTTTGTCTAACCCTAATTGTCAGTAACCCTAACCCTAACCCCTAACCGGTAACCCTAATAGTCCCTAACCCTAGGTCCCTCTTCCCCGAAAAATTGTCCCGAGAGGACCAAATTTCCGCATCTCCTGGGTCCGTCCAACCCTAAAGGAAAATACGATGCGAGGTACGTAGCTGGTAAGACTCCCAAGCAGGGAGTACAGCCCAATGATTCCAAAATTGGATCATTGCCAACCGAATCCAAACCGGATCGGTAATCTTCCGGGAAGAGGAATTAGGAATGGGATGAAAAAGGGAAATTGGAAAGGGAAAACGGGATTGGGAATGCTGACTTTTGGGAAGACAATAATTGGAGTCAAATTGGGATTATTTTAAAAAATTTTATTGATCGGCAAAACCTGAAAAAAGGAAAAATCGGAATTATTCGTAAAACCAATTGGAATACTTACCTATAACCCTAGAAAAGGAGAAAAAAAGTAAAAAACACTTACCTGAAAAAGAAAGAAAAATACTTACCTGAAACCGAATTTGGTACTTACCTGTAACCCTAGAAAGGAAGGAAAAAATAACTTACCTGAATACAAATCGTATACTTACCGTAAAACCTAAATAAAGGATAAAGAATAATTACCGATTGGAAACCTAAAAGAAGGAAAACAAAAATTAAAATAACTAAATTATAAAAAGGGAGTTTATTAGGAGAGTGAGGCATACAGGTTCAGTTGGCTCCTGAAACTCAAAGAGGTAACATCTCCTCTAAAGGTGGCACGCCTGAAGAAGCCACAACGATGGCGAAACGTCGCGGCACCACCACAAAAGCCAACCTTTATACTTTATATAACAAAGGCGAACCTGCTAAATATAAGTTTAATATAACACTATTATAAGATAAATTAATCTAAAAAAACAATAATCATAACTTAAACTAAATATAGTAGAGGTGTCAGGGGGGTGACCAATCCTAGGTGGAGAGTGCACGTGGCAGGGGACCTCCGGGCACCTTGCTTAGATTCCCTAACCTAACCCGCCAGGTCCTCTAGGGGCGGTCGCCCTCCTGGCACTTCCTAAAACGCTAAATATAGCTCATCTAGCCCTCTCCCCTCCCCAACCCTAAACAGAACCTATTGTTCTAACCCTAAACAGAACCTTTTTGTCTAACCCTAATTGTCAGTAACCCTAACCCTAACCCCTAACCGGTAACCCTAATAGTCCCTAACCCTAGGTCCCTCTTCCCCGAAAAATTGTCCCGAGAGGACCAAATTTCCGCATCTCCTGGGTCCGTCCAACCCTAAAGGAAAATACGATGCGAGGTACGTAGCTGGTAAGACTCCCAAGCAGGGAGTACAGCCCAATGATTCCAAAATTGGATCATTGCCAACCGAATCCAAACCGGATCGGTAATCTTCCGGGAAGAGGAATTAGGAATGGGATGAAAAAGGGAAATTGGAAAGGGAAAACGGGATTGGGAATGCTGACTTTTGGGAAGACAATAATTGGAGTCAAATTGGGATTATTTTAAAAAATTTTATTGATCGGCAAAACCTGAAAAAAGGAAAAATCGGAATTATTCGTAAAACCAATTGGAATACTTACCTATAACCCTAGAAAAGGAGAAAAAAAGTAAAAAACACTTACCTGAAAAAGAAAGAAAAATACTTACCTGAAACCGAATTTGGTACTTACCTGTAACCCTAGAAAGGAAGGAAAAAATAACTTACCTGAATACAAATCGTATACTTACCGTAAAACCTAAATAAAGGATAAAGAATAATTACCGATTGGAAACCTAAAAGAAGGAAAACAAAAATTAAAATAACTAAATTATAAAAAGGGAGTTTATTAGGAGAGTGAGGCATACAGGTTCAGTTGGCTCCTGAAACTCAAAGAGGTAACATCTCCTCTAAAGGTGGCACGCCTGAAGAAGCCACAACGATGGCGAAACGTCGCGGCACCACCACAAAAGCCAACCTTTATACTTTATATAACAAAGGCGAACCTGCTAAATATAAGTTTAATATAACACTATTATAAGATAAATTAATCTAAAAAAACAATAATCATAACTTAAACTAAATATAGTAGAGGTGTCAGGGGGGTGACCAATCCTAGGTGGAGAGTGCACGTGGCAGGGGACCTCCGGGCACCTTGCTTAGATTCCCTAACCTAACCCGCCAGGTCCTCTAGGGGCGGTCGCCCTCCTGGCACTTCCTAAAACGCTAAATATAGCTCATCTAGCCCTCTCCCCTCCCCAACCCTAAACAGAACCTATTGTTCTAACCCTAAACAGAACCTTTTTGTCTAACCCTAATTGTCAGTAACCCTAACCCTAACCCCTAACCGGTAACCCTAATAGTCCCTAACCCTAGGTCCCTCTTCCCCGAAAAATTGTCCCGAGAGGACCAAATTTCCGCATCTCCTGGGTCCGTCCAACCCTAAAGGAAAATACGATGCGAGGTACGTAGCTGGTAAGACTCCCAAGCAGGGAGTACAGCCCAATGATTCCAAAATTGGATCATTGCCAACCGAATCCAAACCGGATCGGTAATCTTCCGGGAAGAGGAATTAGGAATGGGATGAAAAAGGGAAATTGGAAAGGGAAAACGGGATTGGGAATGCTGACTTTTGGGAAGACAATAATTGGAGTCAAATTGGGATTATTTTAAAAAATTTTATTGATCGGCAAAACCTGAAAAAAGGAAAAATCGGAATTATTCGTAAAACCAATTGGAATACTTACCTATAACCCTAGAAAAGGAGAAAAAAAGTAAAAAACACTTACCTGAAAAAGAAAGAAAAATACTTACCTGAAACCGAATTTGGTACTTACCTGTAACCCTAGAAAGGAAGGAAAAAATAACTTACCTGAATACAAATCGTATACTTACCGTAAAACCTAAATAAAGGATAAAGAATAATTACCGATTGGAAACCTAAAAGAAGGAAAACAAAAATTAAAATAACTAAATTATAAAAAGGGAGTTTATTAGGAGAGTGAGGCATACAGGTTCAGTTGGCTCCTGAAACTCAAAGAGGTAACATCTCCTCTAAAGGTGGCACGCCTGAAGAAGCCACAACGATGGCGAAACGTCGCGGCACCACCACAAAAGCCAACCTTTATACTTTATATAACAAAGGCGAACCTGCTAAATATAAGTTTAATATAACACTATTATAAGATAAATTAATCTAAAAAAACAATAATCATAACTTAAACTAAATATAGTAGAGGTGTCAGGGGGGTGACCAATCCTAGGTGGAGAGTGCACGTGGCAGGGGACCTCCGGGCACCTTGCTTAGATTCCCTAACCTAACCCGCCAGGTCCTCTAGGGGCGGTCGCCCTCCTGGCACTTCCTAAAACGCTAAATATAGCTCATCTAGCCCTCTCCCCTCCCCAACCCTAAACAGAACCTATTGTTCTAACCCTAAACAGAACCTTTTTGTCTAACCCTAATTGTCAGTAACCCTAACCCTAACCCCTAACCGGTAACCCTAATAGTCCCTAACCCTAGGTCCCTCTTCCCCGAAAAATTGTCCCGAGAGGACCAAATTTCCGCATCTCCTGGGTCCGTCCAACCCTAAAGGAAAATACGATGCGAGGTACGTAGCTGGTAAGACTCCCAAGCAGGGAGTACAGCCCAATGATTCCAAAATTGGATCATTGCCAACCGAATCCAAACCGGATCGGTAATCTTCCGGGAAGAGGAATTAGGAATGGGATGAAAAAGGGAAATTGGAAAGGGAAAACGGGATTGGGAATGCTGACTTTTGGGAAGACAATAATTGGAGTCAAATTGGGATTATTTTAAAAAATTTTATTGATCGGCAAAACCTGAAAAAAGGAAAAATCGGAATTATTCGTAAAACCAATTGGAATACTTACCTATAACCCTAGAAAAGGAGAAAAAAAGTAAAAAACACTTACCTGAAAAAGAAAGAAAAATACTTACCTGAAACCGAATTTGGTACTTACCTGTAACCCTAGAAAGGAAGGAAAAAATAACTTACCTGAATACAAATCGTATACTTACCGTAAAACCTAAATAAAGGATAAAGAATAATTACCGATTGGAAACCTAAAAGAAGGAAAACAAAAATTAAAATAACTAAATTATAAAAAGGGAGTTTATTAGGAGAGTGAGGCATACAGGTTCAGTTGGCTCCTGAAACTCAAAGAGGTAACATCTCCTCTAAAGGTGGCACGCCTGAAGAAGCCACAACGATGGCGAAACGTCGCGGCACCACCACAAAAGCCAACCTTTATACTTTATATAACAAAGGCGAACCTGCTAAATATAAGTTTAATATAACACTATTATAAGATAAATTAATCTAAAAAAACAATAATCATAACTTAAACTAAATATAGTAGAGGTGTCAGGGGGGTGACCAATCCTAGGTGGAGAGTGCACGTGGCAGGGGACCTCCGGGCACCTTGCTTAGATTCCCTAACCTAACCCGCCAGGTCCTCTAGGGGCGGTCGCCCTCCTGGCACTTCCTAAAACGCTAAATATAGCTCATCTAGCCCTCTCCCCTCCCCAACCCTAAACAGAACCTATTGTTCTAACCCTAAACAGAACCTTTTTGTCTAACCCTAATTGTCAGTAACCCTAACCCTAACCCCTAACCGGTAACCCTAATAGTCCCTAACCCTAGGTCCCTCTTCCCCGAAAAATTGTCCCGAGAGGACCAAATTTCCGCATCTCCTGGGTCCGTCCAACCCTAAAGGAAAATACGATGCGAGGTACGTAGCTGGTAAGACTCCCAAGCAGGGAGTACAGCCCAATGATTCCAAAATTGGATCATTGCCAACCGAATCCAAACCGGATCGGTAATCTTCCGGGAAGAGGAATTAGGAATGGGATGAAAAAGGGAAATTGGAAAGGGAAAACGGGATTGGGAATGCTGACTTTTGGGAAGACAATAATTGGAGTCAAATTGGGATTATTTTAAAAAATTTTATTGATCGGCAAAACCTGAAAAAAGGAAAAATCGGAATTATTCGTAAAACCAATTGGAATACTTACCTATAACCCTAGAAAAGGAGAAAAAAAGTAAAAAACACTTACCTGAAAAAGAAAGAAAAATACTTACCTGAAACCGAATTTGGTACTTACCTGTAACCCTAGAAAGGAAGGAAAAAATAACTTACCTGAATACAAATCGTATACTTACCGTAAAACCTAAATAAAGGATAAAGAATAATTACCGATTGGAAACCTAAAAGAAGGAAAACAAAAATTAAAATAACTAAATTATAAAAAGGGAGTTTATTAGGAGAGTGAGGCATACAGGTTCAGTTGGCTCCTGAAACTCAAAGAGGTAACATCTCCTCTAAAGGTGGCACGCCTGAAGAAGCCACAACGATGGCGAAACGTCGCGGCACCACCACAAAAGCCAACCTTTATACTTTATATAACAAAGGCGAACCTGCTAAATATAAGTTTAATATAACACTATTATAAGATAAATTAATCTAAAAAAACAATAATCATAACTTAAACTAAATATAGTAGAGGTGTCAGGGGGGTGACCAATCCTAGGTGGAGAGTGCACGTGGCAGGGGACCTCCGGGCACCTTGCTTAGATTCCCTAACCTAACCCGCCAGGTCCTCTAGGGGCGGTCGCCCTCCTGGCACTTCCTAAAACGCTAAATATAGCTCATCTAGCCCTCTCCCCTCCCCAACCCTAAACAGAACCTATTGTTCTAACCCTAAACAGAACCTTTTTGTCTAACCCTAATTGTCAGTAACCCTAACCCTAACCCCTAACCGGTAACCCTAATAGTCCCTAACCCTAGGTCCCTCTTCCCCGAAAAATTGTCCCGAGAGGACCAAATTTCCGCATCTCCTGGGTCCGTCCAACCCTAAAGGAAAATACGATGCGAGGTACGTAGCTGGTAAGACTCCCAAGCAGGGAGTACAGCCCAATGATTCCAAAATTGGATCATTGCCAACCGAATCCAAACCGGATCGGTAATCTTCCGGGAAGAGGAATTAGGAATGGGATGAAAAAGGGAAATTGGAAAGGGAAAACGGGATTGGGAATGCTGACTTTTGGGAAGACAATAATTGGAGTCAAATTGGGATTATTTTAAAAAATTTTATTGATCGGCAAAACCTGAAAAAAGGAAAAATCGGAATTATTCGTAAAACCAATTGGAATACTTACCTATAACCCTAGAAAAGGAGAAAAAAAGTAAAAAACACTTACCTGAAAAAGAAAGAAAAATACTTACCTGAAACCGAATTTGGTACTTACCTGTAACCCTAGAAAGGAAGGAAAAAATAACTTACCTGAATACAAATCGTATACTTACCGTAAAACCTAAATAAAGGATAAAGAATAATTACCGATTGGAAACCTAAAAGAAGGAAAACAAAAATTAAAATAACTAAATTATAAAAAGGGAGTTTATTAGGAGAGTGAGGCATACAGGTTCAGTTGGCTCCTGAAACTCAAAGAGGTAACATCTCCTCTAAAGGTGGCACGCCTGAAGAAGCCACAACGATGGCGAAACGTCGCGGCACCACCACAAAAGCCAACCTTTATACTTTATATAACAAAGGCGAACCTGCTAAATATAAGTTTAATATAACACTATTATAAGATAAATTAATCTAAAAAAACAATAATCATAACTTAAACTAAATATAGTAGAGGTGTCAGGGGGGTGACCAATCCTAGGTGGAGAGTGCACGTGGCAGGGGACCTCCGGGCACCTTGCTTAGATTCCCTAACCTAACCCGCCAGGTCCTCTAGGGGCGGTCGCCCTCC
Source organism: Eupleurogrammus muticus (assembly GCA_036785175.1). Taxonomy (NCBI): domain Eukaryota; kingdom Metazoa; phylum Chordata; class Actinopteri; order Scombriformes; family Trichiuridae; genus Eupleurogrammus; species Eupleurogrammus muticus. Next base: position 3,540 of record JAYKQN010000132.1, on the reverse strand, counting down.
TGGCACTTCCTAAAACGCTAAATATAGCTCATCTAGCCCTCTCCCCTCCCCAACCCTAAACAGAACCTATTGTTCTAACCCTAAACAGAACCTTTTTGTCTAACCCTAATTGTCAGTAACCCTAACCCTAACCCCTAACCGGTAACCCTAATAGTCCCTAACCCTAGGTCCCTCTTCCCCGAAAAATTGTCCCGAGAGGACCAAATTTCCGCATCTCCTGGGTCCGTCCAACCCTAAAGGAAAATACGATGCGAGGTACGTAGCTGGTAAGACTCCCAAGCAGGGAGTACAGCCCAATGATTCCAAAATTGGATCATTGCCAACCGAATCCAAACCGGATCGGTAATCTTCCGGGAAGAGGAATTAGGAATGGGATGAAAAAGGGAAATTGGAAAGGGAAAACGGGATTGGGAATGCTGACTTTTGGGAAGACAATAATTGGAGTCAAATTGGGATTATTTTAAAAAATTTTATTGATCGGCAAAACCTGAAAAAAGGAAAAATCGGAATTATTCGTAAAACCAATTGGAATACTTACCTATAACCCTAGAAAAGGAGAAAAAAAGTAAAAAACACTTACCTGAAAAAGAAAGAAAAATACTTACCTGAAACCGAATTTGGTACTTACCTGTAACCCTAGAAAGGAAGGAAAAAATAACTTACCTGAATACAAATCGTATACTTACCGTAAAACCTAAATAAAGGATAAAGAATAATTACCGATTGGAAACCTAAAAGAAGGAAAACAAAAATTAAAATAACTAAATTATAAAAAGGGAGTTTATTAGGAGAGTGAGGCATACAGGTTCAGTTGGCTCCTGAAACTCAAAGAGGTAACATCTCCTCTAAAGGTGGCACGCCTGAAGAAGCCACAACGATGGCGAAACGTCGCGGCACCACCACAAAAGCCAACCTTTATACTTTATATAACAAAGGCGAACCTGCTAAATATAAGTTTAATATAACACTATTATAAGATAAATTAATCTAAAAAAACAATAATCATAACTTAAACTAAATATAGTAGAGGTGTCAGGGGGGTGACCAATCCTAGGTGGAGAGTGCACGTGGCAGGGGACCTCCGGGCACCTTGCTTAGATTCCCTAACCTAACCCGCCAGGTCCTCTAGGGGCGGTCGCCCTCCTGGCACTTCCTAAAACGCTAAATATAGCTCATCTAGCCCTCTCCCCTCCCCAACCCTAAACAGAACCTATTGTTCTAACCCTAAACAGAACCTTTTTGTCTAACCCTAATTGTCAGTAACCCTAACCCTAACCCCTAACCGGTAACCCTAATAGTCCCTAACCCTAGGTCCCTCTTCCCCGAAAAATTGTCCCGAGAGGACCAAATTTCCGCATCTCCTGGGTCCGTCCAACCCTAAAGGAAAATACGATGCGAGGTACGTAGCTGGTAAGACTCCCAAGCAGGGAGTACAGCCCAATGATTCCAAAATTGGATCATTGCCAACCGAATCCAAACCGGATCGGTAATCTTCCGGGAAGAGGAATTAGGAATGGGATGAAAAAGGGAAATTGGAAAGGGAAAACGGGATTGGGAATGCTGACTTTTGGGAAGACAATAATTGGAGTCAAATTGGGATTATTTTAAAAAATTTTATTGATCGGCAAAACCTGAAAAAAGGAAAAATCGGAATTATTCGTAAAACCAATTGGAATACTTACCTATAACCCTAGAAAAGGAGAAAAAAAGTAAAAAACACTTACCTGAAAAAGAAAGAAAAATACTTACCTGAAACCGAATTTGGTACTTACCTGTAACCCTAGAAAGGAAGGAAAAAATAACTTACCTGAATACAAATCGTATACTTACCGTAAAACCTAAATAAAGGATAAAGAATAATTACCGATTGGAAACCTAAAAGAAGGAAAACAAAAATTAAAATAACTAAATTATAAAAAGGGAGTTTATTAGGAGAGTGAGGCATACAGGTTCAGTTGGCTCCTGAAACTCAAAGAGGTAACATCTCCTCTAAAGGTGGCACGCCTGAAGAAGCCACAACGATGGCGAAACGTCGCGGCACCACCACAAAAGCCAACCTTTATACTTTATATAACAAAGGCGAACCTGCTAAATATAAGTTTAATATAACACTATTATAAGATAAATTAATCTAAAAAAACAATAATCATAACTTAAACTAAATATAGTAGAGGTGTCAGGGGGGTGACCAATCCTAGGTGGAGAGTGCACGTGGCAGGGGACCTCCGGGCACCTTGCTTAGATTCCCTAACCTAACCCGCCAGGTCCTCTAGGGGCGGTCGCCCTCCTGGCACTTCCTAAAACGCTAAATATAGCTCATCTAGCCCTCTCCCCTCCCCAACCCTAAACAGAACCTATTGTTCTAACCCTAAACAGAACCTTTTTGTCTAACCCTAATTGTCAGTAACCCTAACCCTAACCCCTAACCGGTAACCCTAATAGTCCCTAACCCTAGGTCCCTCTTCCCCGAAAAATTGTCCCGAGAGGACCAAATTTCCGCATCTCCTGGGTCCGTCCAACCCTAAAGGAAAATACGATGCGAGGTACGTAGCTGGTAAGACTCCCAAGCAGGGAGTACAGCCCAATGATTCCAAAATTGGATCATTGCCAACCGAATCCAAACCGGATCGGTAATCTTCCGGGAAGAGGAATTAGGAATGGGATGAAAAAGGGAAATTGGAAAGGGAAAACGGGATTGGGAATGCTGACTTTTGGGAAGACAATAATTGGAGTCAAATTGGGATTATTTTAAAAATTTTATTGATCGGCAAAACCTGAAAAAAGGAAAAATCGGAATTATTCGTAAAACCAATTGGAATACTTACCTATAACCCTAGAAAAGGAGAAAAAAAGTAAAAAACACTTACCTGAAAAAGAAAGAAAAATACTTACCTGAAACCGAATTTGGTACTTACCTGTAACCCTAGAAAGGAAGGAAAAAATAACTTACCTGAATACAAATCGTATACTTACCGTAAAACCTAAATAAAGGATAAAGAATAATTACCGATTGGAAACCTAAAAGAAGGAAAACAAAAATTAAAATAACTAAATTATAAAAGGGAGTTTATTAGGAGAGTGAGGCATACAGGTTCAGTTGGCTCCTGAAACTCAAAGAGGTAACATCTCCTCTAAAGGTGGCACGCCTGAAGAAGCCACAACGATGGCGAAACGTCGCGGCACCACCACAAAAGCCAACCTTTATACTTTATATAACAAAGGCGAACCTGCTAAATATAAGTTTAATATAACACTATTATAAGATAAATTAATCTAAAAAAACAATAATCATAACTTAAACTAAATATAGTAGAGGTGTCAGGGGGGTGACCAATCCTAGGTGGAGAGTGCACGTGGCAGGGGACCTCCGGGCACCTTGCTTAGATTCCCTAACCTAACCCGCCAGGTCCTCTAGGGGCGGTCGCCCTCCTGGCACTTCCTAAAACGCTAAATATAGCTCATCTAGCCCTCTCCCCTCCCCAACCCTAAACAGAACCTATTGTTCTAACCCTAAACAGAACCTTTTTGTCTAACCCTAAT
>JAYKQN010000105.1:107500-117500 GCA_036785175.1 Eupleurogrammus muticus | reverse complement strand
CCCTGTGGGGGTAGACCTCCAGAGACCCCCATGGCCCCCCTGGCCCTGGATGGAGCTCCCTGTGGGGGTAGACCTCCAGAGACCCCCAGGCCCCCCATGGCCCAGGATGGAGCCCCATGTGGGGGGTAGACCCCCATGGCCCCCCTGGCCCTGGATGGAGCTCCCTGTGGGGGTAGACCTCCAGAGACCTCCAGGCCCCCCATGGCCCTGGATGGAGCTCCCTGTGGGGGTAGACCTCCAGAGACCCCCATGGCCCCCCTGGCCCTGGATGGAGCTCCCTGTGGGGGTAGACCTCCAGAGACCTCCAGAGACCCCCAGGCCCCCCATGGCCCAGGATGGAGCCCCATGTGGGGGGTAGACCTCCAGAGACCTCCAGGCCCCCCATGGCCCTGGATGGAGCTCCCTGTGGGGGTAGACCTCCAGAGACCCCCATGGCCCCCCTGGCCCTGGATGGAGCTCCCTGTGGGGGTAGACCTCCAGAGACCTCCAGAGACCCCCAGGCCCCCCATGGCCCAGGATGGAGCCCCATGTGGGGGGTAGACCTCCAGAGACCTCCAGGCCCCCCATGGCCCTGGATGGAGCTCCCTGTGGGGGTAGACCTCCAGAGACCCCCATGGCCCCCCTGGCCCTGGATGGAGCTCCCTGTGGGGGTAGACCTCCAGAGACCCCCAGGCCCCCCATGGCCCAGGATGGAGCCCCATGTGGGGGGTAGACCCCCATGGCCCCCCTGGCCCTGGATGGAGCTCCCTGTGGGGGTAGACCTCCAGAGACCTCCAGGCCCCCCATGGCCCTGGATGGAGCTCCCTGTGGGGGTAGACCTCCAGAGACCCCCATGGCCCCCCTGGCCCTGGATGGAGCTCCCTGTGGGGGTAGACCTCCAGAGACCTCCAGAGACCCCCAGGCCCCCCATGGCCCAGGATGGAGCCCCATGTGGGGGGTAGACCTCCAGAGACCTCCAGGCCCCCCATGGCCCTGGATGGAGCTCCCTGTGGGGGTAGACCTCCAGAGACCCCCATGGCCCCCCTGGCCCTGGATGGAGCTCCCTGTGGGGGTAGACCTCCAGAGACCCCCAGGCCCCCCATGGCCCAGGATGGAGCCCCATGTGGGGGGTAGACCCCCATGGCCCCCCTGGCCCTGGATGGAGCTCCCTGTGGGGGTAGACCTCCAGAGACCTCCAGGCCCCCCATGGCCCTGGATGGAGCTCCCTGTGGGGGTAGACCTCCAGAGACCCCCATGGCCCCCCTGGCCCTGGATGGAGCTCCCTGTGGGGGTAGACCTCCAGAGACCTCCAGAGACCCCCAGGCCCCCCATGGCCCAGGATGGAGCCCCATGTGGGGGGTAGACCTCCAGAGACCTCCAGGCCCCCCATGGCCCTGGATGGAGCTCCCTGTGGGGGTAGACCTCCAGAGACCCCCATGGCCCCCCTGGCCCTGGATGGAGCTCCCTGTGGGGGTAGACCTCCAGAGACCCCCATGGCCCCCCTGGCCCTGGATGGAGCTCCCTGTGGGGGTAGACCTCCAGAGACCCCCAGGCCCCCCATGGCCCAGGATGGAGCCCCATGTGGGGGGTAGACCTCCAGAGACCTCCAGGCCCCCCATGGCCCTGGATGGAGCTCCCTGTGGGGGTAGACCTCCAGAGACCCCCATGGCCCCCCTGGCCCTGGATGGAGCTCCCTGTGGGGGTAGACCTCCAGAGACCCCCAGGCCCCCCATGGCCCAGGATGGAGCCCCATGTGGGGGGTAGACCCCCATGGCCCCCCTGGCCCTGGATGGAGCTCCCTGTGGGGGTAGACCTCCAGAGACCTCCAGGCCCCCCATGGCCCTGGATGGAGCTCCCTGTGGGGGTAGACCTCCAGAGACCCCCATGGCCCCCCTGGCCCTGGATGGAGCTCCCTGTGGGGGTAGACCTCCAGAGACCTCCAGAGACCCCCAGGCCCCCCATGGCCCAGGATGGAGCCCCATGTGGGGGGTAGACCTCCAGAGACCTCCAGGCCCCCCATGGCCCTGGATGGAGCTCCCTGTGGGGGTAGACCTCCAGAGACCCCCATGGCCCCCCTGGCCCTGGATGGAGCTCCCTGTGGGGGTAGACCTCCAGAGACCCCCAGGCCCCCCATGGCCCAGGATGGAGCCCCATGTGGGGGGTAGACCCCCATGGCCCCCCTGGCCCTGGATGGAGCTCCCTGTGGGGGTAGACCTCCAGAGACCTCCAGGCCCCCCATGGCCCTGGATGGAGCTCCCTGTGGGGGTAGACCTCCAGAGACCCCCATGGCCCCCCTGGCCCTGGATGGAGCTCCCTGTGGGGGTAGACCTCCAGAGACCTCCAGGCCCCCCATGGCCCTGCCCTAGCCCAGGACGGAGCTCCATGTGGGGGTAGACCCCCATGGCCCCCCTAGCCCAGGACGGAGCTCCATGTGGGGGTAGACCCCCATGGCCCCCCTGGCCCTGGATGGAGCTCCCTGTGGGGGTAGACCTCCAGAGACCCCCAGGCCCCCCATGGCCCTGCCCTAGCCCAGGACGGAGCTCCATGTGGGGGTAGACCCCCATGGCCCCCCTGGCCCTGGATGGAGCTCCCTGTGGGGGTAGACCTCCAGAGACCTCCAGGCCCCCCATGGCCCTGGATGGAGCTCCCTGTGGGGGTAGACCTCCAGAGACCTCCAGGCCCCCCATGGCCCTGCCCTAGCCCAGGATATAGCTTCATGTGGGGGTAGACCTCCAGGGCCCCCCTGGCCCTGGATGGAGCTCCATGTGGGGGTAGACCTCCAGGCCCCCCATGGCCCTGCCCTAGCCCAGGATAGAGCTCCATGTGGGGGTAGACCCCCAGAGCCCCCATGGCCCTGCCCTAGCCCAGGGTAGAGCTCCATGTGGGGGTAGACCCCCAGAGCCCCCATGGCCCTGCCCTAGCCCAGGATATAGCTTCATGTGGGGGTAGACCTCCAGGGCCCCCCTGGCCCTGGATGGAGCTCCATGTGGGGGTAGACCTCCAGGCCCCCCATGGCCCTGCCCTAGCCCAGGATAGAGCTCCATGTGGGGGGTAGACCTCCAGGCCCCCCATGGCCCAGGACGAAGCTCCATGTGGGGGTAGACCTCCAGGGCCCCCATGGCCCTGCCCTAGCCCAGGACGGAGCTCCACGTGGGGGTAGACCTCCAGGCCCCCCATGGCCCTGCCCTAGCCCAGGACGGAGCTCCATGTGGGGCGGAGGTAGCTGCTTGTGTACATGTATACTTTATACGAACGTCATATGAATAAAGAGAAAGCCAATGGATAAGTAATTTTGAATAATAATAACAATGATGATGATGATGATGATGATGATGATGATGATGATGATGATGATGATGATGAAGAAGATGATGATGAGAGTAATAATTTGCCTGTTGATACTGTGAGTGCATATTGCTGGTGATACTTCAGTACTGTTACCTAAGTAACAGCATTTTGAAAGATGCATAGTGGAGAGGTCATGCCACCTCATGAGCTACGTGTCGGGGAGAGCTCCAGGGCCCCCCCCACGGCCCTGCCCTAGCCCGGGACGGAGCTCCATGTGTGGGGAGACCCAGGACGGAGCTCCATGGGGGGTGGTCCGCGGCCCAGCCTTAGCCCAGGACGGAGCTCCATGTGTGGGGAGACCCAGGACGGAGCTCCATGGGGGGTGGTCCGCGGCCCAGCCTTAGCCCAGGACGGAGCTCCATGTGTGGGGAGACCCAGGACGGAGCTCCACGGGGGGTGCTCCGCGGCCCTGCCTTAGCCCAGGACGGAGCTCCATGTGTGGGGAGACCCAGGACGGAGCTCCACGGGGGGTGGTCTGCGGCCCAGCCTTAGCCCAGGACGGAGCTCCATGTGGGGCAGATGGTGCTGGAGAGCTCCAGGGGCCTCTATCTATATATGCACACACATGTGCCTGTCTGTCTGCCTGTCTGTCTGCCTGCCTGCCTGCCTGTCTGTCTGTCTGTCTGTCTGTCTGCCTGTCTGTCTGTCTGCCTGCCTGTTTGTCTGCCTGTCTGTCTGCCTGTCTGTCTCTCTGCCTGTCTGTCTGACTGCCTGTCTGTCTGCCTGTCTGTCTGCCTGTCTGTCTCTCTGCCTGTCTGTCTGACTGCCTGTCTGTCTGCCTGTCTGTCTCTCTGCCTGTCTGTCTGCCTGCCTGTCTGTCTGCCTGTCTGTCTGCCTGCCTGTCTGTCTGCCTGTCTGTCTGTCTGCCTGTCTGTCTCTCTGCCTGTCTGTCTGCCTGTCTGTCTGCCTGTCTGTCTGCCTGCCTGTCTGTCTGCCTGTCTGTTTGTCTGCCTGTCTGTCTGCCTGTCTGTCTCTCTGCCTGTCTGTCTGACTGCCTGTCTGTCTGCCTGTCTGTCTCTCTGCCTGTCTGTCTGACTGCCTGTCTGTCTGCCTGTCTGTCTGCCTGTCTGTCTGCCTGCCTGTCTGTCTGCCTGTCTGTCTCTCTGCCTGTCTGTCTGACTGCCTGTCTGTCTGCCTGTCTGTCTCTCTGCCTGTCTGTCTGACTGCCTGTCTGTCTGCCTGCCTGTCTGTCTCTCTGCCTGTCTGTCTGACTGCCTGTCTGTCTGTCTGACCCATGACGGAGCTCCACGGGGGGTGCTCGGCGGCCCGGCCCTAGCCCAGGAAGGAGCTCCGTGTGTGGGGAGACCCAGGACGGAGCTCCACGGGGGGTGCTCGGCGGCCCAGCCCTAGCCCAGGAAGGAGCTCCGTGTGTGGGGAGACCCAGGACGGAGCTCCACGGGGGGTGCTCCGCGGCCCTGCCTTAGCCCAGGACGGAGCTCCATGTGTGGGGAGACCGAGGACGGAGCTCCACGGGGGGTGCTCCCCGGCCCAGCCCTAGCCCAGGACGGCGCTCCGTGTGGGGCAGAGGACGACGGAGACCTCCAGGGGCCCCCGCGGCCCCGTCCCAGCCCAGGACGGAGCTCCGTGTGGGGGAGAGGGAGCGGGAGACCTCCGGGGGCCTCCGTGAACCCGCCCTAGCCCAGGACGGAGGTCCGTGTGGGGTCCAGGTCCAGTCAGGCCCGCCTGGAGGGTTTTAACCCAGGGCGGGGCCATAACTCCGCAGGGGAAGGTCGTAGAGACACGGGGCCGGTGTCATCGCGTTCGGCGTGGCCAAGTTAGTGGGTGCCGGTCTTGGTTTGAAGTGTCTAGCCGGCTCCTATCCAAAGTTATGGGCGTTTGAAACCCCCCCCCCCCATTAAAATGAATGGTTTTGGGTTGAGACCTCCAGGGGCCCCCGCGGCCCCGTCCCAGCCCAGGACGGAGCTCCGTGTGGGGGAGAGGGAGCGGGAGACCTCCGGGGGCCTCCCCGGCCCAGCCCTAGCCCAGGACGGAGGTCCGTGTGGGGTCCAGGTCCAGTCAGGCCCGTCTGGAGGGTTTTAACCCAGGGCGGGGCCATAACTCCGCAGGGGAAGGTCGTAGAGACACGGGGCCGGTGTCATCGCGTTCGGCGTGGCCAAGTTAGTGGGTGCCGGTCTTTGTTTGAAGTGGCTAGCCGGCTCCTATCCAAAGTTATGGGCGTTTGAATCTCCCCCCCATTAAAATGCATGGTTTTGGGCTGAGACCTCCAGGGGCCCCCGCGGCCCCGTCCCAGCCCAGGACGGAGCTCCGTGTGGGGGAGAGGGAGCGGGAGACCTCCAGGGGCCTCCGTGAATCTGCCCTAGCCCAGGACGGAGGTCCGTGTGGGGTCCAGGTCCAGTCAGGCCCGCCTGGAGGGTTTTAACCCAGGGCGGGGCCATAACTCCGCAGGGGAAGGTCGTAGAGACACGGGGCCGGTGTCATCGCGTTCGGCGTGGCCAAGTTAGTGGGTGCCGGTCTTTGTTTGAAGTGTCTAGCCGGCTCCTATCCAAAGTTATGGCCGTTTGAAACTCCCCCCAATAAAATGCATGGTTTTGGGCTTAGGCGAACCAAGCGTTTTCAGGTTTTTTTCTAAGTGTTTCAACGTGATGAAGGCTAATCTCCCCAAAGGTCTGGGGAGAGATTTAGCCTTCACACAGTGGACCAGAAAATACCCTGTTTTCCAAGGAACTATCGGTACGCTGTCATACGGCGGAGTACCAAGGGCACGAAAAAAAATTCAGAAAAATGACAAAGTGTTTTAACGTGACGAAGGCTAATCTCCCCAAGGGTTTGGGGAGATTAGCCTTCGCACAGTGGACCAAAAAACACCCGGTTTTCCAAGGAACCTTCCGCACGATTTCAGAAACCCAGTTTTCGGAAACAGATACCCCCAGAGAAAGCGGCGGGGGGGCCTTGCCTTGTGACGGGCCCCCCCCAGAGGCCGTCTGGGGCAGGTTTTGGGCAGGTTTTCCCCTCTAAAAAAATTATTAAAAAATAAATAAAATTTTTTTTTTTTTTTTTTTTTTTTTTTTCTCTTCCAGGGCCCCGCGCCGCTGCCTTAGCCCAGGAACAGAGCCCCGTGTGGGGCATAGCTCCAGGGCCTCCCTGGCCCCGGATGGAGCTCCCGTGTGCGACAGACCTCCAGGCCCCCCGTTGCCCAGCCTTAGCCCAGGAACAGAGCCCCGTGTGGGGCACAGCTCCAGGGCCTCCCTGGCCCCGGATGGAGCTCCTTGTGGCGCAGACCTCCAGGCCCCCCGTGGCCCAGCCTTAGCCCAGGAATAGAGCCCCTTGTGGGGCATAGCTCCAGAGCCTCCCTGGCCCCGGATGGAGCTCCCGTGTGCGACAGACCTCCAGGCCCCCCGTTGCCCAGCCTTAGCCCAGGAACAGAGCCCCGTGTGGGGCACAGCTCCAGGGCCTCCCTGGCCCCGGATGGAGCTCCTTGTGGCGCAGACCTCCAGGCCCCCCGTGGCCCAGCCTTAGCCCAGGAATAGAGCCCCTTGTGGGGCATAGCTCCAGAGCCTCCCTGGCCCCGGATGGAGCTCCCGTGTGCGACAGACCTCCAGGCCCCCCGTGGCCCAGCCTTAGCCCAGGAACAGAGCCCCTTGTGGGGCATAGCTCCAGGGCCTCCCTGGCCCCGGATGGAGCTCCTTGTGGCGCAGACCTCCAGGCCCCCCGTGGCCCAGCCTTAGCCCAGGAATAGAGCCCCTTGTGGGGCATAGCTCCAGAGCCTCCCTGGCCCCGGATGGAGCTCCCGTGTGCGACAGACCTCCAGGCCCCCCGTGGCCCAGCCTTAGCCCAGGAACAGAGCCCCTTGTGGGGCATAGCTCCAGGGCCTCCCTGGCCCCGGATGGAGCTCCGCGTGGCGCAGACCTCCAGGCCCCCCGTGGCCCAGCCTTAGCCCAGGAATAGAGCCCCTTGTGGGGCATAGCTCCAGAGCCTCCCTGGCCCCGGATGGAGCACCGTGTGGGGCAGACCTCCAGGCCCCCCGTGGCCCAGCCTTAGCCCAGGAATAGAGCCTCTTGTGGGGCATAGCTCCAGAGCCTCCCTGGCCCCGGATGGAGCAATGCGTGGGGCAGACCTCCAGGCCCCCCGTGCCCCCGCCTTAGCCCAGGAATAGAGCCCCTTGTGGGGCATAGCTCCAGAGCCTCCCTGGCCCCGGATGGAGCACCGCGTGGGGCAGACCTCCAGGCCCCCCGTGGCCCAGCCTTAGCCCAGGAATAGAGCCCCTTGTGGGGCATAGCTCCAGAGCCTCCCTGGCCCCGGATGGAGCAACGCGTGGGGCAGACGTCCAGGCCCCCCGTGCCCCCGCCTTAGCCCAGGAATAGAGCCCCTTGTGGGGCATAGCTCCAGAGCCTCCCTGGCCCCGGATGGAGCACCGCGTGGGGCAGACCTCCAGGCCCCCCGTGGCCCAGCCTTAGCCCAGGAATAGAGCCCCTTGTGGGGCATAGCTCCAGAGCCTCCCTGGCCCCGGATGGAGCGCCGCGTGGCGCAGACCTCCAGGCCCCACGCAGCCCAGCCTTAGCCCAGGAATAGACCCCCGTGTGGGGCATAGCTCCAGGGCCTCCGTGGCCCCGGATGCAGCTCCGTGTGGCGCAGACCTCCAGGCCCCCCGCGGCCCAGCCTTAGCCCAGGAATACAGCTCCGTGTGGGGGCATAGCTCCAGGGCCACCCTGGCCTCGGATGGAGCGCCGCGTGGCGCAGACCTCCAGAGACCCCCGGGGGCCTCCGTGGCCCTGTCGTAGCCCAGGACGGAGCTCTGTGTTGGGTACAGGTCCAGTCAGGCCGGTCTGGAGGGTTTTAACCCAGGGGGGACCATAGCTCCGCAGGGGAAGGTCCTAGAGACACGGGGCCGGTGTCATCGCGTTCGGCACGGCCAAGTTAGTGGGTACGGGTCTTTGTTTGAAGTGTCTAGCCGGTTCCTATCCAAGGTTATGGCCGTTTGAAATTTCCCCCATTAAAATGCATGGTTTTGGGCTTAGGCGAACCAAGCGTTTTCAGTTTTTTTTCTAAGTGTTTCAACGTGATGAAGGCTAATCTCCCCAAAGGTCTGGGGAGAGATTTAGCCTTCACACAGTGGACCAGAAAATACCCTGTTTTCCAAGGAACTATCGGTACGCTGTTATTCGGCGGCGTACCAAGGGCACGAAAAAAAGTTGAGAAAAATGACAAAGTGTTTTAACGTGACGAAGGCAAAAGTCCCCAGAGGTCCGGGGAGATTAGCCTTCGCACAGTGGACCAAAAAATACCCTGTTTTCCAAGGAACTATCGGTACGCTGTTATTCGGCGGAGTACCAAGGGCACGAAAAAAAAAATTGAGAAAAATGACAAAGTGTTTTAACGTGACGAAGGCAAAACTCCCCAAAGGTCCGGGGAGATTAGCCTTCGCACAGTGGACCAAAAATACCCTGTTTTCCAAGGAACTATCAGTCCGCTGTCATACGGCGGAGTACCAAGGGCACGAAAAAAAAAAGTGAGAAAAATGACAAAGTGTTTTAACGTGACGAAGGCAAAACTCCCCAAAGGTCTGGGGAGAGACTTAGCCTTCGCACAGTGGACAGAAAATACCCTGTTTTCCAAGGAACTATCGGTCCGCTGTCATACGGCGGAGTACCAAGGGCACGAAAAAAAAAGTGAGAAAAATGACAAAGTGTTTTAACGTGACGAAGGCAAAAGTCCCCAGAGGTCCGGGGAGATTAGCCTTCGCACAGTGGACCAAAAATACCCTGTTTTCCAAGGAACTATCGGTCCGCTGTCATACGGCGGAGTACCAAGGGCACGAAAAAAAAAGTGAGAAAAATGACAAAGTGTTTTAACGTGACGAAGGCAAAACTCCCCAAAGGTCTGGGGAGAGACTTAGCCTTCGCACAGTGGACCAAAAATACCCTGTTTTCCAAGGAACTATCGGTCCGCTGTCATACGGCGGAGTACCAAGGGCACGAAAAAAAAAGTGAGAAAAATGACAAAGTGTTTTAACGTGACGAAGGCAAAAGTCCCCAGAGGTCCGGGGAGATTAGCCTTCGCACAGTGGACCAAAAATACCCTGTTTTCCAAGGAACTATCGGTCCGCTGTCATACGGCGGAGTACCAAGGGCACGAAAAAAAAAGTGAGAAAAATGACAAAGTGTTTTAACGTGACGAAGGCAAAACTCCCCAAAGGTCTGGGGAGAGACTTAGCCTTCGCACAGTGGACCAAAAATACCCTGTTTTCCAAGGAACTATCGGTCCGCTGTCATACGGCGGAGTACCAAGGGCACGAAAAAAAAAAATTCGCTCTGGAGACTAAGTGTTTCAACGTGACGAAGGCTAATCTCCCCAAAGGTTTGGGGAGATTAGCCTTCGCACAGTGGACCAAAAAATACCCGGTTTTCCAAGGAACCTTCCGCACGATTTCAGAAACCCAGTTTTTGAAAACAGGGGCCTCCAGAGAAAGCGGCGGGGAGACCCGGCCTTGCGATCCGCCTGCCCATGAGACTTCCTGGGGCAAGTTTGGGGAGGATTATCCCTTCCCAGGGCCTGGAGCTCGCGCTTTTTGCGCGTTTTCCCCTGTTTCCTTTTCCTCCACCACCGACCGAGCGGCAAACGTGACCCGCCATCGGAGGGCCCCCGCCGGCCAGCCCTAGGGCTGGTGTTCGGGCGGACGGTTCCTCCGGCCTGCGGGTTCGCCTCCGGGGCCCCG
>JAYKQN010000105.1:95000-97500 GCA_036785175.1 Eupleurogrammus muticus | reverse complement strand
TAGACCTCCAGAGACCCCCATGGCCCCCCTGGCCCTGGATGGAGCTCCCTGTGGGGGTAGACCTCCAGAGACCTCCAGAGACCCCCAGGCCCCCCATGGCCCAGGATGGAGCCCCATGTGGGGGGTAGACCTCCAGAGACCTCCAGGCCCCCCATGGCCCTGGATGGAGCTCCCTGTGGGGGTAGACCTCCAGAGACCCCCATGGCCCCCCTGGCCCTGGATGGAGCTCCCTGTGGGGGTAGACCTCCAGAGACCCCCAGGCCCCCCATGGCCCAGGATGGAGCCCCATGTGGGGGGTAGACCCCCATGGCCCCCCTGGCCCTGGATGGAGCTCCCTGTGGGGGTAGACCTCCAGAGACCTCCAGGCCCCCCATGGCCCTGGATGGAGCTCCCTGTGGGGGTAGACCTCCAGAGACCCCCATGGCCCCCCTGGCCCTGGATGGAGCTCCCTGTGGGGGTAGACCTCCAGAGACCTCCAGAGACCCCCAGGCCCCCCATGGCCCAGGATGGAGCCCCATGTGGGGGGTAGACCTCCAGAGACCTCCAGGCCCCCCATGGCCCTGGATGGAGCTCCCTGTGGGGGTAGACCTCCAGAGACCCCCATGGCCCCCCTGGCCCTGGATGGAGCTCCCTGTGGGGGTAGACCTCCAGAGACCCCCAGGCCCCCCATGGCCCAGGATGGAGCCCCATGTGGGGGGTAGACCCCCATGGCCCCCCTGGCCCTGGATGGAGCTCCCTGTGGGGGTAGACCTCCAGAGACCTCCAGGCCCCCCATGGCCCTGGATGGAGCTCCCTGTGGGGGTAGACCTCCAGAGACCCCCATGGCCCCCCTGGCCCTGGATGGAGCTCCCTGTGGGGGTAGACCTCCAGAGACCTCCAGGCCCCCCATGGCCCTGCCCTAGCCCAGGACGGAGCTCCATGTGGGGGTAGACCCCCATGGCCCCCCTAGCCCAGGACGGAGCTCCATGTGGGGGTAGACCCCCATGGCCCCCCTGGCCCTGGATGGAGCTCCCTGTGGGGGTAGACCTCCAGAGACCCCCAGGCCCCCCATGGCCCTGCCCTAGCCCAGGACGGAGCTCCATGTGGGGGTAGACCCCCATGGCCCCCCTGGCCCTGGATGGAGCTCCCTGTGGGGGTAGACCTCCAGAGACCTCCAGGCCCCCCATGGCCCTGGATGGAGCTCCCTGTGGGGGTAGACCTCCAGAGACCTCCAGGCCCCCCATGGCCCTGCCCTAGCCCAGGATATAGCTTCATGTGGGGGTAGACCTCCAGGGCCCCCCTGGCCCTGGATGGAGCTCCATGTGGGGGTAGACCTCCAGGCCCCCCATGGCCCTGCCCTAGCCCAGGATAGAGCTCCATGTGGGGGTAGACCCCCAGAGCCCCCATGGCCCTGCCCTAGCCCAGGGTAGAGCTCCATGTGGGGGTAGACCCCCAGAGCCCCCATGGCCCTGCCCTAGCCCAGGATATAGCTTCATGTGGGGGTAGACCTCCAGGGCCCCCCTGGCCCTGGATGGAGCTCCATGTGGGGGTAGACCTCCAGGCCCCCCATGGCCCTGCCCTAGCCCAGGATAGAGCTCCATGTGGGGGGTAGACCTCCAGGCCCCCCATGGCCCAGGACGAAGCTCCATGTGGGGGTAGACCTCCAGGGCCCCCATGGCCCTGCCCTAGCCCAGGACGGAGCTCCACGTGGGGGTAGACCTCCAGGCCCCCCATGGCCCTGCCCTAGCCCAGGACGGAGCTCCATGTGGGGCGGAGGTAGCTGCTTGTGTACATGTATACTTTATACGAACGTCATATGAATAAAGAGAAAGCCAATGGATAAGTAATTTTGAATAATAATAACAATGATGATGATGATGATGATGATGATGATGATGATGATGATGATGATGAAGAAGATGATGATGAGAGTAATAATTTGCCTGTTGATACTGTGAGTGCATATTGCTGGTGATACTTCAGTACTGTTACCTAAGTAACAGCATTTTGAAAGATGCATAGTGGAGAGGTCATGCCACCTCATGAGCTACGTGTCGGGGAGAGCTCCAGGGCCCCCCCCACGGCCCTGCCCTAGCCCGGGACGGAGCTCCATGTGTGGGGAGACCCAGGACGGAGCTCCATGGGGGGTGGTCCGCGGCCCAGCCTTAGCCCAGGACGGAGCTCCATGTGTGGGGAGACCCAGGACGGAGCTCCACGGGGGGTGGTCCGCGGCCCAGCCTTAGCCCAGGACGGAGCTCCATGTGTGGGGAGACCCAGGACGGAGCTCCACGGGGGGTGCTCCGCGGCCCTGCCTTAGCCCAGGACGGAGCTCCATGTGTGGGGAGACCCAGGACGGAGCTCCACGGGGGGTGGTCTGCGGCCCAGCCTTAGCCCAGGACGGAGCTCCATGTGGGGCAGATGGTGCTGGAGAGCTCCAGGGGCCTCTATCTATATATGCACACACATGTGCCTGTCTGTCTGCCTGTCTGTCTGCCTGCCTGCCTGCCTGTCTGTCTGTCTG
>JAYKQN010000105.1:77500-85000 GCA_036785175.1 Eupleurogrammus muticus | reverse complement strand
CCCCCATGGCCCAGGATGGAGCCCCATGTGGGGGGTAGACCTCCAGAGACCTCCAGGCCCCCCATGGCCCTGGATGGAGCTCCCTGTGGGGGTAGACCTCCAGAGACCCCCATGGCCCCCCTGGCCCTGGATGGAGCTCCCTGTGGGGGTAGACCTCCAGAGACCCCCAGGCCCCCCATGGCCCAGGATGGAGCCCCATGTGGGGGGTAGACCCCCATGGCCCCCCTGGCCCTGGATGGAGCTCCCTGTGGGGGTAGACCTCCAGAGACCTCCAGGCCCCCCATGGCCCTGGATGGAGCTCCCTGTGGGGGTAGACCTCCAGAGACCCCCATGGCCCCCCTGGCCCTGGATGGAGCTCCCTGTGGGGGTAGACCTCCAGAGACCTCCAGGCCCCCCATGGCCCTGCCCTAGCCCAGGACGGAGCTCCATGTGGGGGTAGACCCCCATGGCCCCCCTAGCCCAGGACGGAGCTCCATGTGGGGGTAGACCCCCATGGCCCCCCTGGCCCTGGATGGAGCTCCCTGTGGGGGTAGACCTCCAGAGACCCCCAGGCCCCCCATGGCCCTGCCCTAGCCCAGGACGGAGCTCCATGTGGGGGTAGACCCCCATGGCCCCCCTGGCCCTGGATGGAGCTCCCTGTGGGGGTAGACCTCCAGAGACCTCCAGGCCCCCCATGGCCCTGGATGGAGCTCCCTGTGGGGGTAGACCTCCAGAGACCTCCAGGCCCCCCATGGCCCTGCCCTAGCCCAGGATATAGCTTCATGTGGGGGTAGACCTCCAGGGCCCCCCTGGCCCTGGATGGAGCTCCATGTGGGGGTAGACCTCCAGGCCCCCCATGGCCCTGCCCTAGCCCAGGATAGAGCTCCATGTGGGGGTAGACCCCCAGAGCCCCCATGGCCCTGCCCTAGCCCAGGATAGAGCTCCATGTGGGGGTAGACCCCCAGAGCCCCCATGGCCCTGCCCTAGCCCAGGATATAGCTTCATGTGGGGGTAGACCTCCAGGGCCCCCCTGGCCCTGGATGGAGCTCCATGTGGGGGTAGACCTCCAGGCCCCCCATGGCCCTGCCCTAGCCCAGGATAGAGCTCCATGTGGGGGGTAGACCTCCAGGCCCCCCCATGGCCCAGGACGGAGCTCCATGTGGGGGTAGACCTCCAGGGCCCCCATGGCCCTGCCCTAGCCCAGGACGGAGCTCCACGTGGGGGTAGACCTCCAGGCCCCCCATGGCCCTGCCCTAGCCCAGGACGGAGCTCCATGTGGGGCGGAGGTAGCTGCTTGTGTACATGTATACTTTATACGAACGTCATATGAATAAAGAGAAAGCCAATGGATAAGTAATTTTGAATAATAATAACAATGATGATGATGATGATGATGATGATGATGATGATGATGATGATGATGATGATGATGATGATGATGATGATGATGAAGAAGATGATGATGATGAGAGTAAAAATTTGCCTGTTGATACTGTGAGTGCATTTTGCTGGTGATACTTCAGTACTGTTACCTAAGTAACAGCATTTTGAAAGATGCATATTGGAGAGGTCATGCCACCTCATGAGCTACGTGTCGGGGAGAGCTCCAGGGCCCCCCCCACGGCCCTGCCCTAGCCCGGGACGGAGCTCCATGTGTGGGGAGACCCAGGACGGAGCTCCATGGGTGGTGGTCCGCGGCCCAGCCTTAGCCCAGGACGGAGCTCCATGTGTGGGGAGACCCAGGACGGAGCTCCACGGGGGGTGCTCCGCGGCCCTGCCTTAGCCCAGGACGGAGCTCCATGTGTGGGGAGACCGAGGACGGAGCTCCACGGGGGGTGGTCCGCGGCCCAGCCTTAGCCCAGGACGGAGCTCCATGTGGGGCAGATGGTGCTGGAGAGCTCCAGGGGCCTCTATCTATATATGCACACACATGTGCCTGTCTGTCTGCCTGTCTGTCTGCCTGCCTGCCTGCCTGTCTGTCTGTCTGTCTGTCTGTCTGCCTGTCTGTCTGTCTGCCTGCCTGTTTGTCTGCCTGTCTGTCTGCCTGTCTGTCTCTCTGCCTGTCTGTCTGACTGCCTGTCTGTCTGCCTGTCTGTCTGCCTGTCTGTCTCTCTGCCTGTCTGTCTGACTGCCTGTCTGTCTGCCTGTCTGTCTCTCTGCCTGTCTGTCTGCCTGCCTGTCTGTCTGCCTGTCTGTCTGCCTGCCTGTCTGTCTGCCTGTCTGTCTGTCTGCCTGTCTGTCTCTCTGCCTGTCTGTCTGCCTGTCTGTCTGCCTGTCTGTCTGCCTGCCTGTCTGTCTGCCTGTCTGTTTGTCTGCCTGTCTGTCTGCCTGTCTGTCTCTCTGCCTGTCTGTCTGACTGCCTGTCTGTCTGCCTGTCTGTCTCTCTGCCTGTCTGTCTGACTGCCTGTCTGTCTGCCTGTCTGTCTGCCTGTCTGTCTGCCTGCCTGTCTGTCTGCCTGTCTGTCTCTCTGCCTGTCTGTCTGACTGCCTGTCTGTCTGCCTGTCTGTCTCTCTGCCTGTCTGTCTGACTGCCTGTCTGTCTGCCTGCCTGTCTGTCTCTCTGCCTGTCTGTCTGACTGCCTGTCTGTCTGTCTGACCCATGACGGAGCTCCACGGGGGGTGCTCGGCGGCCCGGCCCTAGCCCAGGAAGGAGCTCCGTGTGTGGGGAGACCCAGGACGGAGCTCCACGGGGGGTGCTCGGCGGCCCAGCCCTAGCCCAGGAAGGAGCTCCGTGTGTGGGGAGACCCAGGACGGAGCTCCACGGGGGGTGCTCCGCGGCCCTGCCTTAGCCCAGGACGGAGCTCCATGTGTGGGGAGACCGAGGACGGAGCTCCACGGGGGGTGCTCCCCGGCCCAGCCCTAGCCCAGGACGGCGCTCCGTGTGGGGCAGAGGACGACGGAGACCTCCAGGGGCCCCCGCGGCCCCGTCCCAGCCCAGGACGGAGCTCCGTGTGGGGGAGAGGGAGCGGGAGACCTCCGGGGGCCTCCGTGAACCCGCCCTAGCCCAGGACGGAGGTCCGTGTGGGGTCCAGGTCCAGTCAGGCCCGCCTGGAGGGTTTTAACCCAGGGCGGGGCCATAACTCCGCAGGGGAAGGTCGTAGAGACACGGGGCCGGTGTCATCGCGTTCGGCGTGGCCAAGTTAGTGGGTGCCGGTCTTGGTTTGAAGTGTCTAGCCGGCTCCTATCCAAAGTTATGGGCGTTTGAAACCCCCCCCCCCCATTAAAATGAATGGTTTTGGGTTGAGACCTCCAGGGGCCCCCGCGGCCCCGTCCCAGCCCAGGACGGAGCTCCGTGTGGGGGAGAGGGAGCGGGAGACCTCCGGGGGCCTCCCCGGCCCAGCCCTAGCCCAGGACGGAGGTCCGTGTGGGGTCCAGGTCCAGTCAGGCCCGTCTGGAGGGTTTTAACCCAGGGCGGGGCCATAACTCCGCAGGGGAAGGTCGTAGAGACACGGGGCCGGTGTCATCGCGTTCGGCGTGGCCAAGTTAGTGGGTGCCGGTCTTTGTTTGAAGTGGCTAGCCGGCTCCTATCCAAAGTTATGGGCGTTTGAATCTCCCCCCCATTAAAATGCATGGTTTTGGGCTGAGACCTCCAGGGGCCCCCGCGGCCCCGTCCCAGCCCAGGACGGAGCTCCGTGTGGGGGAGAGGGAGCGGGAGACCTCCAGGGGCCTCCGTGAATCTGCCCTAGCCCAGGACGGAGGTCCGTGTGGGGTCCAGGTCCAGTCAGGCCCGCCTGGAGGGTTTTAACCCAGGGCGGGGCCATAACTCCGCAGGGGAAGGTCGTAGAGACACGGGGCCGGTGTCATCGCGTTCGGCGTGGCCAAGTTAGTGGGTGCCGGTCTTTGTTTGAAGTGTCTAGCCGGCTCCTATCCAAAGTTATGGCCGTTTGAAACTCCCCCCAATAAAATGCATGGTTTTGGGCTTAGGCGAACCAAGCGTTTTCAGGTTTTTTTCTAAGTGTTTCAACGTGATGAAGGCTAATCTCCCCAAAGGTCTGGGGAGAGATTTAGCCTTCACACAGTGGACCAGAAAATACCCTGTTTTCCAAGGAACTATCGGTACGCTGTCATACGGCGGAGTACCAAGGGCACGAAAAAAAATTCAGAAAAATGACAAAGTGTTTTAACGTGACGAAGGCTAATCTCCCCAAGGGTTTGGGGAGATTAGCCTTCGCACAGTGGACCAAAAAACACCCGGTTTTCCAAGGAACCTTCCGCACGATTTCAGAAACCCAGTTTTCGGAAACAGATACCCCCAGAGAAAGCGGCGGGGGGGCCTTGCCTTGTGACGGGCCCCCCCCAGAGGCCGTCTGGGGCAGGTTTTGGGCAGGTTTTCCCCTCTAAAAAAATTATTAAAAAATAAATAAAATTTTTTTTTTTTTTTTTTTTTTTTTTTTCTCTTCCAGGGCCCCGCGCCGCTGCCTTAGCCCAGGAACAGAGCCCCGTGTGGGGCATAGCTCCAGGGCCTCCCTGGCCCCGGATGGAGCTCCCGTGTGCGACAGACCTCCAGGCCCCCCGTTGCCCAGCCTTAGCCCAGGAACAGAGCCCCGTGTGGGGCACAGCTCCAGGGCCTCCCTGGCCCCGGATGGAGCTCCTTGTGGCGCAGACCTCCAGGCCCCCCGTGGCCCAGCCTTAGCCCAGGAATAGAGCCCCTTGTGGGGCATAGCTCCAGAGCCTCCCTGGCCCCGGATGGAGCTCCCGTGTGCGACAGACCTCCAGGCCCCCCGTTGCCCAGCCTTAGCCCAGGAACAGAGCCCCGTGTGGGGCACAGCTCCAGGGCCTCCCTGGCCCCGGATGGAGCTCCTTGTGGCGCAGACCTCCAGGCCCCCCGTGGCCCAGCCTTAGCCCAGGAATAGAGCCCCTTGTGGGGCATAGCTCCAGAGCCTCCCTGGCCCCGGATGGAGCTCCCGTGTGCGACAGACCTCCAGGCCCCCCGTGGCCCAGCCTTAGCCCAGGAACAGAGCCCCTTGTGGGGCATAGCTCCAGGGCCTCCCTGGCCCCGGATGGAGCTCCTTGTGGCGCAGACCTCCAGGCCCCCCGTGGCCCAGCCTTAGCCCAGGAATAGAGCCCCTTGTGGGGCATAGCTCCAGAGCCTCCCTGGCCCCGGATGGAGCTCCCGTGTGCGACAGACCTCCAGGCCCCCCGTGGCCCAGCCTTAGCCCAGGAACAGAGCCCCTTGTGGGGCATAGCTCCAGGGCCTCCCTGGCCCCGGATGGAGCTCCGCGTGGCGCAGACCTCCAGGCCCCCCGTGGCCCAGCCTTAGCCCAGGAATAGAGCCCCTTGTGGGGCATAGCTCCAGAGCCTCCCTGGCCCCGGATGGAGCACCGTGTGGGGCAGACCTCCAGGCCCCCCGTGGCCCAGCCTTAGCCCAGGAATAGAGCCTCTTGTGGGGCATAGCTCCAGAGCCTCCCTGGCCCCGGATGGAGCAATGCGTGGGGCAGACCTCCAGGCCCCCCGTGCCCCCGCCTTAGCCCAGGAATAGAGCCCCTTGTGGGGCATAGCTCCAGAGCCTCCCTGGCCCCGGATGGAGCACCGCGTGGGGCAGACCTCCAGGCCCCCCGTGGCCCAGCCTTAGCCCAGGAATAGAGCCCCTTGTGGGGCATAGCTCCAGAGCCTCCCTGGCCCCGGATGGAGCAACGCGTGGGGCAGACGTCCAGGCCCCCCGTGCCCCCGCCTTAGCCCAGGAATAGAGCCCCTTGTGGGGCATAGCTCCAGAGCCTCCCTGGCCCCGGATGGAGCACCGCGTGGGGCAGACCTCCAGGCCCCCCGTGGCCCAGCCTTAGCCCAGGAATAGAGCCCCTTGTGGGGCATAGCTCCAGAGCCTCCCTGGCCCCGGATGGAGCGCCGCGTGGCGCAGACCTCCAGGCCCCACGCAGCCCAGCCTTAGCCCAGGAATAGACCCCCGTGTGGGGCATAGCTCCAGGGCCTCCGTGGCCCCGGATGCAGCTCCGTGTGGCGCAGACCTCCAGGCCCCCCGCGGCCCAGCCTTAGCCCAGGAATACAGCTCCGTGTGGGGGCATAGCTCCAGGGCCACCCTGGCCTCGGATGGAGCGCCGCGTGGCGCAGACCTCCAGAGACCCCCGGGGGCCTCCGTGGCCCTGTCGTAGCCCAGGACGGAGCTCTGTGTTGGGTACAGGTCCAGTCAGGCCGGTCTGGAGGGTTTTAACCCAGGGGGGACCATAGCTCCGCAGGGGAAGGTCCTAGAGACACGGGGCCGGTGTCATCGCGTTCGGCACGGCCAAGTTAGTGGGTACGGGTCTTTGTTTGAAGTGTCTAGCCGGTTCCTATCCAAGGTTATGGCCGTTTGAAATTTCCCCCATTAAAATGCATGGTTTTGGGCTTAGGCGAACCAAGCGTTTTCAGTTTTTTTTCTAAGTGTTTCAACGTGATGAAGGCTAATCTCCCCAAAGGTCTGGGGAGAGATTTAGCCTTCACACAGTGGACCAGAAAATACCCTGTTTTCCAAGGAACTATCGGTACGCTGTTATTCGGCGGCGTACCAAGGGCACGAAAAAAAGTTGAGAAAAATGACAAAGTGTTTTAACGTGACGAAGGCAAAAGTCCCCGGAGGTCCGGGGAGATTAGCCTTCGCACAGTGGACCAAAAATACCCTGTTTTCCAAGGAACTATCAGTCCGCTGTCATACGGCGGCGTACCAAGGGCACGAAAAAAAGTTGAGAAAAATGACAAAGTGTTTTAACGTGACGAAGGCAAAAGTCCCCGGAGGTCCGGGGAGATTAGCCTTCGCACAGTGGACCAAAAAATACCCTGTTTTCCAAGGAACTATCGGTACGCTGTTATTCGGCGGAGTACCAAGGGCACGAAAAAAAAATTGAGAAAAATGACAAAGTGTTTTAACGTGACGAAGGCAAAACTCCCCAAAGGTCCGGGGAGATTAGCCTTCGCACAGTGGACCAAAAATACCCTGTTTTCCAAGGAACTATCAGTCCGCTGTCATACGGCGGAGTACCAAGGGCACGAAAAAAAAAAGTGAGAAAAATGACAAAGTGTTTTAACGTGACGAAGGCAAAACTCCCCAAAGGTCTGGGGAGAGACTTAGCCTTCGCACAGTGGACCAAAAATACCCTGTTTTCCAAGGAACTATCGGTCCGCTGTCATACGGCGGAGTACCAAGGGCACGAAAAAAAATTTTTCGCTCTGGAGACTAAGTGTTTCAACGTGACGAAGGCTAATCTCCCCAAAGGTTTGGGGAGATTAGCCTTCGCACAGTGGACCAAAAAATACCCGGTTTTCCAAGGAACCTTCCGCACGATTTCAGAAACCCAGTTTTTGAAAACAGGGGCCTCCAGAGAAAGCGGCGGCGAGACCCGGCCTTGCGATCCGCCCGCCCATGAGACTTCCTGGGGCAAGTTTGGGGCGGATTATCCCTTCCCAGTGCCTGGAGCTCGCGCTTTTTGCGCGTTTTCCCCTGTTTCCTTTTCCTCCACCACCGACCGAGCGGCAAACGTGACCCGCCATCGGAGGGCCCCCGCCGGCCAGCCCTAGGGCTGGTGTTCGGGCGGA
>JAYKQN010000105.1:65000-67500 GCA_036785175.1 Eupleurogrammus muticus | reverse complement strand
CTGGATGGAGCTCCCTGTGGGGGTAGACCCCCAGGCCCCCCATGGCGGTGCCCTAGCCCAGGACGGAGCTCCATGTGGGGGTAGACCCCCATGGCCCCCCTGGCCCTGGATGGAGCTCCCTGTGGGGGTAGACCTCCAGAGACCTCCAGGCCCCCCATGGCCCTGCCCTAGCCCAGGACGGAGCTCCATGTGGGGGTAGACCCCCATGGCCCCCCTAGCCCAGGACGGAGCTCCATGTGGGGGTAGACCCCCATGGCCCCCCTGGCCCTGGATGGAGCTCCCTGTGGGGGTAGACCTCCAGAGACCCCCAGGCCCCCCATGGCCCTGCCCTAGCCCAGGACGGAGCTCCATGTGGGGGTAGACCCCCATGGCCCCCCTGGCCCTGGATGGAGCTCCCTGTGGGGGTAGACCTCCAGAGACCTCCAGGCCCCCCATGGCCCTGGATGGAGCTCCCTGTGGGGGTAGACCTCCAGAGACCTCCAGGCCCCCCATGGCCCTGCCCTAGCCCAGGATATAGCTTCATGTGGGGGTAGACCTCCAGGGCCCCCCTGGCCCTGGATGGAGCTCCATGTGGGGGTAGACCTCCAGGCCCCCCATGGCCCTGCCCTAGCCCAGGATAGAGCTCCATGTGGGGGTAGACCCCCAGAGCCCCCATGGCCCTGCCCTAGCCCAGGATAGAGCTCCATGTGGGGGTAGACCCCCAGAGCCCCCATGGCCCTGCCCTAGCCCAGGATATAGCTTCATGTGGGGGTAGACCTCCAGGGCCCCCCTGGCCCTGGATGGAGCTCCATGTGGGGGTAGACCTCCAGGCCCCCCATGGCCCTGCCCTAGCCCAGGATAGAGCTCCATGTGGGGGGTAGACCTCCAGGCCCCCCCATGGCCCAGGACGGAGCTCCATGTGGGGGTAGACCTCCAGGGCCCCCATGGCCCTGCCCTAGCCCAGGACGGAGCTCCACGTGGGGGTAGACCTCCAGGCCCCCCATGGCCCTGCCCTAGCCCAGGACGGAGCTCCATGTGGGGCGGAGGTAGCTGCTTGTGTACATGTATACTTTATACGAACGTCATATGAATAAAGAGAAAGCCAATGGATAAGTAATTTTGAATAATAATAACAATGATGATGATGATGATGATGATGATGATGATGATGATGATGATGATGATGATGATGATGATGATGATGATGATGAAGAAGATGATGATGATGAGAGTAAAAATTTGCCTGTTGATACTGTGAGTGCATTTTGCTGGTGATACTTCAGTACTGTTACCTAAGTAACAGCATTTTGAAAGATGCATATTGGAGAGGTCATGCCACCTCATGAGCTACGTGTCGGGGAGAGCTCCAGGGCCCCCCCCACGGCCCTGCCCTAGCCCGGGACGGAGCTCCATGTGTGGGGAGACCCAGGACGGAGCTCCATGGGTGGTGGTCCGCGGCCCAGCCTTAGCCCAGGACGGAGCTCCATGTGTGGGGAGACCCAGGACGGAGCTCCACGGGGGGTGCTCCGCGGCCCTGCCTTAGCCCAGGACGGAGCTCCATGTGTGGGGAGACCGAGGACGGAGCTCCACGGGGGGTGGTCCGCGGCCCAGCCTTAGCCCAGGACGGAGCTCCATGTGGGGCAGATGGTGCTGGAGAGCTCCAGGGGCCTCTATCTATATATGCACACACATGTGCCTGTCTGTCTGCCTGTCTGTCTGCCTGCCTGTCTGTCTGACTGCCTGTCTGTCTGCCTGTCTGTCTGTCTGCCTGTCTGTCTGACTGCCTGTCTGTCTGCCTGTCTGTCTCTCTGCCTGTCTGTCTGCCTGCCTGTCTGTCTGCCTGTCTGTCTGTCTGCCTGTCTGTCTGACTGCCTGTCTGTCTGTCTGCCTGCCTGCCTGTCTGTCTGCCTGTCTGTCTGCCTGCCTGTCTGTCTGCCTGTCTGTCTCTCTGCCTGTCTGTCTGCCTGCCTGTCTGTCTCTCTGCCTGTCTGTCTGTCTGCCTGTCTGTCTGTCTGCCTGTCTGTCTGACTGCCTGTCTGTCTGTCTGACCCATGACGGAGCTCCACGGGGGGTGCTCGGCGGCCCGGCCCTAGCCCAGGAAGGAGCTCCGTGTGTGGGGAGACCCAGGACGGAGCTCCACGGGGGGTGCTCGGCGGCCCGGCCCTAGCCCAGGAAGGAGCTCCATGTGTGGGGAGACCCAGGACGGAGCTCCACGGGGGGTGCTCCGCGGCCCTGCCTTAGCCCAGGACGGAGCTCCATGTGGGGCAGAGGACGACGGAGACCTCCAGGGGCCCCCGCGGCCCCGTCCCAGCCCAGGACGGAGCTCCGTGTGGGGGAGAGGGAGCGGGAGACCTCCAGGTGGCCTCCGTGAACCCGCCCTAGCCCAGGACGGAGGTCCGTGTGGGGTCCAGGTCCAGTCAGGCCCGCCTGGAGGGTTTTAACCCAGGGCGGGGCCATAACTCCGCAGGGGAAGGTCGTAGAGACACGGGCCCGGTGTCATCGCGTTCGGCGTGGCCAAGTT
>JAYKQN010000105.1:47500-50000 GCA_036785175.1 Eupleurogrammus muticus | reverse complement strand
CTGGCCCTGGATGGAGCTCCCTTTGGGGGTAGACCTCCAGAGACCTCCAGGCCCCCCATGGCCCTGGATGGAGCTCCCTGTGGGGATAGACCTCCAGAGACCTCCAGGCCCCCCATGGCCCTGCCCTAGCCCAGGACGGAGCTCCATGTGGGGGTAGACCCCCATGGCCCCCCTGGCCCTGGATGGAGCTCCCTTTGGGGGTAGACCTCCAGAGACCTCCAGGCCCCCCATGGCCCTGGATGGAGCTCCCTGTGGGGATAGACCTCCAGAGACCTCCAGGCCCCCCATGGCCCTGGATGGAGCTCCCTGTGGGGGTAGACCTCCAGAGACCCCCATGGCCCCCCTGGCCCTGGATGGAGCTCCCTGTGGGGGTAGACCTCCAGAGACCCCCAGGCCCCCCATGGCCCTGCCCTAGCCCAGGACGGAGCTCCATGTGGGGGTAGACCCCCATGGCCCCCCTGGCCCTGGATGGAGCTCCCTGTGGGGGTAGACCTCCAGAGACCCCCATGGCCCCCCTGGCCCTGGATGGAGCTCCCTGTGGGGGTAGACCTCCAGAGACCCCCAGGCCCCCCATGGCCCAGGATGGAGCCCCATGTGGGGGGTAGACCTCCAGAGACCTCCAGGCCCCCCATGGCCCTGGATGGAGCTCTCTGTGGGGGTAGACCTCCAGAGACCCCCAGGCCCCCCATGGCCCAGGATGGAGCCCCATGTGGGGGGTAGACCCCCATGGCCCCCCTGGCCCTGGATGGAGCTCCCTGTGGGGGTAGACCTCCAGAGACCTCCAGGCCCCCCATGGCCCTGGATGGAGCTCCCTGTGGGGGTAGACCTCCAGAGACCCCCATGGCCCCCCTGGCCCTGGATGGAGCTCCCTGTGGGGGTAGACCTCCAGAGACCTCCAGGGCCCCCATGGCCCTGCCCTAGCCCAGGACGGAGCTCCATGTGGGGGTAGACCTCCAGAGACCTCCAGGGCCCCCATGGCCCTGCCCTAGCCCAGGACGGAGCTCCATGTGGGGGTAGACCCCCATGGCCCCCCTGGCCCTGGATGGAGCTCCCTGTGGGGGTAGACCCCCAGGCCCCCCATGGCGGTGCCCTAGCCCAGGACGGAGCTCCATGTGGGGGTAGACCCCCATGGCCCCCCTGGCCCTGGATGGAGCTCCCTGTGGGGGTAGACCTCCAGAGACCTCCAGGCCCCCCATGGCCCTGCCCTAGCCCAGGACGGAGCTCCATGTGGGGGTAGACCCCCATGGCCCCCCTAGCCCAGGACGGAGCTCCATGTGGGGGTAGACCCCCATGGCCCCCCTGGCCCTGGATGGAGCTCCCTGTGGGGGTAGACCTCCAGAGACCCCCAGGCCCCCCATGGCCCTGCCCTAGCCCAGGACGGAGCTCCATGTGGGGGTAGACCCCCATGGCCCCCCTGGCCCTGGATGGAGCTCCCTGTGGGGGTAGACCTCCAGAGACCTCCAGGCCCCCCATGGCCCTGGATGGAGCTCCCTGTGGGGGTAGACCTCCAGAGACCTCCAGGCCCCCCATGGCCCTGCCCTAGCCCAGGATATAGCTTCATGTGGGGGTAGACCTCCAGGGCCCCCCTGGCCCTGGATGGAGCTCCATGTGGGGGTAGACCTCCAGGCCCCCCATGGCCCTGCCCTAGCCCAGGATAGAGCTCCATGTGGGGGTAGACCCCCAGAGCCCCCATGGCCCTGCCCTAGCCCAGGATAGAGCTCCATGTGGGGGTAGACCCCCAGAGCCCCCATGGCCCTGCCCTAGCCCAGGATATAGCTTCATGTGGGGGTAGACCTCCAGGGCCCCCCTGGCCCTGGATGGAGCTCCATGTGGGGGTAGACCTCCAGGCCCCCCATGGCCCTGCCCTAGCCCAGGATAGAGCTCCATGTGGGGGGTAGACCTCCAGGCCCCCCCATGGCCCAGGACGGAGCTCCATGTGGGGGTAGACCTCCAGGGCCCCCATGGCCCTGCCCTAGCCCAGGACGGAGCTCCACGTGGGGGTAGACCTCCAGGCCCCCCATGGCCCTGCCCTAGCCCAGGACGGAGCTCCATGTGGGGCGGAGGTAGCTGCTTGTGTACATGTATACTTTATACGAACGTCATATGAATAAAGAGAAAGCCAATGGATAAGTAATTTTGAATAATAATAACAATGATGATGATGATGATGATGATGATGATGATGATGATGATGATGATGATGATGATGATGATGATGATGATGATGAAGAAGATGATGATGATGAGAGTAAAAATTTGCCTGTTGATACTGTGAGTGCATTTTGCTGGTGATACTTCAGTACTGTTACCTAAGTAACAGCATTTTGAAAGATGCATATTGGAGAGGTCATGCCACCTCATGAGCTACGTGTCGGGGAGAGCTCCAGGGCCCCCCCCACGGCCCTGCCCTAGCCCGGGACGGAGCTCCATGTGTGGGGAGACCCAGGACGGAGCTCCATGGGTGGTGGTCCGCGGCCCAGCCTTAGCCCAGGACGGAGCT
>JAYKQN010000105.1:20000-32500 GCA_036785175.1 Eupleurogrammus muticus | reverse complement strand
GGAGCTCCCTGTGGGGGTAGACCTCCAGAGACCCCCATGGCCCCCCTGGCCCTGGATGGAGCTCCCTGTGGGGGTAGACCTCCAGAGACCTCCAGAGACCCCCAGGCCCCCCATGGCCCAGGATGGAGCCCCATGTGGGGGGTAGACCTCCAGAGACCTCCAGGCCCCCCATGGCCCTGGATGGAGCTCCCTGTGGGGGTAGACCTCCAGAGACCCCCATGGCCCCCCTGGCCCTGGATGGAGCTCCCTGTGGGGGTAGACCTCCAGAGACCCCCATGGCCCCCCTGGCCCTGGATGGAGCTCCCTGTGGGGGTAGACCTCCAGAGACCCCCAGGCCCCCCATGGCCCAGGATGGAGCCCCATGTGGGGGGTAGACCTCCAGAGACCTCCAGGCCCCCCATGGCCCTGGATGGAGCTCCCTGTGGGGGTAGACCTCCAGAGACCCCCATGGCCCCCCTGGCCCTGGATGGAGCTCCCTGTGGGGGTAGACCTCCAGAGACCCCCAGGCCCCCCATGGCCCAGGATGGAGCCCCATGTGGGGGGTAGACCCCCATGGCCCCCCTGGCCCTGGATGGAGCTCCCTGTGGGGGTAGACCTCCAGAGACCTCCAGGCCCCCCATGGCCCTGGATGGAGCTCCCTGTGGGGGTAGACCTCCAGAGACCCCCATGGCCCCCCTGGCCCTGGATGGAGCTCCCTGTGGGGGTAGACCTCCAGAGACCTCCAGAGACCCCCAGGCCCCCCATGGCCCAGGATGGAGCCCCATGTGGGGGGTAGACCTCCAGAGACCTCCAGGCCCCCCATGGCCCTGGATGGAGCTCCCTGTGGGGGTAGACCTCCAGAGACCCCCATGGCCCCCCTGGCCCTGGATGGAGCTCCCTGTGGGGGTAGACCTCCAGAGACCCCCATGGCCCCCCTGGCCCTGGATGGAGCTCCCTGTGGGGGTAGACCTCCAGAGACCCCCAGGCCCCCCATGGCCCAGGATGGAGCCCCATGTGGGGGGTAGACCTCCAGAGACCTCCAGGCCCCCCATGGCCCTGGATGGAGCTCCCTGTGGGGGTAGACCTCCAGAGACCCCCATGGCCCCCCTGGCCCTGGATGGAGCTCCCTGTGGGGGTAGACCTCCAGAGACCCCCAGGCCCCCCATGGCCCAGGATGGAGCCCCATGTGGGGGGTAGACCCCCATGGCCCCCCTGGCCCTGGATGGAGCTCCCTGTGGGGGTAGACCTCCAGAGACCTCCAGGCCCCCCATGGCCCTGGATGGAGCTCCCTGTGGGGGTAGACCTCCAGAGACCCCCATGGCCCCCCTGGCCCTGGATGGAGCTCCCTGTGGGGGTAGACCTCCAGAGACCTCCAGAGACCCCCAGGCCCCCCATGGCCCAGGATGGAGCCCCATGTGGGGGGTAGACCTCCAGAGACCTCCAGGCCCCCCATGGCCCTGGATGGAGCTCCCTGTGGGGGTAGACCTCCAGAGACCCCCATGGCCCCCCTGGCCCTGGATGGAGCTCCCTGTGGGGGTAGACCTCCAGAGACCCCCATGGCCCCCCTGGCCCTGGATGGAGCTCCCTGTGGGGGTAGACCTCCAGAGACCCCCAGGCCCCCCATGGCCCAGGATGGAGCCCCATGTGGGGGGTAGACCTCCAGAGACCTCCAGGCCCCCCATGGCCCTGGATGGAGCTCCCTGTGGGGGTAGACCTCCAGAGACCCCCATGGCCCCCCTGGCCCTGGATGGAGCTCCCTGTGGGGGTAGACCTCCAGAGACCCCCAGGCCCCCCATGGCCCAGGATGGAGCCCCATGTGGGGGGTAGACCCCCATGGCCCCCCTGGCCCTGGATGGAGCTCCCTGTGGGGGTAGACCTCCAGAGACCTCCAGGCCCCCCATGGCCCTGGATGGAGCTCCCTGTGGGGGTAGACCTCCAGAGACCCCCATGGCCCCCCTGGCCCTGGATGGAGCTCCCTGTGGGGGTAGACCTCCAGAGACCTCCAGAGACCCCCAGGCCCCCCATGGCCCAGGATGGAGCCCCATGTGGGGGGTAGACCTCCAGAGACCTCCAGGCCCCCCATGGCCCTGGATGGAGCTCCCTGTGGGGGTAGACCTCCAGAGACCCCCATGGCCCCCCTGGCCCTGGATGGAGCTCCCTGTGGGGGTAGACCTCCAGAGACCCCCAGGCCCCCCATGGCCCAGGATGGAGCCCCATGTGGGGGGTAGACCCCCATGGCCCCCCTGGCCCTGGATGGAGCTCCCTGTGGGGGTAGACCTCCAGAGACCTCCAGGCCCCCCATGGCCCTGGATGGAGCTCCCTGTGGGGGTAGACCTCCAGAGACCCCCATGGCCCCCCTGGCCCTGGATGGAGCTCCCTGTGGGGGTAGACCTCCAGAGACCTCCAGAGACCCCCAGGCCCCCCATGGCCCAGGATGGAGCCCCATGTGGGGGGTAGACCTCCAGAGACCTCCAGGCCCCCCATGGCCCTGGATGGAGCTCCCTGTGGGGGTAGACCTCCAGAGACCCCCATGGCCCCCCTGGCCCTGGATGGAGCTCCCTGTGGGGGTAGACCTCCAGAGACCCCCAGGCCCCCCATGGCCCAGGATGGAGCCCCATGTGGGGGGTAGACCCCCATGGCCCCCCTGGCCCTGGATGGAGCTCCCTGTGGGGGTAGACCTCCAGAGACCTCCAGGCCCCCCATGGCCCTGGATGGAGCTCCCTGTGGGGGTAGACCTCCAGAGACCCCCATGGCCCCCCTGGCCCTGGATGGAGCTCCCTGTGGGGGTAGACCTCCAGAGACCTCCAGAGACCCCCAGGCCCCCCATGGCCCAGGATGGAGCCCCATGTGGGGGGTAGACCTCCAGAGACCTCCAGGCCCCCCATGGCCCTGGATGGAGCTCCCTGTGGGGGTAGACCTCCAGAGACCCCCATGGCCCCCCTGGCCCTGGATGGAGCTCCCTGTGGGGGTAGACCTCCAGAGACCCCCAGGCCCCCCATGGCCCAGGATGGAGCCCCATGTGGGGGGTAGACCCCCATGGCCCCCCTGGCCCTGGATGGAGCTCCCTGTGGGGGTAGACCTCCAGAGACCTCCAGGCCCCCCATGGCCCTGGATGGAGCTCCCTGTGGGGGTAGACCTCCAGAGACCCCCATGGCCCCCCTGGCCCTGGATGGAGCTCCCTGTGGGGGTAGACCTCCAGAGACCTCCAGAGACCCCCAGGCCCCCCATGGCCCAGGATGGAGCCCCATGTGGGGGGTAGACCTCCAGAGACCTCCAGGCCCCCCATGGCCCTGGATGGAGCTCCCTGTGGGGGTAGACCTCCAGAGACCCCCATGGCCCCCCTGGCCCTGGATGGAGCTCCCTGTGGGGGTAGACCTCCAGAGACCCCCAGGCCCCCCATGGCCCAGGATGGAGCCCCATGTGGGGGGTAGACCCCCATGGCCCCCCTGGCCCTGGATGGAGCTCCCTGTGGGGGTAGACCTCCAGAGACCTCCAGGCCCCCCATGGCCCTGGATGGAGCTCCCTGTGGGGGTAGACCTCCAGAGACCCCCATGGCCCCCCTGGCCCTGGATGGAGCTCCCTGTGGGGGTAGACCTCCAGAGACCTCCAGGCCCCCCATGGCCCTGCCCTAGCCCAGGACGGAGCTCCATGTGGGGGTAGACCCCCATGGCCCCCCTAGCCCAGGACGGAGCTCCATGTGGGGGTAGACCCCCATGGCCCCCCTGGCCCTGGATGGAGCTCCCTGTGGGGGTAGACCTCCAGAGACCCCCAGGCCCCCCATGGCCCTGCCCTAGCCCAGGACGGAGCTCCATGTGGGGGTAGACCCCCATGGCCCCCCTGGCCCTGGATGGAGCTCCCTGTGGGGGTAGACCTCCAGAGACCTCCAGGCCCCCCATGGCCCTGGATGGAGCTCCCTGTGGGGGTAGACCTCCAGAGACCTCCAGGCCCCCCATGGCCCTGCCCTAGCCCAGGATATAGCTTCATGTGGGGGTAGACCTCCAGGGCCCCCCTGGCCCTGGATGGAGCTCCATGTGGGGGTAGACCTCCAGGCCCCCCATGGCCCTGCCCTAGCCCAGGATAGAGCTCCATGTGGGGGTAGACCCCCAGAGCCCCCATGGCCCTGCCCTAGCCCAGGATAGAGCTCCATGTGGGGGTAGACCCCCAGAGCCCCCATGGCCCTGCCCTAGCCCAGGATATAGCTTCATGTGGGGGTAGACCTCCAGGGCCCCCCATGGCCCTGGATGGAGCTCCCTGTGGGGGTAGACCTCCAGAGACCCCCATGGCCCCCCTGGCCCTGGATGGAGCTCCCTGTGGGGGTAGACCTCCAGAGACCCCCATGGCCCCCCTGGCCCTGGATGGAGCTCCCTGTGGGGGTAGACCTCCAGAGACCCCCAGGCCCCCCATGGCCCAGGATGGAGCCCCATGTGGGGGGTAGACCTCCAGAGACCTCCAGGCCCCCCATGGCCCTGGATGGAGCTCCCTGTGGGGGTAGACCTCCAGAGACCCCCATGGCCCCCCTGGCCCTGGATGGAGCTCCCTGTGGGGGTAGACCTCCAGAGACCCCCAGGCCCCCCATGGCCCAGGATGGAGCCCCATGTGGGGGGTAGACCCCCATGGCCCCCCTGGCCCTGGATGGAGCTCCCTGTGGGGGTAGACCTCCAGAGACCTCCAGGCCCCCCATGGCCCTGGATGGAGCTCCCTGTGGGGGTAGACCTCCAGAGACCCCCATGGCCCCCCTGGCCCTGGATGGAGCTCCCTGTGGGGGTAGACCTCCAGAGACCTCCAGAGACCCCCAGGCCCCCCATGGCCCAGGATGGAGCCCCATGTGGGGGGTAGACCTCCAGAGACCTCCAGGCCCCCCATGGCCCTGGATGGAGCTCCCTGTGGGGGTAGACCTCCAGAGACCCCCATGGCCCCCCTGGCCCTGGATGGAGCTCCCTGTGGGGGTAGACCTCCAGAGACCCCCAGGCCCCCCATGGCCCAGGATGGAGCCCCATGTGGGGGGTAGACCCCCATGGCCCCCCTGGCCCTGGATGGAGCTCCCTGTGGGGGTAGACCTCCAGAGACCTCCAGGCCCCCCATGGCCCTGGATGGAGCTCCCTGTGGGGGTAGACCTCCAGAGACCCCCATGGCCCCCCTGGCCCTGGATGGAGCTCCCTGTGGGGGTAGACCTCCAGAGACCTCCAGAGACCCCCAGGCCCCCCATGGCCCAGGATGGAGCCCCATGTGGGGGGTAGACCTCCAGAGACCTCCAGGCCCCCCATGGCCCTGGATGGAGCTCCCTGTGGGGGTAGACCTCCAGAGACCCCCATGGCCCCCCTGGCCCTGGATGGAGCTCCCTGTGGGGGTAGACCTCCAGAGACCCCCAGGCCCCCCATGGCCCAGGATGGAGCCCCATGTGGGGGGTAGACCCCCATGGCCCCCCTGGCCCTGGATGGAGCTCCCTGTGGGGGTAGACCTCCAGAGACCTCCAGGCCCCCCATGGCCCTGGATGGAGCTCCCTGTGGGGGTAGACCTCCAGAGACCCCCATGGCCCCCCTGGCCCTGGATGGAGCTCCCTGTGGGGGTAGACCTCCAGAGACCTCCAGAGACCCCCAGGCCCCCCATGGCCCAGGATGGAGCCCCATGTGGGGGGTAGACCTCCAGAGACCTCCAGGCCCCCCATGGCCCTGGATGGAGCTCCCTGTGGGGGTAGACCTCCAGAGACCCCCATGGCCCCCCTGGCCCTGGATGGAGCTCCCTGTGGGGGTAGACCTCCAGAGACCCCCAGGCCCCCCATGGCCCAGGATGGAGCCCCATGTGGGGGGTAGACCCCCATGGCCCCCCTGGCCCTGGATGGAGCTCCCTGTGGGGGTAGACCTCCAGAGACCTCCAGGCCCCCCATGGCCCTGGATGGAGCTCCCTGTGGGGGTAGACCTCCAGAGACCCCCATGGCCCCCCTGGCCCTGGATGGAGCTCCCTGTGGGGGTAGACCTCCAGAGACCTCCAGAGACCCCCAGGCCCCCCATGGCCCAGGATGGAGCCCCATGTGGGGGGTAGACCTCCAGAGACCTCCAGGCCCCCCATGGCCCTGGATGGAGCTCCCTGTGGGGGTAGACCTCCAGAGACCCCCATGGCCCCCCTGGCCCTGGATGGAGCTCCCTGTGGGGGTAGACCTCCAGAGACCCCCAGGCCCCCCATGGCCCAGGATGGAGCCCCATGTGGGGGGTAGACCCCCATGGCCCCCCTGGCCCTGGATGGAGCTCCCTGTGGGGGTAGACCTCCAGAGACCTCCAGGCCCCCCATGGCCCTGGATGGAGCTCCCTGTGGGGGTAGACCTCCAGAGACCCCCATGGCCCCCCTGGCCCTGGATGGAGCTCCCTGTGGGGGTAGACCTCCAGAGACCTCCAGGCCCCCCATGGCCCTGCCCTAGCCCAGGACGGAGCTCCATGTGGGGGTAGACCCCCATGGCCCCCCTAGCCCAGGACGGAGCTCCATGTGGGGGTAGACCCCCATGGCCCCCCTGGCCCTGGATGGAGCTCCCTGTGGGGGTAGACCTCCAGAGACCCCCAGGCCCCCCATGGCCCTGCCCTAGCCCAGGACGGAGCTCCATGTGGGGGTAGACCCCCATGGCCCCCCTGGCCCTGGATGGAGCTCCCTGTGGGGGTAGACCTCCAGAGACCTCCAGGCCCCCCATGGCCCTGGATGGAGCTCCCTGTGGGGGTAGACCTCCAGAGACCTCCAGGCCCCCCATGGCCCTGCCCTAGCCCAGGATATAGCTTCATGTGGGGGTAGACCTCCAGGGCCCCCCTGGCCCTGGATGGAGCTCCATGTGGGGGTAGACCTCCAGGCCCCCCATGGCCCTGCCCTAGCCCAGGATAGAGCTCCATGTGGGGGTAGACCCCCAGAGCCCCCATGGCCCTGCCCTAGCCCAGGATAGAGCTCCATGTGGGGGTAGACCCCCAGAGCCCCCATGGCCCTGCCCTAGCCCAGGATATAGCTTCATGTGGGGGTAGACCTCCAGGGCCCCCCTGGCCCTGGATGGAGCTCCATGTGGGGGTAGACCTCCAGGCCCCCCATGGCCCTGCCCTAGCCCAGGATAGAGCTCCATGTGGGGGGTAGACCTCCAGGCCCCCCCATGGCCCAGGACGGAGCTCCATGTGGGGGTAGACCTCCAGGGCCCCCATGGCCCTGCCCTAGCCCAGGACGGAGCTCCACGTGGGGGTAGACCTCCAGGCCCCCCATGGCCCTGCCCTAGCCCAGGACGGAGCTCCATGTGGGGCGGAGGTAGCTGCTTGTGTACATGTATACTTTATACGAACGTCATATGAATAAAGAGAAAGCCAATGGATAAGTAATTTTGAATAATAATAACAATGATGATGATGATGATGATGATGATGATGATGATGATGATGATGATGATGATGATGATGATGATGATGATGATGATGAAGAAGATGATGATGATGAGAGTAAAAATTTGCCTGTTGATACTGTGAGTGCATTTTGCTGGTGATACTTCAGTACTGTTACCTAAGTAACAGCATTTTGAAAGATGCATATTGGAGAGGTCATGCCACCTCATGAGCTACGTGTCGGGGAGAGCTCCAGGGCCCCCCCCACGGCCCTGCCCTAGCCCGGGACGGAGCTCCATGTGTGGGGAGACCCAGGACGGAGCTCCATGGGTGGTGGTCCGCGGCCCAGCCTTAGCCCAGGACGGAGCTCCATGTGTGGGGAGACCCAGGACGGAGCTCCACGGGGGGTGCTCCGCGGCCCTGCCTTAGCCCAGGACGGAGCTCCATGTGTGGGGAGACCGAGGACGGAGCTCCACGGGGGGTGGTCCGCGGCCCAGCCTTAGCCCAGGACGGAGCTCCATGTGGGGCAGATGGTGCTGGAGAGCTCCAGGGGCCTCTATCTATATATGCACACACATGTGCCTGTCTGTCTGCCTGTCTGTCTGCCTGCCTGTCTGTCTGACTGCCTGTCTGTCTGCCTGTCTGTCTGTCTGCCTGTCTGTCTGACTGCCTGTCTGTCTGCCTGTCTGTCTCTCTGCCTGTCTGTCTGCCTGCCTGTCTGTCTGCCTGTCTGTCTGTCTGCCTGTCTGTCTGACTGCCTGTCTGTCTGTCTGCCTGCCTGCCTGTCTGTCTGCCTGTCTGTCTGCCTGCCTGTCTGTCTGCCTGTCTGTCTCTCTGCCTGTCTGTCTGCCTGCCTGTCTGTCTCTCTGCCTGTCTGTCTGTCTGCCTGTCTGTCTGTCTGCCTGTCTGTCTGACTGCCTGTCTGTCTGTCTGACCCATGACGGAGCTCCACGGGGGGTGCTCGGCGGCCCGGCCCTAGCCCAGGAAGGAGCTCCGTGTGTGGGGAGACCCAGGACGGAGCTCCACGGGGGGTGCTCGGCGGCCCGGCCCTAGCCCAGGAAGGAGCTCCATGTGTGGGGAGACCCAGGACGGAGCTCCACGGGGGGTGCTCCGCGGCCCTGCCTTAGCCCAGGACGGAGCTCCATGTGGGGCAGAGGACGACGGAGACCTCCAGGGGCCCCCGCGGCCCCGTCCCAGCCCAGGACGGAGCTCCGTGTGGGGGAGAGGGAGCGGGAGACCTCCAGGTGGCCTCCGTGAACCCGCCCTAGCCCAGGACGGAGGTCCGTGTGGGGTCCAGGTCCAGTCAGGCCCGCCTGGAGGGTTTTAACCCAGGGCGGGGCCATAACTCCGCAGGGGAAGGTCGTAGAGACACGGGCCCGGTGTCATCGCGTTCGGCGTGGCCAAGTTAGTGGGTGCCGGTCTCTGTTTGAAGTGTCTAGCCGGCTCCTATCCAAAGTTATGGGCGTTTGAAACCCCCCCCATTAAAATGCATGGTTTTGGGCTGAGACCTCCAGGGGCCCCCGCGGCCCCGTCCCAGCCCAGGACGGAGCTCCGTGTGGGGGAGAGGGAGCGGGAGACCTCCAGGTGGCCTCCGTGAACCCGCCCTAGCCCAGGACGGAGGTCCGTGTGGGGTCCAGGTCCAGTCAGGCCCGCCTGGAGGGTTTTAACCCAGGGCGGGGCCATAACTCCGCAGGGGAAGGTCGTAGAGACACGGGCCCGGTGTCATCGCGTTCGGCGTGGCCAAGTTAGTGGGTGCCGGTCTCTGTTTGAAGTGTCTAGCCGGCTCCTATCCAAAGTTATGGGCGTTTGAAACCCCCCCCATTAAAATGCATGGTTTTGGGCTGAGACCTCCAGGGGCCCCCGCGGCCCCGTCCCAGCCCAGGACGGAGCTCCGTGTGGGGGAGAGGGAGCGGGAGACCTCCAGGTGGCCTCCGTGAACCCGCCCTAGCCCAGGACGGAGGTCCGTGTGGGGTCCAGGTCCAGTCAGGCCCGCCTGGAGGGTTTTAACCCAGGGCGGGGCCATAACTCCGCAGGGGAAGGTCGTAGAGACACGGGCCCGGTGTCATCGCGTTCGGCGTGGCCAAGTTAGTGGGTGCCGGTCTCTGTTTGAAGTGTCTAGCCGGCTCCTATCCAAAGTTATGGGCGTTTGAAACCCCCCCCATTAAAATGCATGGTTTTGGGCTGAGACCTCCAGGGGCCCCCGCGGCCCCGTCCCAGCCCAGGACGGAGCTCCGTGTGGGGGAGAGGGAGCGGGAGACCTCCAGGTGGCCTCCGTGAACCCGCCCTAGCCCAGGACGGAGGTCCGTGTGGGGTCCAGGTCCAGTCAGGCCCGCCTGGAGGGTTTTAACCCAGGGCGGGGCCATAACTCCGCAGGGGAAGGTCGTAGAGACACGGGCCCGGTGTCATCGCGTTCGGCGTGGCCAAGTTAGTGGGTGCCGGTCTCTGTTTGAAGTGTCTAGCCGGCTCCTATCCAAAGTTATGGGCGTTTGAAACCCCCCCCATTAAAATGCATGGTTTTGGGCTGAGACCTCCAGGGGCCCCCGCGGCCCCGTCCCAGCCCAGGACGGAGCTCCGTGTGGGGGAGAGGGAGCGGGAGACCTCCAGGTGGCCTCCGTGAACCCGCCCTAGCCCAGGACGGAGGTCCGTGTGGGGTCCAGGTCCAGTCAGGCCCGCCTGGAGGGTTTTAACCCAGGGCGGGGCCATAACTCCGCAGGGGAAGGTCGTAGAGACACGGGCCCGGTGTCATCGCGTTCGGCGTGGCCAAGTTAGTGGGTGCCGGTCTCTGTTTGAAGTGTCTAGCCGGCTCCTATCCAAAGTTATGGGCGTTTGAAACCCCCCCCATTAAAATGCATGGTTTTGGGCTGAGACCTCCAGGGGCCCCCGCGGCCCCGTCCCAGCCCAGGACGGAGCTCCGTGTGGGGGAGAGGGAGCGGGAGACCTCCAGGTGGCCTCCGTGAACCCGCCCTAGCCCAGGACGGAGGTCCGTGTGGGGTCCAGGTCCAGTCAGGCCCGCCTGGAGGGTTTTAACCCAGGGCGGGGCCATAACTCCGCAGGGGAAGGTCGTAGAGACACGGGCCCGGTGTCATCGCGTTCGGCGTGGCCAAGTTAGTGGGTGCCGGTCTCTGTTTGAAGTGTCTAGCCGGCTCCTATCCAAAGTTATGGGCGTTTGAAACCCCCCCCATTAAAATGCATGGTTTTGGGCTGAGACCTCCAGGGGCCCCCGCGGCCCCGTCCCAGCCCAGGACGGAGCTCCGTGTGGGGGAGAGGGAGCGGGAGACCTCCGGGGGCCTCCGTGAACCCGCCCTAGCCCAGGACGGAGGTCCGTGTGGGGTCCAGGTCCAGTCAGGCCCGCCTGGAGGGTTTTAACCCAGGGCGGGGCCATAACTCCGCAGGGGAAGGTCGTAGAGACACGGGCCCGGTGTCATCGCGTTCGGCGTGGCCAAGTTAGTGGGTGCCGGTCTTTGTTTGAAGTGTCTAGCCGGCTCCTATCCAAAGTTATGGCCGTTTGAAACTCCCCCCAATAAAATGCATGGTTTTGGGCTTAGGCGAACCAAGCGTTTTCAGGTTTTTTTCTAAGTGTTTCAACGTGATGAAGGCTAATCTCCCCAAAGGTCTGGGGAGAGATTTAGCCTTCACACAGTGGAACAGAAAATACCCTGTTTTCCAAGGAACTATCGGTACGCTGTCATACGGCGGAGTACCAAGGGCACGAAAAAAAATTCAGAAAAATGACAAAGTGTTTTAACGTGACGAAGGCTAATCTCCCCAAGGGTTTGGGGAGATTAGCCTTCGCACAGTGGACCAAAAAACACCCGGTTTTCCAAGGAACCTTCCGCACGATTTCAGAAACCCAGTTTTCGGAAACAGATACCCCCAGAGAAAGCGGCGGGGGGGCCTTGCCTTGTGACGGGCCCCCCCCAGAGGCCGTCTGGGGCAGGTTTTGGGCAGGTTTTCCCCTCTAAAAAAATTATTAAAAAATAAATAAAATAATTTTTTTTTTTTTTTTTTTTTTTTTTTTTTTTTCTTTTCCAGGGCCCCGCGCCGCTGCCTTAGCCCAGGAACAGAGCCCCGTGTGGGGCATAGCTCCAGGGCCTCCCTGGCCCCGGATGGAGCTCCCGTGTGCGACAGACCTCCAGGCCCCCCGTTGCCCAGCCTTAGCCCAGGAACAGAGCCCCGTGTGGGGCACAGCTCCAGGGCCTCCCTGGCCCCGGATGGAGCTCCTTGTGGCGCAGACCTCCAGGCCCCCCGTGGCCCAGCCTTAGCCCAGGAACAGAGCCCCTTGTGGGGCATAGCTCCAGGGCCTCCCTGGCCCCGGATGGAGCTCCTTGTGGCGCAGACCTCCAGGCCCCCCGTGGCCCAGCCTTAGCCCAGGAATAGAGCCCCTTGTGGGGCATAGCTCCAGGGCCTCCCTGGCCCCGGATGGAGCTCCCGTGTGCGACAGACCTCCAGGCCCCCCGTGGCCCAGCCTTAGCCCAGGAACAGAGCCCCTTGTGGGGCATAGCTCCAGGGCCTCCCTGGCCCCGGATGGAGCTCCTTGTGGCGCAGACCTCCAGGCCCCCCGTGGCCCAGCCTTAGCCCAGGAATAGAGCCCCTTGTGGGGCATAGCTCCAGAGCCTCCCTGGCCCCGGATGGAGCTCCCGTGTGCGACAGACCTCCAGGCCCCCCGTGGCCCAGCCTTAGCCCAGGAACAGAGCCCCTTGTGGGGCATAGCTCCAGGGCCTCCCTGGCCCCGGATGGAGCTCCGCGTGGCGCAGACCTCCAGGCCCCCCGTGGCCCAGCCTTAGCCCAGGAATAGAGCCCCTTGTGGGGCATAGCTCCAGAGCCTCCCTGGCCCCGGATGGAGCACCGTGTGGGGCAGACCTCCAGGCCCCCCGTGGCCCAGCCTTAGCCCAGGAATAGAGCCCCTTGTGGGGCATAGCTCCAGAGCCTCCCTGGCCCCGGATGGAGCTCCCGTGTGCGACAGACCTCCAGGCCCCCCCGTGGCCCAGCCTTAGCCCAGGAACAGAGCCCCGTGTGGGGCACAGCTCCAGGGCCTCCCTGGCCCCGGATGGAGCTCCGTGTGGCGCAGACCTCCAGGCCCCCCGTGGCCCAGCCTTAGCCCAGGAACAGAGCCCCGTGTGGGGCACAGCTCCAGGGCCTCCCTGGCCCCGGATGGAGCTCCGTGTGGCGCAGACCTCCAGGCCC
>JAYKQN010000105.1:0-10000 GCA_036785175.1 Eupleurogrammus muticus | reverse complement strand
CCCCCATGGCCCCCCTGGCCCTGGATGGAGCTCCCTGTGGGGGTAGACCTCCAGAGACCCCCAGGCCCCCCATGGCCCAGGATGGAGCCCCATGTGGGGGGTAGACCCCCATGGCCCCCCTGGCCCTGGATGGAGCTCCCTGTGGGGGTAGACCTCCAGAGACCTCCAGGCCCCCCATGGCCCTGGATGGAGCTCCCTGTGGGGGTAGACCTCCAGAGACCCCCATGGCCCCCCTGGCCCTGGATGGAGCTCCCTGTGGGGGTAGACCTCCAGAGACCTCCAGAGACCCCCAGGCCCCCCATGGCCCAGGATGGAGCCCCATGTGGGGGGTAGACCTCCAGAGACCTCCAGGCCCCCCATGGCCCTGGATGGAGCTCCCTGTGGGGGTAGACCTCCAGAGACCCCCATGGCCCCCCTGGCCCTGGATGGAGCTCCCTGTGGGGGTAGACCTCCAGAGACCCCCATGGCCCCCCTGGCCCTGGATGGAGCTCCCTGTGGGGGTAGACCTCCAGAGACCCCCAGGCCCCCCATGGCCCAGGATGGAGCCCCATGTGGGGGGTAGACCTCCAGAGACCTCCAGGCCCCCCATGGCCCTGGATGGAGCTCCCTGTGGGGGTAGACCTCCAGAGACCCCCATGGCCCCCCTGGCCCTGGATGGAGCTCCCTGTGGGGGTAGACCTCCAGAGACCCCCAGGCCCCCCATGGCCCAGGATGGAGCCCCATGTGGGGGGTAGACCCCCATGGCCCCCCTGGCCCTGGATGGAGCTCCCTGTGGGGGTAGACCTCCAGAGACCTCCAGGCCCCCCATGGCCCTGGATGGAGCTCCCTGTGGGGGTAGACCTCCAGAGACCCCCATGGCCCCCCTGGCCCTGGATGGAGCTCCCTGTGGGGGTAGACCTCCAGAGACCTCCAGAGACCCCCAGGCCCCCCATGGCCCAGGATGGAGCCCCATGTGGGGGGTAGACCTCCAGAGACCTCCAGGCCCCCCATGGCCCTGGATGGAGCTCCCTGTGGGGGTAGACCTCCAGAGACCCCCATGGCCCCCCTGGCCCTGGATGGAGCTCCCTGTGGGGGTAGACCTCCAGAGACCCCCATGGCCCCCCTGGCCCTGGATGGAGCTCCCTGTGGGGGTAGACCTCCAGAGACCCCCAGGCCCCCCATGGCCCAGGATGGAGCCCCATGTGGGGGGTAGACCTCCAGAGACCTCCAGGCCCCCCATGGCCCTGGATGGAGCTCCCTGTGGGGGTAGACCTCCAGAGACCCCCATGGCCCCCCTGGCCCTGGATGGAGCTCCCTGTGGGGGTAGACCTCCAGAGACCCCCAGGCCCCCCATGGCCCAGGATGGAGCCCCATGTGGGGGGTAGACCCCCATGGCCCCCCTGGCCCTGGATGGAGCTCCCTGTGGGGGTAGACCTCCAGAGACCTCCAGGCCCCCCATGGCCCTGGATGGAGCTCCCTGTGGGGGTAGACCTCCAGAGACCCCCATGGCCCCCCTGGCCCTGGATGGAGCTCCCTGTGGGGGTAGACCTCCAGAGACCTCCAGAGACCCCCAGGCCCCCCATGGCCCAGGATGGAGCCCCATGTGGGGGGTAGACCTCCAGAGACCTCCAGGCCCCCCATGGCCCTGGATGGAGCTCCCTGTGGGGGTAGACCTCCAGAGACCCCCATGGCCCCCCTGGCCCTGGATGGAGCTCCCTGTGGGGGTAGACCTCCAGAGACCCCCATGGCCCCCCTGGCCCTGGATGGAGCTCCCTGTGGGGGTAGACCTCCAGAGACCCCCAGGCCCCCCATGGCCCAGGATGGAGCCCCATGTGGGGGGTAGACCTCCAGAGACCTCCAGGCCCCCCATGGCCCTGGATGGAGCTCCCTGTGGGGGTAGACCTCCAGAGACCCCCATGGCCCCCCTGGCCCTGGATGGAGCTCCCTGTGGGGGTAGACCTCCAGAGACCCCCAGGCCCCCCATGGCCCAGGATGGAGCCCCATGTGGGGGGTAGACCCCCATGGCCCCCCTGGCCCTGGATGGAGCTCCCTGTGGGGGTAGACCTCCAGAGACCTCCAGGCCCCCCATGGCCCTGGATGGAGCTCCCTGTGGGGGTAGACCTCCAGAGACCCCCATGGCCCCCCTGGCCCTGGATGGAGCTCCCTGTGGGGGTAGACCTCCAGAGACCTCCAGAGACCCCCAGGCCCCCCATGGCCCAGGATGGAGCCCCATGTGGGGGGTAGACCTCCAGAGACCTCCAGGCCCCCCATGGCCCTGGATGGAGCTCCCTGTGGGGGTAGACCTCCAGAGACCCCCATGGCCCCCCTGGCCCTGGATGGAGCTCCCTGTGGGGGTAGACCTCCAGAGACCCCCAGGCCCCCCATGGCCCAGGATGGAGCCCCATGTGGGGGGTAGACCCCCATGGCCCCCCTGGCCCTGGATGGAGCTCCCTGTGGGGGTAGACCTCCAGAGACCTCCAGGCCCCCCATGGCCCTGGATGGAGCTCCCTGTGGGGGTAGACCTCCAGAGACCCCCATGGCCCCCCTGGCCCTGGATGGAGCTCCCTGTGGGGGTAGACCTCCAGAGACCTCCAGAGACCCCCAGGCCCCCCATGGCCCAGGATGGAGCCCCATGTGGGGGGTAGACCTCCAGAGACCTCCAGGCCCCCCATGGCCCTGGATGGAGCTCCCTGTGGGGGTAGACCTCCAGAGACCCCCATGGCCCCCCTGGCCCTGGATGGAGCTCCCTGTGGGGGTAGACCTCCAGAGACCCCCAGGCCCCCCATGGCCCAGGATGGAGCCCCATGTGGGGGGTAGACCCCCATGGCCCCCCTGGCCCTGGATGGAGCTCCCTGTGGGGGTAGACCTCCAGAGACCTCCAGGCCCCCCATGGCCCTGGATGGAGCTCCCTGTGGGGGTAGACCTCCAGAGACCCCCATGGCCCCCCTGGCCCTGGATGGAGCTCCCTGTGGGGGTAGACCTCCAGAGACCTCCAGAGACCCCCAGGCCCCCCATGGCCCAGGATGGAGCCCCATGTGGGGGGTAGACCTCCAGAGACCTCCAGGCCCCCCATG
Organism: Eupleurogrammus muticus; assembly: GCA_036785175.1. Taxonomy (NCBI): domain Eukaryota; kingdom Metazoa; phylum Chordata; class Actinopteri; order Scombriformes; family Trichiuridae; genus Eupleurogrammus; species Eupleurogrammus muticus. Next base: position 6,947 of record JAYKQN010000105.1, on the reverse strand, counting down.
GCCCTGGATGGAGCTCCCTGTGGGGGTAGACCTCCAGAGACCCCCATGGCCCCCCTGGCCCTGGATGGAGCTCCCTGTGGGGGTAGACCTCCAGAGACCCCCAGGCCCCCCATGGCCCAGGATGGAGCCCCATGTGGGGGGTAGACCCCCATGGCCCCCCTGGCCCTGGATGGAGCTCCCTGTGGGGGTAGACCTCCAGAGACCTCCAGGCCCCCCATGGCCCTGGATGGAGCTCCCTGTGGGGGTAGACCTCCAGAGACCCCCATGGCCCCCCTGGCCCTGGATGGAGCTCCCTGTGGGGGTAGACCTCCAGAGACCTCCAGAGACCCCCAGGCCCCCCATGGCCCAGGATGGAGCCCCATGTGGGGGGTAGACCTCCAGAGACCTCCAGGCCCCCCATGGCCCTGGATGGAGCTCCCTGTGGGGGTAGACCTCCAGAGACCCCCATGGCCCCCCTGGCCCTGGATGGAGCTCCCTGTGGGGGTAGACCTCCAGAGACCCCCAGGCCCCCCATGGCCCAGGATGGAGCCCCATGTGGGGGGTAGACCCCCATGGCCCCCCTGGCCCTGGATGGAGCTCCCTGTGGGGGTAGACCTCCAGAGACCTCCAGGCCCCCCATGGCCCTGGATGGAGCTCCCTGTGGGGGTAGACCTCCAGAGACCCCCATGGCCCCCCTGGCCCTGGATGGAGCTCCCTGTGGGGGTAGACCTCCAGAGACCTCCAGGCCCCCCATGGCCCTGCCCTAGCCCAGGACGGAGCTCCATGTGGGGGTAGACCCCCATGGCCCCCCTAGCCCAGGACGGAGCTCCATGTGGGGGTAGACCCCCATGGCCCCCCTGGCCCTGGATGGAGCTCCCTGTGGGGGTAGACCTCCAGAGACCCCCAGGCCCCCCATGGCCCTGCCCTAGCCCAGGACGGAGCTCCATGTGGGGGTAGACCCCCATGGCCCCCCTGGCCCTGGATGGAGCTCCCTGTGGGGGTAGACCTCCAGAGACCTCCAGGCCCCCCATGGCCCTGGATGGAGCTCCCTGTGGGGGTAGACCTCCAGAGACCTCCAGGCCCCCCATGGCCCTGCCCTAGCCCAGGATATAGCTTCATGTGGGGGTAGACCTCCAGGGCCCCCCTGGCCCTGGATGGAGCTCCATGTGGGGGTAGACCTCCAGGCCCCCCATGGCCCTGCCCTAGCCCAGGATAGAGCTCCATGTGGGGGTAGACCCCCAGAGCCCCCATGGCCCTGCCCTAGCCCAGGGTAGAGCTCCATGTGGGGGTAGACCCCCAGAGCCCCCATGGCCCTGCCCTAGCCCAGGATATAGCTTCATGTGGGGGTAGACCTCCAGGGCCCCCCTGGCCCTGGATGGAGCTCCATGTGGGGGTAGACCTCCAGGCCCCCCATGGCCCTGCCCTAGCCCAGGATAGAGCTCCATGTGGGGGGTAGACCTCCAGGCCCCCCATGGCCCAGGACGAAGCTCCATGTGGGGGTAGACCTCCAGGGCCCCCATGGCCCTGCCCTAGCCCAGGACGGAGCTCCACGTGGGGGTAGACCTCCAGGCCCCCCATGGCCCTGCCCTAGCCCAGGACGGAGCTCCATGTGGGGCGGAGGTAGCTGCTTGTGTACATGTATACTTTATACGAACGTCATATGAATAAAGAGAAAGCCAATGGATAAGTAATTTTGAATAATAATAACAATGATGATGATGATGATGATGATGATGATGATGATGATGATGATGATGATGAAGAAGATGATGATGAGAGTAATAATTTGCCTGTTGATACTGTGAGTGCATATTGCTGGTGATACTTCAGTACTGTTACCTAAGTAACAGCATTTTGAAAGATGCATAGTGGAGAGGTCATGCCACCTCATGAGCTACGTGTCGGGGAGAGCTCCAGGGCCCCCCCCACGGCCCTGCCCTAGCCCGGGACGGAGCTCCATGTGTGGGGAGACCCAGGACGGAGCTCCATGGGGGGTGGTCCGCGGCCCAGCCTTAGCCCAGGACGGAGCTCCATGTGTGGGGAGACCCAGGACGGAGCTCCATGGGGGGTGGTCCGCGGCCCAGCCTTAGCCCAGGACGGAGCTCCATGTGTGGGGAGACCCAGGACGGAGCTCCACGGGGGGTGCTCCGCGGCCCTGCCTTAGCCCAGGACGGAGCTCCATGTGTGGGGAGACCCAGGACGGAGCTCCACGGGGGGTGGTCTGCGGCCCAGCCTTAGCCCAGGACGGAGCTCCATGTGGGGCAGATGGTGCTGGAGAGCTCCAGGGGCCTCTATCTATATATGCACACACATGTGCCTGTCTGTCTGCCTGTCTGTCTGCCTGCCTGCCTGCCTGTCTGTCTGTCTGTCTGTCTGTCTGCCTGTCTGTCTGTCTGCCTGCCTGTTTGTCTGCCTGTCTGTCTGCCTGTCTGTCTCTCTGCCTGTCTGTCTGACTGCCTGTCTGTCTGCCTGTCTGTCTGCCTGTCTGTCTCTCTGCCTGTCTGTCTGACTGCCTGTCTGTCTGCCTGTCTGTCTCTCTGCCTGTCTGTCTGCCTGCCTGTCTGTCTGCCTGTCTGTCTGCCTGCCTGTCTGTCTGCCTGTCTGTCTGTCTGCCTGTCTGTCTCTCTGCCTGTCTGTCTGCCTGTCTGTCTGCCTGTCTGTCTGCCTGCCTGTCTGTCTGCCTGTCTGTTTGTCTGCCTGTCTGTCTGCCTGTCTGTCTCTCTGCCTGTCTGTCTGACTGCCTGTCTGTCTGCCTGTCTGTCTCTCTGCCTGTCTGTCTGACTGCCTGTCTGTCTGCCTGTCTGTCTGCCTGTCTGTCTGCCTGCCTGTCTGTCTGCCTGTCTGTCTCTCTGCCTGTCTGTCTGACTGCCTGTCTGTCTGCCTGTCTGTCTCTCTGCCTGTCTGTCTGACTGCCTGTCTGTCTGCCTGCCTGTCTGTCTCTCTGCCTGTCTGTCTGACTGCCTGTCTGTCTGTCTGACCCATGACGGAGCTCCACGGGGGGTGCTCGGCGGCCCGGCCCTAGCCCAGGAAGGAGCTCCGTGTGTGGGGAGACCCAGGACGGAGCTCCACGGGGGGTGCTCGGCGGCCCAGCCCTAGCCCAGGAAGGAGCTCCGTGTGTGGGGAGACCCAGGACGGAGCTCCACGGGGGGTGCTCCGCGGCCCTGCCTTAGCCCAGGACGGAGCTCCATGTGTGGGGAGACCGAGGACGGAGCTCCACGGGGGGTGCTCCCCGGCCCAGCCCTAGCCCAGGACGGCGCTCCGTGTGGGGCAGAGGACGACGGAGACCTCCAGGGGCCCCCGCGGCCCCGTCCCAGCCCAGGACGGAGCTCCGTGTGGGGGAGAGGGAGCGGGAGACCTCCGGGGGCCTCCGTGAACCCGCCCTAGCCCAGGACGGAGGTCCGTGTGGGGTCCAGGTCCAGTCAGGCCCGCCTGGAGGGTTTTAACCCAGGGCGGGGCCATAACTCCGCAGGGGAAGGTCGTAGAGACACGGGGCCGGTGTCATCGCGTTCGGCGTGGCCAAGTTAGTGGGTGCCGGTCTTGGTTTGAAGTGTCTAGCCGGCTCCTATCCAAAGTTATGGGCGTTTGAAACCCCCCCCCCCCATTAAAATGAATGGTTTTGGGTTGAGACCTCCAGGGGCCCCCGCGGCCCCGTCCCAGCCCAGGACGGAGCTCCGTGTGGGGGAGAGGGAGCGGGAGACCTCCGGGGGCCTCCCCGGCCCAGCCCTAGCCCAGGACGGAGGTCCGTGTGGGGTCCAGGTCCAGTCAGGCCCGTCTGGAGGGTTTTAACCCAGGGCGGGGCCATAACTCCGCAGGGGAAGGTCGTAGAGACACGGGGCCGGTGTCATCGCGTTCGGCGTGGCCAAGTTAGTGGGTGCCGGTCTTTGTTTGAAGTGGCTAGCCGGCTCCTATCCAAAGTTATGGGCGTTTGAATCTCCCCCCCATTAAAATGCATGGTTTTGGGCTGAGACCTCCAGGGGCCCCCGCGGCCCCGTCCCAGCCCAGGACGGAGCTCCGTGTGGGGGAGAGGGAGCGGGAGACCTCCAGGGGCCTCCGTGAATCTGCCCTAGCCCAGGACGGAGGTCCGTGTGGGGTCCAGGTCCAGTCAGGCCCGCCTGGAGGGTTTTAACCCAGGGCGGGGCCATAACTCCGCAGGGGAAGGTCGTAGAGACACGGGGCCGGTGTCATCGCGTTCGGCGTGGCCAAGTTAGTGGGTGCCGGTCTTTGTTTGAAGTGTCTAGCCGGCTCCTATCCAAAGTTATGGCCGTTTGAAACTCCCCCCAATAAAATGCATGGTTTTGGGCTTAGGCGAACCAAGCGTTTTCAGGTTTTTTTCTAAGTGTTTCAACGTGATGAAGGCTAATCTCCCCAAAGGTCTGGGGAGAGATTTAGCCTTCACACAGTGGACCAGAAAATACCCTGTTTTCCAAGGAACTATCGGTACGCTGTCATACGGCGGAGTACCAAGGGCACGAAAAAAAATTCAGAAAAATGACAAAGTGTTTTAACGTGACGAAGGCTAATCTCCCCAAGGGTTTGGGGAGATTAGCCTTCGCACAGTGGACCAAAAAACACCCGGTTTTCCAAGGAACCTTCCGCACGATTTCAGAAACCCAGTTTTCGGAAACAGATACCCCCAGAGAAAGCGGCGGGGGGGCCTTGCCTTGTGACGGGCCCCCCCCAGAGGCCGTCTGGGGCAGGTTTTGGGCAGGTTTTCCCCCTCTAAAAAAATTATTAAAAAATAAATAAAATAATTTTTTTTTTTTTTTTTTTTTTTTTTTTTTTTTTTTTTTTTTTTTTACATAAAATGTTAATGTGTATTTAATCCCCTTAGAAAATAAAACTACTTGATAGCATGTATTTTTATTTTATTTTTTTTAACCTTTTTAAGAGAGTTAAACTATCTGGTACCAAGTTTTTACGGTTACGCAAGAGCCCCGTGTGGGGCACAGCTCCAGGGCCTCCCTGGCCCCGGATGGAGCTCCTTGTGGCGCAGACCTCCAGGCCCCCCGTGGCCCAGCCTTAGCCCAGGAACAGAGCCCCTTGTGGGGCATAGCTCCAGGGCCTCCCTGGCCCCGGATGGAGCTCCTTGTGGCGCAGACCTCCAGGCCCCCCGTGGCCCAGCCTTAGCCCAGGAATAGAGCCCCTTGTGGGGCATAGCTCCAGGGCCTCCCTGGCCCCGGATGGAGCTCCCGTGTGCGACAGACCTCCAGGCCCCCCGTGGCCCAGCCTTAGCCCAGGAACAGAGCCCCTTGTGGGGCATAGCTCCAGGGCCTCCCTGGCCCCGGATGGAGCTCCTTGTGGCGCAGACCTCCAGGCCCCCCGTGGCCCAGCCTTAGCCCAGGAATAGAGCCCCTTGTGGGGCATAGCTCCAGAGCCTCCCTGGCCCCGGATGGAGCTCCCGTGTGCGACAGACCTCCAGGCCCCCCGTGGCCCAGCCTTAGCCCAGGAACAGAGCCCCTTGTGGGGCATAGCTCCAGGGCCTCCCTGGCCCCGGATGGAGCTCCGCGTGGCGCAGACCTCCAGGCCCCCCGTGGCCCAGCCTTAGCCCAGGAATAGAGCCCCTTGTGGGGCATAGCTCCAGAGCCTCCCTGGCCCCGGATGGAGCACCGTGTGGGGCAGACCTCCAGGCCCCCCGTGGCCCAGCCTTAGCCCAGGAATAGAGCCCCTTGTGGGGCATAGCTCCAGAGCCTCCCTGGCCCCGGATGGAGCTCCCGTGTGCGACAGACCTCCAGGCCCCCCCGTGGCCCAGCCTTAGCCCAGGAACAGAGCCCCGTGTGGGGCACAGCTCCAGGGCCTCCCTGGCCCCGGATGGAGCTCCGTGTGGCGCAGACCTCCAGGCCCCCCGTGGCCCAGCCTTAGCCCAGGAACAGAGCCCCGTGTGGGGCACAGCTCCAGGGCCTCCCTGGCCCCGGATGGAGCTCCGTGTGGCGCAGACCTCCAGGCCCCCCGTGGCCCAGCCTTAGCCCAGGAACAGAGCCCCGTGTGGGGCATAGCTCCAGGGCTTAGGCGAACCAAGCGTTTTCAGTTTTTTTTCTAAGTGTTTCAACGTGATGAAGGCTAATCTCCCCAAAGGTCTGGGGAGAGATTTAGCCTTCACACAGTGGACCAGAAAATACCCTGTTTTCCAAGGAACTATCGGTACGCTGTTATTCGGCGGCGTACCAAGGGCACGAAAAAAAGTTGAGAAAAATGACAAAGTGTTTTAACGTGACGAAGGCAAAAGTCCCCGGAGGTCCGGGGAGATTAGCCTTCGCACAGTGGACCAAAAATACCCTGTTTTCCAAGGAACTATCAGTCCGCTGTCATACGGCGGCGTACCAAGGGCACGAAAAAAAGTTGAGAAAAATGACAAAGTGTTTTAACGTGACGAAGGCAAAAGTCCCCGGAGGTCCGGGGAGATTAGCCTTCGCACAGTGGACCAAAAAATACCCTGTTTTCCAAGGAACTATCGGTACGCTGTTATTCGGCGGAGTACCAAGGGCACGAAAAAAAAATTGAGAAAAATGACAAAGTGTTTTAACGTGACGAAGGCAAAACTCCCCAAAGGTCCGGGGAGATTAGCCTTCGCACAGTGGACCAAAAATACCCTGTTTTCCAAGGAACTATCAGTCCGCTGTCATACGGCGGAGTACCAAGGGCACGAAAAAAAAAAGTGAGAAAAATGACAAAGTGTTTTAACGTGACGAAGGCAAAACTCCCCAAAGGTCTGGGGAGAGACTTAGCCTTCGCACAGTGGACCAAAAATACCCTGTTTTCCAAGGAACTATCGGTCCGCTGTCATACGGCGGAGTACCAAGGGCACGAAAAAAAATTTTTCGCTCTGGAGACTAAGTGTTTCAACGTGACGAAGGCTAATCTCCCCAAAGGTTTGGGGAGATTAGCCTTCGCACAGTGGACCAAAAAATACCCGGTTTTCCAAGGAACCTTCCGCACGATTTCAGAAACCCAGTTTTTGAAAACAGGGGCCT
>JAYKQN010000147.1:5000-25241 GCA_036785175.1 Eupleurogrammus muticus | reverse complement strand
AGAAAATATGTGTAAAATGACATTCTGACAAAACTAGACTCAAATACTTTGGGGTTTAGATAATTGCAACTTTACAAAAAATGTTAATTGACTAAAATCAATAATTTCCTTTGGACTATAACCAGACTTGATTCCTGACATGTCTCATACCTCGGAGTGTGTGACGGGCACCGAGCTGATGCCGGCGTTGACGGCCGACCAGGACCGAGCGGTGAGGACGCAGGCGAACAGCGCGAACAGGTCCCCGGCCCCCATCCTGCGGCTGTAGCGCTCCACCCCCGACATGTCGCCGTTGATCAGGGCCTGCCACAGCCGGCAGTAGTCCAGCCTGAAGCCCGGGCTGCAGCGTCTGGTTCAGGCAGAACAAACGGGTCAAACAGGCCACTCACTGACAAACACACGTATGTAAGAAAGTTGGTTTGACTAAAACATGTTCAGTATGTTGACTACTTTAGTGCAACTCGAAGAAGAGCTCTACATTTGCTGTTTCAGAGTAGCTTAGCCTAGCTTAGAAAAAAGTATTTTAGTCCAGTTTTTAGTCAGACATAATTGTAAATGAGGTCATTTGAGATGCAATAAGAGCTGCAACTAATGGCTGTTTCATCTATTTAAATATAATACATGTATTTGATTAGTTAAAAATAATCAGATTGAGGAGATGTAACCAGAGAATATGGATTTTTTCGTCTTAAATATTACTCAAACTATATTTTACATTATACCATAATTCATTACCAAAATAGGTGGAGATTAACTTTATATAAGGAATTAATCAACATTTGTTTCCTATATTTGGTCAAATGTGGTTAAATATGAGATTTAAAAGGTGATAAGGAAGTAAAAAAAATGGATAAAAAATGTGGAAAAAAATATTAAATGTTGGTCAGTGTTTCTAAAGCTGCAGATTGAAGCTAAAATGTCTTTTTTTGTCCACAACCCAAAGATCATCAGTTTACTATTATAGAAGAATAAAGAAACCAGGAAATAATCAGAGAACAGAAGCTGGAACCAGAGGATTAATTAGAGATGAAGCATTGTTGTAAGAACAGACTGACATGTACAGCACTGGAGACGCATACTGTATGTAATGTGTAGAAACCAGAGGGTGTGTGTGTGTGTGTGTGTGTGTGTGTGTGTGTGTGTGTGTGTGCGTGTGTTGCATATTTACCACTAAATTATTATCTCCCTGAATACAAAAACCCAGTAAACAGACTCGTGTCTGACCTGTGGACGTCTGTGTCAGCCCTGAACGTTTGTTTAACAATAAAATAACATGTTGGCCTGTGTGTGTGTGTGTGTGTGTGTGTGTGTGTGTGTAAGTGTGCATGTGTGTGTGGAACGGATTAATATTTGACTCCAAAATGACAGCTAAAATCAGAAGCCATTAGGAATAAATTGGTGCCATTATAGTCCGAGGGTGTGTGTGTGTGTGTGTGTGTGTGTGTGTGTGTGTGTGTGTGTGTGTGTGTGTGTGTGTGTGTGTGTGTGATTAAGGCTGTAGTGCACCATTCCACACACACACAGCACACTGCACTCCGCTAAGAACACATCAAATGAGTTGTTTATCAAAAAGCTTTTATCCTGCTGCAGCTCTAATGAAAGTGTGTGTCTGCCCGTGTGTGTTCTGACATCCATGTTTTTACATGTGCGTGCACACGTGTGTGTGTGTGTGTGTGTGTGTCTATTTACTCAAGGCCCCAGCCACCACATGACAAATGGACTGCAATATTAGAACAAATGGTGTTTTATTTGTGTCTGGCGGGGCTGCAGATCCCTGACCTGATAGAGGCCGTGGTCCAGCAGCACGATCTCCGCCCCCCGGCCTCGCCGACACTTCCGAACCAGCACGTTGCCCGTGGGGGTCGCAGTGCACGAAGCCGTGCACAAAGATCATCTCGCTGTACACCTTGCCCAGGTTCTCCGAGATCTGTTGGGAAACGCAGAGCGTTGGAGAGGAGAGGCGAACAGGTTTCACCCAAACGGCCAGAGAATGAAAACAAATCACCACACGAGGCAGAAACGTATGATGTGACCTTCAGTAGGTGGAGCAACGATGTTTATTAGCATTATTATTCATAATTTATCTCTGACGGTGGTTCAAACTCAACAGACTTATTCTGGTATGCAGTGTTAAAAAGCCTGGTTTCAGTCAAAGCATATCCAAAGTATTTTAGTCATAATATATATATATATATATATAGTGAATCTCCATCTATTTTGGTAATGAATTAAGGTATAACAGTGAGATGCAGCTACTAACTTTTTTTTCCATTTTTCCTACAATATCCTGTTCAGTTCGTCTGGCTTCACAAACTATGAACGAGTCGTTTTCTCGCTTCGCTGACACACTTTTTATCTGTGGCTCAAACCTTTTGCTGCAGCACAGGTTTTTCTACCCAGAGTAAAGTGGAGATAACGGCGTTGGAGCTGGAGAACGTGATGGAAACAGAACGTCTACGGCCTCTGATCCTCAGATTATACGTTTCTGAAAACAGAGAAATTTCTAGAGGCGTCTTCCCCTGTTCTGATGTCACAAAAACTCTGTGGACGGAGTTTCAGATGCTTGATTGATAATTGAAAATTAATATCAGCTATAGACTATCAATAATCACTATTATTGATAATATCAGCTATAGACTATCAATAATCACTATTGATGATAATATCAGCTATAGACTATCAATAATCACTATTATTGATAACATAATCTTCAGATTGAGATTCTCTCCAATCACTAATTAATCTCATCTTTCTCTGTTCTAAATGTCCCTTAAAGGATATTTTTCTACTTTTTAACTCTTAACATGTGAGTGAACAAATCTGCTTCAGTTTATGATTATTGAACAATGAGAAATAGTCTCAATAACTAAAAAAACTCAGTTCTGCTTTTAAAATGAAATAAATAAAGAGAATCTACATCAGCATGAACAGAATCTGCAGTGAAATATAGAACAACATCATCTGCATAAAGATGAACAACACAGAAGAACAGGCCCTGGTTCTGACCCTTGTGGGACACCTTTGCAACTTGCACAAACCATTTCTAAACTATGAGTGTCCTTGAAATCATCAAAGTAAAAAAGAAAAAGGCCCAAAAAACGTGTTGAACACAAACCAAACCAGCTTCAGTCATATTGATCTGTTAAATTTACCATTTTCTGAGTAATATGAGTAGAGTCCAACTTGTAAATGCAGTGATACACAACCAGGACACATGTGGATGTTTTATACTCATGTGTTAAAATTAATTCAACTTCAAAGGCCTTAATTGTAAATAAAAATATGTCTGATATAGTCAAGTTAAGGAGAGGCTGTTCCTTAAAATACACAAACCATGCCTCTGACGTCATGTGGTTTCTGCGTAGAACAAAAACGAGGCTAACGAGCCGTCAGAACCACGTCAGTGTCACCTCAACAGAACAGAACCTGTGGATGTGGAACAGGAAGAGACGGAGGGAGGCGTCGTCCATTCTGGTCACGTCAGGAGTTCAGAGGAAAGTCTATCTGGGCCCTCATCCATCTTGTGATTACACACAGACACAGAGTCGCTGCCGCTTAATAATTCTATCCATCGCAGCTCTGAGAGTGTGTGTGTGTGTGTGTGTGTGTGTGTGTGTGTGTGTTTACGTCCTCTATCTGCCTCATCGTCCGTCTTATTAAACTCATCATCGCTGCTTAATGGTCAGATAGTGCATCTCTGTATCTGTGTGTGTGGAAATGTACGTGTTCAATAAATATTCCGCTGCGTATTTGTCATTGTCTTCTCTATCCGTTCTGTGTGTGTGTGTGTGTGTGTGTGTGTGTGTGTGTGTGCATGCTTTATTTGCCTCACGTGGCTTCACATCGTGCACGGCAATCTGAACAACCTTGATTCAAAATGAGAAATTTGCCACAAAAGAAAAAAGACTTTTAACATATAAAAAAACATGAAAGAAGCTCAGTACGAGCAAAGAATAAAATACATTTATATATATTATATTTTTGCATTATATTTGCAAAAATATAAATATATAGTTATAAACAGAGTGTCAGGATAGTTTGATGCTATGTAAATCAATGTGACTCCATTAGGTTGTTTAGATTAGATTAGATAGCTCCTTTATTGTCCCACAGTGGGGAAATTCACAGTGCTACAGCAGCAGTTAGAAAAGTTACAAAAAAGTTTTTAAAAATTTAAAAAAGGAAAAAAAAATTAAATTAAAAAACAATATACAGATATATACAGGTATATATAAATATGATTATAAATGATTGTTGAAGTAGAATTTTTACATATTTTAATTAATTGAAAATTGCTCAAAAATTCATAATAAAGGTCAGCCTTTGGTCAAGGGACAATGATGCTCACATGTCAAATGTCCATGAGCTAAAGCGACTGGTCATGTGACCTCAAGTTGTATGTCCTTTCAAAATAAAAGAGCCCTTTCCACATCTAAATGGAAAAGTTATAGATTTGATATCACAGCTTTTTAGAAAAATTAAGATAACTAATCATTGCTATGTGGAAACACCCTGCAGTAGAGAGTTAAAAGGAGGTAATTAAGATAAAATGACCCTACATATTTAAAAGAAAACCATCAATAATAATTATTATTCTTGATCACTATAATAATTCCTATTGATTTTTAGCCCTATTTTGCTCATTTTATTTCCTCATCAGCTGATGTTCCGTGAGCTTCAAATTCATATTTGACAACTTTCTCTGCTAATTTATTCTAATACAACCAGTTTGTCCACCTGCTGTGTGTGTGTGTGTGTGTGTGTGTGTGTGTGTGTGTGTGTGTGTGTGTGTGTGTGTGTGTGTGTGTGTGTGTGTGTGCTACCTCGTTGACGTTAATGCCGTGCTTCCTCATGTACTCCCTGTCGTTGACCTGACCCCCCTCAGCGAAGTCCATGGTCAGGATTCTCTTGGTGGACAAGTCCCAGTGGATCATGGGGACCTGGAGACAGGGGGGCAGGGTTGGACCAGGACCAGGACTAGACTAGACTAGACCCAACTAGACTTTAAGGATTGAGTTCTGTCAAATATTGATTAGTTACTATTACACTATAGCAGCAATTGCCAATTCTGGTTCCTTTAGCCTTCCATTGAAGTAAACTGTTTTAATAATCAATGGATCAATTAAGTATTTAAACAAAGAGAATCTGCTTTTTTCAAGTTTTTACCAAATATGAGGTAAAAAGTCAGAATTATGAGATAAAAAAAGTCCAAAATATGAGACAAAAATACAAATTAAGACAAAAAGACTAAGAAAATGAAATAAGAAGACAGCCAATAGAATAAGATATTTTAATTCTACTCATTTTTGAGCTAATTGTACTCAAAACAAAACATTTTCACTTGTTAAGATTTAATTCATTTCAATATGGCTCTCTTCTCTGAGATTAATATCCACATTAATCACAGCTCCTGTTTAAACTGATGGAAAATGGCAGAATCCGTTTTATCACACAACAAGGTCCATTCATGAGGTTCAACAGCTCATAACCAACATGGTGTCATTAATGATCACAGGCTGAATATCATCAATACGCTAACACGATCTAACGATTTGACATTCTGTAAAGATGTTACTTACACTTTACTACGATGGATTATAACCAACATCAGCTTTAATTAAACTATTTATCACCGGTGATTGAACAGATGTCTGACAGCTTCATATTATCAGAGGGAATTATTCACCTGTTCAATACTGTGGATCGAAGAAAGAAAGAAGGAAAGAACGAGATCTGGAGGGATTTCTATTTGTGGTCCAGTTCAAAAAGAAAAAATCAAAAAGTACAAGACCAAATATCAGCTTTAGACTATCAATAATCACTATTATTGATAATATCAGCTATAGACTATCAATAATCACTATTGATGATAATATCAGCTATAGACTATCAATAATCACTATTGATGATAATATCAGCTATAGACTATCAATAATCACTATTATTGATAATATCAGCTATAGACTATCGATAATCACTATTGATGATAATATCAGCTATAGACTATCGATAATCACTATTGACGATAATATCAGCTATAGACTATCGATAATCACTATTGATGATAATATCAGCTATAGACTATCGATAATCACTATTGATGATAATATCAGCTATGGACTATCAATAATCACTATTGATGATAGTATCAGCTATAGACTATCAATAATCACTATTGATGATAATATCAGCTATAGACTATCAATAATCACTATTATTGATAATATCAGCTATAGATTATCAATAATCACTATTGATGATAATATCAGCTATAGACTACCAATAATCACTATTGATGATAATATCAGCTATAGACTATCAATAATCACTATTATTGATAATATCAGCTATAGATTATCAATAATCACTATTATTGATAATATCAGCTATAGACTATCGATAATCACTATTGATGATAATATCAGCTATAGACTATCGATAATCACTATTATTGATAATATCAGCTATAGACTATCAATAATCACTATTGATGATAATATCAGCTATAAACTATCAATAATCACTATTATTGATAATATCAGCTATAAACTATCAATAATCACTATTATTGATAATATCAGCTATAGACTATCGATAATCACTATTGACGATAATATCAGCTATAGACTATCGATAATCACTATTGATTAGGGATGCACCGATGTGAAAATTTTGGCCGATATCGATATCCGATATACATATCGGCAGTCACTGCCAATACCGATATTTGCCGATATCGATATATGTAGAGAAAAAACGTTTTCTGTAGTGTCACAAATTTAGTACAGACCAGAAAAAACACTGTACATTTGAAAAGCACAACAGTGCTCTTTATTTAAAGGAAGGCTCACTGTAAAACTGTCATGTGGTTAGAGGAAGTACGGCGGAGCGGACCCGATGGAGCTCCGCGAAGGCGGCGACGTCGGCGGCCGCGGAGGAGGCGGCAGGACGGCGTCCGACACCCCGGAGCAACGTTCCGCGCGTTTTTTTTTGTCTTTTCGGGCGATGCGATGTGACGGAGGAGCCCGCTAGGAGAAACCGCTACAGTTAGTTGGGTCACTGTCTGCGTGTCTCTCGGCGACGCGCTAAGCTAAGCTAGTTGGTCCTAGCGGCTCCTCCGTCACATCGCATCGCCCGAAAAGACAGCGGCCTCCTCCACCTCCGCCGCGGCCGCCGACGAGAAGGCGGCAGGACGGCGTCCGACACCCCGGAGAAACGTTCCACGCATTTTTTTTTGTCTTTTCGGGCGATGCGATGTGACGGAGGAGCCCGCTAGGACCAGCTAGCTTAGCGCGTCGCCGAGAGACACGCAGACAGTGACCCAACTAACTGTAGCGGTTTAACTCTGCATATTGTTGACATATCGGCCAGAATTTGTTGATATCGGACCGATACCGATAAGTTAAAAAACGTGACATATCGGCCGATATTTATCTGTTGGCCGATATATCGTGCATCACTACTATTGATGATAATATCAGCTATAGACTATCAATAATCACTATTGACGATAATATCAGCTATAGACTATCAATAATCACTATTGACGATAATATCAGCTATAGACTATCAATAATCACTATTGACGATAATATCAGCTATAGATTATCAATAATCACTATTATTGATAATATCAGCTATAGACTATCAATAATCACTATTATTGATAATATCAGCTATAGACTATCAATAATCACTATTATTGATAATATCAGCTATAGACTATCAATAATCACTATTATTGATAATATCAGCTATAGACTATCAATAATCACTATTATTGATAATATCAGCTATAGACTATCAATAATCACTATTGATGATAATATCAGCTATAGACTATCAATAATCACTATTATTGATAATATCAGCTATAGATTATCAATAATCACTATTATTGATAATATCAGCTATAGACTATCAATAATCACTATTATTGATAATATCAGCTATAGACTATCAATAATCACTATTATTGATAATATCAGCTATAGACTATCAATAATCACTATTATTGATAATATCAGCTATAGACTATCAATAATCACTATTGATGATAATATCAGCTATAGACTATCAATAATCACTATTATTGATAATATCAGCTATAGACTATCAATAATCACTATTATTGATAATATCATCTTCAGATTGAGATTCTCTCCAATCACTAATTAATCTTATGTTTCTCTGTTCTAAATGTCCCTTAAAGGATATTTTTCTACTTTTTTAACATGTGAGTGAACAAATCTGCTTCAGCCAAGTGTCTGTTTAAGATTATTGGAACAATAGAGATTTAAGGTGTAAACCTTTAAAAAATGTTAATAATAAAAAAAAAAAGTAATTAGACATTTCAATTCTTATTATCTGTAGACTCCACCTCGGCTTTACTGAATTTGTTGGAAGTAATTTGCACAAAATGATCCGTCATTCTGCCCAGTTTTTATGTCTCTGTCACACACGACTCGGACAATTAGAAATGGATAAAACGACAGAAAAGACGTCAACGCTAAAGATGTTTTACGTCTCCAGGTTTAAGAAAAAAAAAGTACAAAGGAAGACAGCAGGGAGGGGGAAAAGTCCAATTTACATTCTACAGAGCTAACAAAAGTTCTGAAACAGGCGTAGTAAGGAAAAAAGGAATCCAGGAAATTAAATGGTAATAGACGTGAACACATGAAGGAAATGTGATTTTGCAGCGTTCTGTTGGAGAAGAAAAAAGATGACCTCTATTAACCATGAGGAGCAGGTTTACATCTGTTTACTAGCAGCAATCACTCTAACTCTGGTTTTAGTGTGTGTGTGTGTGTGTGTGTGTGTGTGTGTGTGTGTGTGTGTGTGTGTGCACCTTGAGGAAAGGGAAGTGGGCCAACATGCTGGAAACTTTCTCCGCGTTGTGTCCTTCGTTCAGGAAGTCCAGCTCCAGCGGCAGGTTCCTCTTCGCCTCCTCCACCAACCACGTGAAGGCGAAGTCTGGGAATAGCCAATGAACGGCCTTCACCAACACCTGGAACCACAGGTGTCATCTTCATACAAGCAGCTAATCCCTCCATTACATGTGACAACCGTGATTTTCTAAAAAGCCTTTTACAGAAATTTTATATTAATTACCTCCTTTAAACCTTCTGCTCCATAGTGTGCATACATACAATTTCTGAGGTCACATGACCAGTCCCTCCTAACATGTGAGCATCACTGTCTCGCAACCAAAGGTTGACTTTTATTCTGATGTTTGAGAAATTTTCCCCAGTTAAAAACTGAAGTCACTCTCTAGGGTAAATAAACATCTGTGATACAATAATCCATATTTTTTCCAGTTAGGTCTGAAAAGGAAGCTTTTATTTTGGTAGGACGTACAATTAATGAGGTCACATGACCAGGATGTCCTGTTTGCGTCACTGTCTTAAAAACAAAGCCTGTCTTTTATTTAGACTTTTAGAAAGTTTTCAACAAAAACATGTTTTACTCATTATCATAGTGCTTTTTTTTTACTTTTAATTCAATGTCAATGTTCATTTTTTTTCTAATATACTAAAATAGATTTGTTGCCATATGGCAGCCATATGCAAATATATAAAATTCCTAGTTCAACCACCTGATGGAGTCACATTGACTGACATAGCATCAAACTATCCTGACACTATGTGTGAAAATACATGTTTTAATATATCTAATATATTAACATTTTGTCTCATTTTACTTTATTTTTTAGTTTATTTTTTTCCATATGTGACCAAAATCAAGGGGTAAAAACAGTTTAATCATTTAGTTTCCAACTACCATATTAATCAACAACTATTTTGATAATCGATTAATAGATTTCAGTAATTTTTAATTATAAATGTCCAGATTCTCTGGTTCCAGCTTCTGTTCTCTGATTATTTCCTGGTTTCTTTATTCTTCTCTAATAGTAAACTGATGATCTTTGGGTTGTGGACAAAAAAAGACATTTTAGGTTCAATCTGCAGCTTTAGAAACACTGATTGGCATTTAACTAAAGAACTAATTGATTAATCATTTTGAGAATGAGTTTTAAGAAGAAAATGTGTGACACAGATTGACATTTTACACAAACAACTGATAAGAAGAAGAAAGAAGGAAATGGGACCATTTCCATGTGTGACCAAAACCAGGGACATTTTTTATATATATTTTTATACATTTTAGGTCGAATCAGTGGGAAACACATTGATTAATCGACAGATTCATCGACTATCAACATAATAGTTAGTTGCAGCCCTATTGATTATTGACAGTTCATATCTATCTCCAGATTGCTGCGTTTCATTTCAACAGCAGGTTTTTTTCCCCAGGGGGGGTGAGTTCCTCTCATTTCCGGGCCAGACTCACCTCCATCATCATGATGTCCTTGGAGCTCTGTCTCTGGACCCTGGGGTGCTGGACCTTGACGGCCACCGTCCTCCCGTCGTGCACAACCGCCCGGTGGACCTGGGCTAAGGAGGCGGCCCCCTGCGGCTTCTCCTCGAAGGAGGAAAACAACTCTGACAGCTGTGGGGGGGGGAGATGGATGTGGAGAGAGGGGCGAGTGGGAGAGGAAGCAGAAGGTAGAACGGAGGATCATCAATCTGCCCGTCCATCAACAGCCGGGGAGGTGTGTGAATGTTCTTAATTAGTCACGTCCCGGCGGCGATTCGCCAAATCAGGCGGAAGGAGGCGAAACCGATGGACGCGCGACGATGATGTTGTGCAGATTCGTTTAATTAAAGTCTCGTCAGAGGCTGCTGAACTGAGACCTGACAGGTCGAGACCAGTGGAGGGCTGAGGTCTAGCCCAGTGGGCCCCGACCCCCCAGGCTGCGGAACGGTACTATAAAAGCCAAAAGCACCGAATCATCGGCCTTCACTTGCATATGAATTTACCTTCCCACCCAAACTTTACACTTGGCTTGTATCGTATCGAGAAACGTGACCCGTCATCCAGAGAACTCCAGCCTCCGCTGCTCTAGAGTCCAGTGGTGGTTTCTTTGACACATCTGGATCCGACACGTTGCATTGACCTTGATGACGTATGGTCAGATCAGCTGCTCAGCCATGGAAAACCAGTCAATGCCAGTTTTAATGTCAAATCCTTCACATGTACTTGACATACAAAGGAATCGGAATTACGTTTCTAACTATCCCAATATCACACTACATTAACAACATTAAAGTGCAAGTGTGCAAGACAAGACAATCCTAAACTAGGTTTTTAACAATAATACAGTGCAGTAGCTTAAGGCTACTTTTACTAGTGATGCTAAACTAAAAACAGAAACCAGGTATGACAAGACGAGACATGAGTACATACTCTGACTCTGGTTGTTAGGGTGGTGAGTGAATACCTTTATAGTGTAGCTCAGGGTCAGGTGATGCCTGGTTTGGAAGCAGCTGCTCCGCCATGGAACCACATTCCATGAAGCTCTCTGACCTCTGTTCTTGAGTTTGGAGTTTGGAAGACCTGGACGTGATTGAAGTGACACCTTATTCTGATTATTTGAATGGGTCAGCGAGTACTATGTTGTACATCTGGAAGCTGAGGTCCAGTCAGAGAGGTATCATTGAAGTTACACCGTCTGAATCAACATCACGTCTCCCTGTGGAGGTCGAAGCTGCAGGACGAGAAGCTGCTTTCTCTGTCTTTTCAGGTTTCTCTACCCGTGAAGCAGCCTGACCCTGGGGGGTCTGCGGAGGCTCCAAAAGCAAACACTATGAGTGTGTTCTAATGACTCCGGGTCCCTCGGCGAGCCTCTTTAACCTTCAAGCCCACACACTAATTAATGTGTGTGTGTGGTGTGTCCACGGAGACGAGTGGACTGTGATGAGGGACCACCTCGGCCCAGAGCGTCAACGCTGCCATCGGCCCTTCGTGGGCGGCAGCATCTCCACCGGAGCCGCGTTAAAACCTGATCCTGGTTCTGTGTTTTCATGGGATAATCAACAAACCTCCCACTGCTGCTGACTGTAAAATGTTCGGTGGAAACAGCGAAACGGGTTTCCTGAAACTGATTGAAAGACCCAGTCGCTCTAATTCACTGAAATTAATCAGTGTATAGAACCAGTCCAGTTTATTGTTATAGAAGAATAAAGAAACCAGGAAATAATCAGAGAACAGAAGCTGGAACCAGAGAAATTGGACATTTTCTTGCAAAAAGGACAAAAATGAATTAATCAATTAACACAAATATGGTTTTAAAGAAATTATGGCTGAACTCAACAACTATTTTGATAGAAGAGCTAGCTATCGAATATTGAAATGATTAATCAGTATGGCTCCAATTATTTTGATCATAGAAAAAAATCTGTTTTGATTGACTACTGGTTATTGAAACGATTCATTGATTAGTTTTTTGGTTCATAAAAAGGTGTAAAATGTTGATCCTTGTTTCCCAGAGAAAAAAGATTCCACTTAAAATGTCTCAAAAATAAGCAGATTATTGGATGCCAACCATTGCATTAATCTCCAACTATTCTGACGATTGATTTGTACATTTGAGTCAATTTAATTAGTAAATTGTAGTAAAAAAAAATGTCTGGTTTCTTTATTCTTCTATAATATATATATATATATATATATATATATATATATATATATATATATATATATATATATATATATATATGTATATATATATATATATCTCCAACCAGAGAACAGCTTCTCCTGCTCTTCTGTTTAACATGTAGTGTTGGTTCTGGCTTCAGGGCCGATTCCCTCGGCGTCTGCAGCCTGCGGAACATGGAGAGAGGCTAATGTGAACACGCGTGTCGGCCGTCAGGTGGAGGGCTGAACACGAGCCCGGCGGGGGGTCCCACACGGGAACAGCCCGCTTGTTCATTATGCAAACGAGCCAGAGTGGAGAGAAATCGTCCACGACACGAGAAACAGGAGGTTCCTCGGCTGTGGAAGAGAAATCTGTAAAAAAAAATCCCAGCGAAGCAAACTGCTGCTGAGGAATATTAGCAATTTAAAACATGACGAACCAACATGGAATTGTTGTTTCATCGGGTCTGTTGTGTTCAGATTTAACTAAAAAAATGTCCAATCCGGTCCAGTTCACGGTTCTTCACAGAAATGTGAAGTCAGTTAGAATCCTCCACCTGCTGCTAAAAATACTAGTATTAGTATTTTAGTGTAGTTCAGTCAATAAGGCCACTACGCTGGTCTCTGCTCATGTTAATCCCAGCTGTTAATAAACATGCTAATATATGCGTGGGCCCTGCTCCCAGAGGCCTGACCCGCCGTTCCCACAAATGAGTTATGGCACCAACAGAAGTGTCCACCCCCGAGGCGTCACCGTTGGAACCCGACATCATCGCCGTGGCGTGGCGTGGCGGCCATTTTCAGCCGCTGGCGGCCGGCCACAGGCCTGATGATAGTTTTATTATCAAGGCCTGACCCTGTTAGTATTTCTTTTGGGATTGTGTTCATGTTGGTTCCCATTTATCTATCCCAAAATCACAATTTTGTGTGAATTGTTTTTTGTGAAACACAAAACCCTATACATTGAATAAACCTAGAATATAAAAAAATGGTTGATAACATGCGTTACAAGGGTTAAACTACCAAAAAAGTCAAATGACTAATTAGTTGCCAACTATTTTGATAAGTGATCGATGGATTAGAGTAATTTTTAATCAGAAAATGTCCAAATTCTCTGGTTCCAGCTTCTGTTCTGATTATTTCCTGGTTTCTTTATTCTTCTATAATAGTAAACTGATGATCTTTGGGTTGTGGATAAAAAAGACATTTTAGCTTCAATCTGCAGCTTTTGGTAAACACTGATTGACAAAAAAAAATTCTTTCTACCATTAAAAGAAAAACTGAACATTGAATCAACCTTTGAGAATTTAATTTACATACGTCACATGCTTCTACTTTGTTTTAAAGTGGTTGTAAGAAATAAAATCTAAATGTGAAATCTAGTAGAAAAGTGTAAATTGTGCAGTGAAGCTGCAGCAATTAGTTGATTAATCGATCAGTTGCCAACTATTACACTAATAACCAACTATCTTTGATAGTCAATTAATTGATTTATTTAACTAAAGTGCAGCCATGCACACCTTTCTATAAAAGTCGCTCCACCTCCTGTTTCTTGTTTTATGAATCCTTATGTGATCCTACATTTCCAGATGGAAATCAGACAGGAAACCTCATTTAAATCGGCTCATCTGTCACTTCCCACAGCTTCATTAGCGACATAATTAAAACCCGATTTTATCATTTAAGAGTTTCTCTGGGTTGGAGGTTAGGAGCTTTTATCGCTCACGGACACTGAGAAACTCAGTACGAAAAGTAGCTGCTCATCAGGTTCACTATAGAGACCTGGAACGAACAAATCCTGTATATGTTATATGTGTTTATCTCACCTCCTGTTTGTACTGTACATCACTTGGCTATTGATTAGTGAAACAATCGACTGGAAGGAAACCATGAAATAATCAGATTAACCGACCAAACTAGTTGATAATTAATGTTCTGTAAATGGTTGGCAACTAATCGATGGAGCTCTACATCATTCTATGCATTTTATATACACCATACAAAACTATTCTCTATCTAGAACTGTGCCTGAAATCACTTTCTCATTCACTGCATTATAGTAGAGCTGCAAATGCAAATTTGATATTCAACTCATTGGTTAGTTTGGTTAATAACCTGGTAAAAATGACCACAACCCAAAGATCAACGGTTTATGATGATAAAAGACTAAAGAAACCAGAAAATAATCAGAGAACAGAGAATCAGAGATCAGATTTCTCTGATTTCTGTGTTTCAGTTCAACTGGAAAAATACAGAAAAACAACGGAAGATTTTCTGAGTGAACGTTCGTACTCAGGTTTAAAACAATAGACTTCTATTAGAATTAATAAGACGATATGAATCAGTGTAAAAGTTTTTGTATGTGTGTGTGTGTGTGTGTTTTTATGTGTGTTTGTGTGTGCGTGTGTGTGTGTGTGTGTGTGATTGCTTTTCATTAAACCAATTAACAAAACCTAGTTGGCATAAATGGTTTAATAAATGTTAAGTAGAACGTGTAGATGTGTGTGTGTGTGTGTGTGTGTGTGTGTGTGTGTGTGTGTGTGTGTGTGTGTGTGTGTGTGTGTGTGTGTGTGTGTGTGTGTGTGAGTGTGTGTTCATGGAGATGAAGGGAACATTCAGCTGGTGCGATGTGTGGCTCACTGACGCGTTTTTAATAGTTTTTGGATAAATGAAGGTCGACTACACAGAGGAATGTGTTTTATCACACACACACACACACACACACACATAACAGAATTCACACTACCGAACGTTTTATGACATATCTCCATGTTCCATGTTGTGATTTCACCGGCGTTCCGAACCTTCACCACATCATAACTTAATTATTTACCCACGTGGCTAAAGATAGAAACGAGTATTTGTTTCCTCTTTTTTCATCCAGTGAGACAACGAGGAACCGGCGGGATTTTGTTAACAAGGTGAATAAGAGCTAATTAAAAGCGGGTTTGAATGGAGTTTGATTTCCTCCCGTATCATTACCCCTGAAAGGAGGTTTCAGCAGAGGAAGGATCCGCTCGCTGCTGGAGTGGCGGCAGAAGAAGTGACGCTGATGAGCGGCTTCCAGCTTCCTCCACACGTGTGAACGGGACGTTCCGCTGCTTCCTCGGCACATTTCTGGGGCGACATATGTACTCCCACCGTGCCCGGGGGGGGCACCCCGAAAAACTGCTGAAAGGCCAACTTCTGCAATATGTCGTGGCACCAGAAGCGGAGTCCGTTCCCAGGCTGGGTGTCGCACCTCACCATCGGCGTGGAAACGGGCGGAGAGAGGAACCGAACGGAGCGTCCAGGGAACATGGGGTCCGGTCAAGGTCGGGGGGGGGGGCGTCTGTAGAGATCCAGGAAGAGACAGCCAGTTCCCCTGACCAAGCTGGGATGATCCAGAATGGGCCAAAATATATATATATATATATATATATATATATATATATATATAATATGACAGGGACTTTTTGTGCTGACGCCGTTTCTAAATCACCAGATTATCCCGCTTAAAATATTAGTCCTGTTTTATACACGTTTTCACTGTGCTGCTGTTTTCAACCTTTTTACCTGAACATTTTTGTCAGAGGGGGAAAGGCCTCATCCTCCCTCCTGGCCCAAATAAAACATGTTATAGTGCCCAGTCGGAAGCTGAAAAACGTGTAATAACGCCCTTTCAGGAGCTAAAAAGGAGTGTCCTCTGGGGAGCTAAAGAGTGTTAAAGTGGCCATTAGCATGACATGTAAAACATGTCTAAAGTGCCCTCTTCCGTGGTGAGGACACGCTTTTTTTTGTTTTTTTCCAGCAGGTCTCTGCAGCCACTGACCAGCAGCAGGAACCAGCAGCAGGAACCAGCAGCAGGAACCAGCAGCAGGAACCAGCAGCAGGAACCAGCAGCAGGAACCAGCAGCAGGAACCAGCAGCAGGAACCAGCAGCAGGAACCAGCAGCAGGAACCAGCAGCAGGAACCAGCAGCAGGAACCAGCAGCAGGAACCAGCAGCAGGAACCAGCATGAACGGACAAACAGCTGCTTGTGTTTGAGGCATTTCATTGCAAAATGAAACGGTAAACCTGTTTCTTCTAAAAGAGCAAACTGATCATCTTTGGGTTGTGGACTGTTGGTCTCGACCAAAAACAGATATTTTAGGTTAAATACTTAGTCTTGGTGAACACTGATAGACATTTACACCATTTTAATTGATTCATTGTTTAAGGGGCAGTAATTTATGTAGTAAAACCAGACTCCTGATAAATCTCTTACTTAACACTTTTGTCTGGACATGTTCCTATTACATGTGTTTATTAATAAATGAGTTCAGGGACATATTCTGTTCTGTTAGGTGGTAGTGCTGGGGTTACCTGAGGGTCTGTGAACACGTCTCAGATTAAGATTTGTGTTAACCTAAGGAATAAAGTGGCTGCTAAACCAGCTAAACGTGTTAGCATGTGGTTTTAGAGACGTTACGATGCTTCAGTTACGTCCACGCAGTAAGAAACGAGAAGACGGAGCCTTGGATTGTAAAGAAAGCGACGGGAAGCGACAGAAGAAGCAGCTACACTGGCGTTGGTGCTGTAATACTAAGTCTATTGGATTTTAACCACTTTATTTCTTCAGAAAATGATTTTGTGGTGACATAGATGCTTTTATCAAACCACAGCCAAACAGGAAGCAATGGGAGAACCTTGCAGCAAAGGACTCAAACCCAGATCTGCTGTTTTAGCAGAAGGTGCTCCACCCTTACACCACTGCAAAGACTTCTGGGATTACTTAGACATGATAGAAATGTTTTTATTACTTAAAATGGCCTAAATAATGGATCATGATAAATGAAAAGAGCAAAAATGACTGGTCATGTGACCTCATAAATTGTATGCCATTGTATGTCCTGCCAAAATAAAAGCCTAACTGTAAATTTAAAAAACAAAAGATAAACTACTGTTGTCATACGTTTTGTTTCTAGTGGACCGGGACTCACCTCCTTGCCCAGGTCCTCCCGGACCACCTGGCGGATCTCCTCCATGCTGCTCTGCGGGGCCCGGCTGTGGAGGACCTTCAGCGTGGACGTGTACTCCTCCGGCAGCAGGTAGTCCAGAGCCCCCAGGTGCTGCCCCACCTTGATGAAGGTCCCCCTGTTGGCGCAGCACAGGTCGCGGAGACGCTCCGCCGAACGCCGGTGGACCTGGGGAGGGGGGGGTCAGGAACAAGGATCAACGGTCTGGAGCCTGAGAGGAAGCAGGGTCACTGAATATCAGGAGGGTTAACTCCCCGAGGAGAAAGAGCACAAAGCAAAATGTCAAGATATCGCATGTGTAATGTTGATTTTTCTGACCCGATGGAGCCAAATATCACACACACACACACACACACACACACACACACACACACACCAAACAAACCTTGCGTGAAATTTTATCGGACTATTTCCCCATTAGAATTGATGAGTCAGATGTTGAGGATATTTACCGATATTGTTTCATTCTTCCTGAACACACATTTAAAAACTAAAACGCTGCCTGAAAACAACACGAGATGAGTTAAATACATCAGTGAGTTTTATTAAAGGGACACACATCTGTTGATACAGTGATATACATATGTTTATATGTTTATATGATAGAAATGTTGGGTTCGTCTCTAAAAGGGTGAAAGTCTCTTTTTGGGGAGCAGTTTTTACTTTTTGAATCAAGGTTGTTTCTAATGTTGAAGCGTGAAGCCACGTAAGGAAAAGCACACACACGCACACACACACACACACACACACACACACACACACACACACACACAATCACCACAAACAAACCTCGTGTGAAACTATCAATATTATATTGAACTAACACACCATCCTCTGACATGTGTCCATTAGCTTTTAGCTTTTTTTTTTTTTAAACCTCCCACTTAGCCTTTTTTTTTACAACACGTAAAAGCTTCAAAATTCAACAGAGGTGTTTACTGTGTATTTTATGTCAGTAAAGAAAAAAAACGTTTTAGTTTGAACTGCCGACATCATTTCAGGTGTTAAACCAAATAAATCATATGCTAAAATGCTAAAAAAAAAAAAGCGAACTTGTTTCTTGTTTTTGTCAAAAATATAAAAAAAAAAACAGTAAGAAAGTAAATTTACACAACAGAAGAAAGAGATAAGAAATAAAAAGGATAAATAAAAGTACTCTATAGGTCAAAAATATTTCAAATTGAACAAATAAGTGTGTGTGTGTGTGTGTGTGTGTGTGTGTGTGTGTGTGTGTGTGTGTGTGTGTGTGTGTGTGTGTTGTCCCATTTGAACCAGCTGGAAATGATAATGCTTATAGAGAGCTTCTCTCCTGAGACCAGTGCAAATAAAGAGCCGTGAAATTAGCTCCCCTTAACCTCTGTAACCCTGACACACACACACACACACACACACACACACACACACACACACACACCATGAACACACACACACACACACACACACACACACACACACACACACCATGAACACACACACACACACACACACACACACACACACACACACCATGAACACACACACACACACACACACACAGCAGGCTCCCATAGGGCCATTTGACATGAGTGCCGTCTGGTCAATGATGACAAAGAAATGACAGAAACAAGTCGCCAGAGATTAAACAGATGAGCTTTTCACTGCTTAAAGATGCAGGAGGAATTTCTCCTCCAGGAGGAGAAACATCGGGCGGCGTCACACACGCCTCCTCGCGTCAACGGGAAACAGCGAAGGTAAAAGCATCACACACACAACTGCCTTAATCATTAATGGGATTCATCACACAAAAAAGTGCATAAATTATTCTCCTGGGTTGTATCTTGAAGTCACTGCCATATTAAAACCTGCATTAAAGCAACAACATGAGTCTATTTTAAAATAGGAGACTACACACTCATGATGTGACACATGAGTGTATGTATGTATATATATGTATATATAAATGTGTATATATATATGTATATATACACATTTATTTATTAGAGGTCAAGAGCACAGATTCATAATTAAAAGTATGCTATATAGAAATATCAAAATTATATTAAAAAAACTAAAACTAAACTAAGAAACAATCAGATAAAATGTGTAAAAAACATAAAATCCATTTGCATGAAATTATAAGACATGATGAGTTAAAAAAGGACAGTGTGTAGATCCTGGTGACACCTAGTGGTGGGTTTGCAGATTGCAGCAATTTACCTACAGTCAAAACTCTGCTATCAGAACCCACATCTTAAATCACATCATTTAACTAAATAAATGGTTCAGTTGAAAAAAAAATGTTTAAATCATGAAAGAAACATGAATGTGGGACAAAGTAGAGTCAGTGTCTCCATTACAGGAAGAGAATGTTTCATTTAAATGTTTTTCATGTCTCAGCACATCTATAGATCTTTTTCTTGCGTGCTAAACCGAAGAAAATATATTTGTTTAAACTGGTTGGTTGTGACCTCATTGGCTTTGGGATGTTTATCGTCATGACAACGGCTGCTGCATGTGCTGCTGCATCGTGGGAAACTGATGCCCTTCAGAATAAAAGTAAAGCATCAGAAATTCTGTAGACTTCAGAATAAAAGTTCTCTTTTTTTTCCTCTCCTTGCCACCACACGCTCATAATAAACATGAATAAACGGTTTGTTCGTTGGTTTGCTGATTCATCATCTCTGCTCTTTTCCAGTTAATCAGAGCTCTTTGTCAGCTCACAGC
>JAYKQN010000135.1:0-32724 GCA_036785175.1 Eupleurogrammus muticus | reverse complement strand
TCCAATTTTGGAATCATTGGGCTGTACTCCCTGCTTGGGAGTCTTACCAGCTACGTACCTCGCATCGTATTTTCCTTTAGGGTTGGACGGACCCAGGAGATGCGGAAATTTGGTCCTCTCGGGACAATTTTTCGGGGAAGAGGGACCTAGGGTTAGGGACTATTAGGGTTACCGGTTAGGGGTTAGGGTTAGGGTTACTGACAATTAGGGTTAGACAAAAAGGTTCTGTTTAGGGTTAGAACAATAGGTTCTGTTTAGGGTTGGGGAGGGGAGAGGGCTAGATGAGCTATATTTAGCGTTTTAGGAAGTGCCAGGAGGGCGACCGCCCCTAGAGGACCTGGCGGGTTAGGTTAGGGAATCTAAGCAAGGTGCCCGGAGGTCCCCTGCCACGTGCACTCTCCACCTAGGATTGGTCACCCCCCTGACACCTCTACTATATTTAGTTTAAGTTATGATTATTGTTTTTTTAGATTAATTTATCTTATAATAGTGTTATATTAAACTTATATTTAGCAGGTTCGCCTTTGTTATATAAAGTATAAAGGTTGGCTTTTGTGGTGGTGCCGCGACGTTTCGCCATCGTTGTGGCTTCTTCAGGCGTGCCACCTTTAGAGGAGATGTTACCTCTTTGAGTTTCAGGAGCCAACTGAACCTGTATGCCTCACTCTCCTAATAAACTCCCTTTTTATAATTTAGTTATTTTAATTTTTGTTTTCCTTCTTTTAGGTTTCCAATCGGTAATTATTCTTTATCCTTTATTTAGGTTTTACGGTAAGTATACGATTTGTATTCAGGTAAGTTATTTTTTCCTTCCTTTCTAGGGTTACAGGTAAGTACCAAATTCGGTTTCAGGTAAGTATTTTTCTTTCTTTTTCAGGTAAGTGTTTTTTACTTTTTTTCTCCTTTTCTAGGGTTATAGGTAAGTATTCCAATTGGTTTTACGAATAATTCCGATTTTTCCTTTTTTCAGGTTTTGCCGATCAATAAAATTTTTTAAAATAATCCCAATTTGACTCCAATTATTGTCTTCCCAAAAGTCAGCATTCCCAATCCCGTTTTCCCTTTCCAATTTCCCTTTTTCATCCCATTCCTAATTCCTCTTCCCGGAAGATTACCGATCCGGTTTGGATTCGGTTGGCAATGATCCAATTTTGGAATCATTGGGCTGTACTCCCTGCTTGGGAGTCTTACCAGCTACGTACCTCGCATCGTATTTTCCTTTAGGGTTGGACGGACCCAGGAGATGCGGAAATTTGGTCCTCTCGGGACAATTTTTCGGGGAAGAGGGACCTAGGGTTAGGGACTATTAGGGTTACCGGTTAGGGGTTAGGGTTAGGGTTACTGACAATTAGGGTTAGACAAAAAGGTTCTGTTTAGGGTTAGAACAATAGGTTCTGTTTAGGGTTGGGGAGGGGAGAGGGCTAGATGAGCTATATTTAGCGTTTTAGGAAGTGCCAGGAGGGCGACCGCCCCTAGAGGACCTGGCGGGTTAGGTTAGGGAATCTAAGCAAGGTGCCCGGAGGTCCCCTGCCACGTGCACTCTCCACCTAGGATTGGTCACCCCCCTGACACCTCTACTATATTTAGTTTAAGTTATGATTATTGTTTTTTTAGATTAATTTATCTTATAATAGTGTTATATTAAACTTATATTTAGCAGGTTCGCCTTTGTTATATAAAGTATAAAGGTTGGCTTTTGTGGTGGTGCCGCGACGTTTCGCCATCGTTGTGGCTTCTTCAGGCGTGCCACCTTTAGAGGAGATGTTACCTCTTTGAGTTTCAGGAGCCAACTGAACCTGTATGCCTCACTCTCCTAATAAACTCCCTTTTTATAATTTAGTTATTTTAATTTTTGTTTTCCTTCTTTTAGGTTTCCAATCGGTAATTATTCTTTATCCTTTATTTAGGTTTTACGGTAAGTATACGATTTGTATTCAGGTAAGTTATTTTTTCCTTCCTTTCTAGGGTTACAGGTAAGTACCAAATTCGGTTTCAGGTAAGTATTTTTCTTTCTTTTTCAGGTAAGTGTTTTTTACTTTTTTTCTCCTTTTCTAGGGTTATAGGTAAGTATTCCAATTGGTTTTACGAATAATTCCGATTTTTCCTTTTTTCAGGTTTTGCCGATCAATAAAATTTTTTAAAATAATCCCAATTTGACTCCAATTATTGTCTTCCCAAAAGTCAGCATTCCCAATCCCGTTTTCCCTTTCCAATTTCCCTTTTTCATCCCATTCCTAATTCCTCTTCCCGGAAGATTACCGATCCGGTTTGGATTCGGTTGGCAATGATCCAATTTTGGAATCATTGGGCTGTACTCCCTGCTTGGGAGTCTTACCAGCTACGTACCTCGCATCGTATTTTCCTTTAGGGTTGGACGGACCCAGGAGATGCGGAAATTTGGTCCTCTCGGGACAATTTTTCGGGGAAGAGGGACCTAGGGTTAGGGACTATTAGGGTTACCGGTTAGGGGTTAGGGTTAGGGTTACTGACAATTAGGGTTAGACAAAAAGGTTCTGTTTAGGGTTAGAACAATAGGTTCTGTTTAGGGTTGGGGAGGGGAGAGGGCTAGATGAGCTATATTTAGCGTTTTAGGAAGTGCCAGGAGGGCGACCGCCCCTAGAGGACCTGGCGGGTTAGGTTAGGGAATCTAAGCAAGGTGCCCGGAGGTCCCCTGCCACGTGCACTCTCCACCTAGGATTGGTCACCCCCCTGACACCTCTACTATATTTAGTTTAAGTTATGATTATTGTTTTTTTAGATTAATTTATCTTATAATAGTGTTATATTAAACTTATATTTAGCAGGTTCGCCTTTGTTATATAAAGTATAAAGGTTGGCTTTTGTGGTGGTGCCGCGACGTTTCGCCATCGTTGTGGCTTCTTCAGGCGTGCCACCTTTAGAGGAGATGTTACCTCTTTGAGTTTCAGGAGCCAACTGAACCTGTATGCCTCACTCTCCTAATAAACTCCCTTTTTATAATTTAGTTATTTTAATTTTTGTTTTCCTTCTTTTAGGTTTCCAATCGGTAATTATTCTTTATCCTTTATTTAGGTTTTACGGTAAGTATACGATTTGTATTCAGGTAAGTTATTTTTTCCTTCCTTTCTAGGGTTACAGGTAAGTACCAAATTCGGTTTCAGGTAAGTATTTTTCTTTCTTTTTCAGGTAAGTGTTTTTTACTTTTTTTCTCCTTTTCTAGGGTTATAGGTAAGTATTCCAATTGGTTTTACGAATAATTCCGATTTTTCCTTTTTTCAGGTTTTGCCGATCAATAAAATTTTTTAAAATAATCCCAATTTGACTCCAATTATTGTCTTCCCAAAAGTCAGCATTCCCAATCCCGTTTTCCCTTTCCAATTTCCCTTTTTCATCCCATTCCTAATTCCTCTTCCCGGAAGATTACCGATCCGGTTTGGATTCGGTTGGCAATGATCCAATTTTGGAATCATTGGGCTGTACTCCCTGCTTGGGAGTCTTACCAGCTACGTACCTCGCATCGTATTTTCCTTTAGGGTTGGACGGACCCAGGAGATGCGGAAATTTGGTCCTCTCGGGACAATTTTTCGGGGAAGAGGGACCTAGGGTTAGGGACTATTAGGGTTACCGGTTAGGGGTTAGGGTTAGGGTTACTGACAATTAGGGTTAGACAAAAAGGTTCTGTTTAGGGTTAGAACAATAGGTTCTGTTTAGGGTTGGGGAGGGGAGAGGGCTAGATGAGCTATATTTAGCGTTTTAGGAAGTGCCAGGAGGGCGACCGCCCCTAGAGGACCTGGCGGGTTAGGTTAGGGAATCTAAGCAAGGTGCCCGGAGGTCCCCTGCCACGTGCACTCTCCACCTAGGATTGGTCACCCCCCTGACACCTCTACTATATTTAGTTTAAGTTATGATTATTGTTTTTTTAGATTAATTTATCTTATAATAGTGTTATATTAAACTTATATTTAGCAGGTTCGCCTTTGTTATATAAAGTATAAAGGTTGGCTTTTGTGGTGGTGCCGCGACGTTTCGCCATCGTTGTGGCTTCTTCAGGCGTGCCACCTTTAGAGGAGATGTTACCTCTTTGAGTTTCAGGAGCCAACTGAACCTGTATGCCTCACTCTCCTAATAAACTCCCTTTTTATAATTTAGTTATTTTAATTTTTGTTTTCCTTCTTTTAGGTTTCCAATCGGTAATTATTCTTTATCCTTTATTTAGGTTTTACGGTAAGTATACGATTTGTATTCAGGTAAGTTATTTTTTCCTTCCTTTCTAGGGTTACAGGTAAGTACCAAATTCGGTTTCAGGTAAGTATTTTTCTTTCTTTTTCAGGTAAGTGTTTTTTACTTTTTTTCTCCTTTTCTAGGGTTATAGGTAAGTATTCCAATTGGTTTTACGAATAATTCCGATTTTTCCTTTTTTCAGGTTTTGCCGATCAATAAAATTTTTTAAAATAATCCCAATTTGACTCCAATTATTGTCTTCCCAAAAGTCAGCATTCCCAATCCCGTTTTCCCTTTCCAATTTCCCTTTTTCATCCCATTCCTAATTCCTCTTCCCGGAAGATTACCGATCCGGTTTGGATTCGGTTGGCAATGATCCAATTTTGGAATCATTGGGCTGTACTCCCTGCTTGGGAGTCTTACCAGCTACGTACCTCGCATCGTATTTTCCTTTAGGGTTGGACGGACCCAGGAGATGCGGAAATTTGGTCCTCTCGGGACAATTTTTCGGGGAAGAGGGACCTAGGGTTAGGGACTATTAGGGTTACCGGTTAGGGGTTAGGGTTAGGGTTACTGACAATTAGGGTTAGACAAAAAGGTTCTGTTTAGGGTTAGAACAATAGGTTCTGTTTAGGGTTGGGGAGGGGAGAGGGCTAGATGAGCTATATTTAGCGTTTTAGGAAGTGCCAGGAGGGCGACCGCCCCTAGAGGACCTGGCGGGTTAGGTTAGGGAATCTAAGCAAGGTGCCCGGAGGTCCCCTGCCACGTGCACTCTCCACCTAGGATTGGTCACCCCCCTGACACCTCTACTATATTTAGTTTAAGTTATGATTATTGTTTTTTTAGATTAATTTATCTTATAATAGTGTTATATTAAACTTATATTTAGCAGGTTCGCCTTTGTTATATAAAGTATAAAGGTTGGCTTTTGTGGTGGTGCCGCGACGTTTCGCCATCGTTGTGGCTTCTTCAGGCGTGCCACCTTTAGAGGAGATGTTACCTCTTTGAGTTTCAGGAGCCAACTGAACCTGTATGCCTCACTCTCCTAATAAACTCCCTTTTTATAATTTAGTTATTTTAATTTTTGTTTTCCTTCTTTTAGGTTTCCAATCGGTAATTATTCTTTATCCTTTATTTAGGTTTTACGGTAAGTATACGATTTGTATTCAGGTAAGTTATTTTTTCCTTCCTTTCTAGGGTTACAGGTAAGTACCAAATTCGGTTTCAGGTAAGTATTTTTCTTTCTTTTTCAGGTAAGTGTTTTTTACTTTTTTTCTCCTTTTCTAGGGTTATAGGTAAGTATTCCAATTGGTTTTACGAATAATTCCGATTTTTCCTTTTTTCAGGTTTTGCCGATCAATAAAATTTTTTAAAATAATCCCAATTTGACTCCAATTATTGTCTTCCCAAAAGTCAGCATTCCCAATCCCGTTTTCCCTTTCCAATTTCCCTTTTTCATCCCATTCCTAATTCCTCTTCCCGGAAGATTACCGATCCGGTTTGGATTCGGTTGGCAATGATCCAATTTTGGAATCATTGGGCTGTACTCCCTGCTTGGGAGTCTTACCAGCTACGTACCTCGCATCGTATTTTCCTTTAGGGTTGGACGGACCCAGGAGATGCGGAAATTTGGTCCTCTCGGGACAATTTTTCGGGGAAGAGGGACCTAGGGTTAGGGACTATTAGGGTTACCGGTTAGGGGTTAGGGTTAGGGTTACTGACAATTAGGGTTAGACAAAAAGGTTCTGTTTAGGGTTAGAACAATAGGTTCTGTTTAGGGTTGGGGAGGGGAGAGGGCTAGATGAGCTATATTTAGCGTTTTAGGAAGTGCCAGGAGGGCGACCGCCCCTAGAGGACCTGGCGGGTTAGGTTAGGGAATCTAAGCAAGGTGCCCGGAGGTCCCCTGCCACGTGCACTCTCCACCTAGGATTGGTCACCCCCCTGACACCTCTACTATATTTAGTTTAAGTTATGATTATTGTTTTTTTAGATTAATTTATCTTATAATAGTGTTATATTAAACTTATATTTAGCAGGTTCGCCTTTGTTATATAAAGTATAAAGGTTGGCTTTTGTGGTGGTGCCGCGACGTTTCGCCATCGTTGTGGCTTCTTCAGGCGTGCCACCTTTAGAGGAGATGTTACCTCTTTGAGTTTCAGGAGCCAACTGAACCTGTATGCCTCACTCTCCTAATAAACTCCCTTTTTATAATTTAGTTATTTTAATTTTTGTTTTCCTTCTTTTAGGTTTCCAATCGGTAATTATTCTTTATCCTTTATTTAGGTTTTACGGTAAGTATACGATTTGTATTCAGGTAAGTTATTTTTTCCTTCCTTTCTAGGGTTACAGGTAAGTACCAAATTCGGTTTCAGGTAAGTATTTTTCTTTCTTTTTCAGGTAAGTGTTTTTTACTTTTTTTCTCCTTTTCTAGGGTTATAGGTAAGTATTCCAATTGGTTTTACGAATAATTCCGATTTTTCCTTTTTTCAGGTTTTGCCGATCAATAAAATTTTTTAAAATAATCCCAATTTGACTCCAATTATTGTCTTCCCAAAAGTCAGCATTCCCAATCCCGTTTTCCCTTTCCAATTTCCCTTTTTCATCCCATTCCTAATTCCTCTTCCCGGAAGATTACCGATCCGGTTTGGATTCGGTTGGCAATGATCCAATTTTGGAATCATTGGGCTGTACTCCCTGCTTGGGAGTCTTACCAGCTACGTACCTCGCATCGTATTTTCCTTTAGGGTTGGACGGACCCAGGAGATGCGGAAATTTGGTCCTCTCGGGACAATTTTTCGGGGAAGAGGGACCTAGGGTTAGGGACTATTAGGGTTACCGGTTAGGGGTTAGGGTTAGGGTTACTGACAATTAGGGTTAGACAAAAAGGTTCTGTTTAGGGTTAGAACAATAGGTTCTGTTTAGGGTTGGGGAGGGGAGAGGGCTAGATGAGCTATATTTAGCGTTTTAGGAAGTGCCAGGAGGGCGACCGCCCCTAGAGGACCTGGCGGGTTAGGTTAGGGAATCTAAGCAAGGTGCCCGGAGGTCCCCTGCCACGTGCACTCTCCACCTAGGATTGGTCACCCCCCTGACACCTCTACTATATTTAGTTTAAGTTATGATTATTGTTTTTTTAGATTAATTTATCTTATAATAGTGTTATATTAAACTTATATTTAGCAGGTTCGCCTTTGTTATATAAAGTATAAAGGTTGGCTTTTGTGGTGGTGCCGCGACGTTTCGCCATCGTTGTGGCTTCTTCAGGCGTGCCACCTTTAGAGGAGATGTTACCTCTTTGAGTTTCAGGAGCCAACTGAACCTGTATGCCTCACTCTCCTAATAAACTCCCTTTTTATAATTTAGTTATTTTAATTTTTGTTTTCCTTCTTTTAGGTTTCCAATCGGTAATTATTCTTTATCCTTTATTTAGGTTTTACGGTAAGTATACGATTTGTATTCAGGTAAGTTATTTTTTCCTTCCTTTCTAGGGTTACAGGTAAGTACCAAATTCGGTTTCAGGTAAGTATTTTTCTTTCTTTTTCAGGTAAGTGTTTTTTACTTTTTTTCTCCTTTTCTAGGGTTATAGGTAAGTATTCCAATTGGTTTTACGAATAATTCCGATTTTTCCTTTTTTCAGGTTTTGCCGATCAATAAAATTTTTTAAAATAATCCCAATTTGACTCCAATTATTGTCTTCCCAAAAGTCAGCATTCCCAATCCCGTTTTCCCTTTCCAATTTCCCTTTTTCATCCCATTCCTAATTCCTCTTCCCGGAAGATTACCGATCCGGTTTGGATTCGGTTGGCAATGATCCAATTTTGGAATCATTGGGCTGTACTCCCTGCTTGGGAGTCTTACCAGCTACGTACCTCGCATCGTATTTTCCTTTAGGGTTGGACGGACCCAGGAGATGCGGAAATTTGGTCCTCTCGGGACAATTTTTCGGGGAAGAGGGACCTAGGGTTAGGGACTATTAGGGTTACCGGTTAGGGGTTAGGGTTAGGGTTACTGACAATTAGGGTTAGACAAAAAGGTTCTGTTTAGGGTTAGAACAATAGGTTCTGTTTAGGGTTGGGGAGGGGAGAGGGCTAGATGAGCTATATTTAGCGTTTTAGGAAGTGCCAGGAGGGCGACCGCCCCTAGAGGACCTGGCGGGTTAGGTTAGGGAATCTAAGCAAGGTGCCCGGAGGTCCCCTGCCACGTGCACTCTCCACCTAGGATTGGTCACCCCCCTGACACCTCTACTATATTTAGTTTAAGTTATGATTATTGTTTTTTTAGATTAATTTATCTTATAATAGTGTTATATTAAACTTATATTTAGCAGGTTCGCCTTTGTTATATAAAGTATAAAGGTTGGCTTTTGTGGTGGTGCCGCGACGTTTCGCCATCGTTGTGGCTTCTTCAGGCGTGCCACCTTTAGAGGAGATGTTACCTCTTTGAGTTTCAGGAGCCAACTGAACCTGTATGCCTCACTCTCCTAATAAACTCCCTTTTTATAATTTAGTTATTTTAATTTTTGTTTTCCTTCTTTTAGGTTTCCAATCGGTAATTATTCTTTATCCTTTATTTAGGTTTTACGGTAAGTATACGATTTGTATTCAGGTAAGTTATTTTTTCCTTCCTTTCTAGGGTTACAGGTAAGTACCAAATTCGGTTTCAGGTAAGTATTTTTCTTTCTTTTTCAGGTAAGTGTTTTTTACTTTTTTTCTCCTTTTCTAGGGTTATAGGTAAGTATTCCAATTGGTTTTACGAATAATTCCGATTTTTCCTTTTTTCAGGTTTTGCCGATCAATAAAATTTTTTAAAATAATCCCAATTTGACTCCAATTATTGTCTTCCCAAAAGTCAGCATTCCCAATCCCGTTTTCCCTTTCCAATTTCCCTTTTTCATCCCATTCCTAATTCCTCTTCCCGGAAGATTACCGATCCGGTTTGGATTCGGTTGGCAATGATCCAATTTTGGAATCATTGGGCTGTACTCCCTGCTTGGGAGTCTTACCAGCTACGTACCTCGCATCGTATTTTCCTTTAGGGTTGGACGGACCCAGGAGATGCGGAAATTTGGTCCTCTCGGGACAATTTTTCGGGGAAGAGGGACCTAGGGTTAGGGACTATTAGGGTTACCGGTTAGGGGTTAGGGTTAGGGTTACTGACA
This sequence comes from Eupleurogrammus muticus, assembly GCA_036785175.1. Lineage (NCBI taxonomy): Eukaryota > Metazoa > Chordata > Actinopteri > Scombriformes > Trichiuridae > Eupleurogrammus > Eupleurogrammus muticus. The sequence continues at coordinate 23,369 of JAYKQN010000135.1, read as the reverse complement.
ATTAGGGTTAGACAAAAAGGTTCTGTTTAGGGTTAGAACAATAGGTTCTGTTTAGGGTTGGGGAGGGGAGAGGGCTAGATGAGCTATATTTAGCGTTTTAGGAAGTGCCAGGAGGGCGACCGCCCCTAGAGGACCTGGCGGGTTAGGTTAGGGAATCTAAGCAAGGTGCCCGGAGGTCCCCTGCCACGTGCACTCTCCACCTAGGATTGGTCACCCCCCTGACACCTCTACTATATTTAGTTTAAGTTATGATTATTGTTTTTTTAGATTAATTTATCTTATAATAGTGTTATATTAAACTTATATTTAGCAGGTTCGCCTTTGTTATATAAAGTATAAAGGTTGGCTTTTGTGGTGGTGCCGCGACGTTTCGCCATCGTTGTGGCTTCTTCAGGCGTGCCACCTTTAGAGGAGATGTTACCTCTTTGAGTTTCAGGAGCCAACTGAACCTGTATGCCTCACTCTCCTAATAAACTCCCTTTTTATAATTTAGTTATTTTAATTTTTGTTTTCCTTCTTTTAGGTTTCCAATCGGTAATTATTCTTTATCCTTTATTTAGGTTTTACGGTAAGTATACGATTTGTATTCAGGTAAGTTATTTTTTCCTTCCTTTCTAGGGTTACAGGTAAGTACCAAATTCGGTTTCAGGTAAGTATTTTTCTTTCTTTTTCAGGTAAGTGTTTTTTACTTTTTTTCTCCTTTTCTAGGGTTATAGGTAAGTATTCCAATTGGTTTTACGAATAATTCCGATTTTTCCTTTTTTCAGGTTTTGCCGATCAATAAAATTTTTTAAAATAATCCCAATTTGACTCCAATTATTGTCTTCCCAAAAGTCAGCATTCCCAATCCCGTTTTCCCTTTCCAATTTCCCTTTTTCATCCCATTCCTAATTCCTCTTCCCGGAAGATTACCGATCCGGTTTGGATTCGGTTGGCAATGATCCAATTTTGGAATCATTGGGCTGTACTCCCTGCTTGGGAGTCTTACCAGCTACGTACCTCGCATCGTATTTTCCTTTAGGGTTGGACGGACCCAGGAGATGCGGAAATTTGGTCCTCTCGGGACAATTTTTCGGGGAAGAGGGACCTAGGGTTAGGGACTATTAGGGTTACCGGTTAGGGGTTAGGGTTAGGGTTACTGACAATTAGGGTTAGACAAAAAGGTTCTGTTTAGGGTTAGAACAATAGGTTCTGTTTAGGGTTGGGGAGGGGAGAGGGCTAGATGAGCTATATTTAGCGTTTTAGGAAGTGCCAGGAGGGCGACCGCCCCTAGAGGACCTGGCGGGTTAGGTTAGGGAATCTAAGCAAGGTGCCCGGAGGTCCCCTGCCACGTGCACTCTCCACCTAGGATTGGTCACCCCCCTGACACCTCTACTATATTTAGTTTAAGTTATGATTATTGTTTTTTTAGATTAATTTATCTTATAATAGTGTTATATTAAACTTATATTTAGCAGGTTCGCCTTTGTTATATAAAGTATAAAGGTTGGCTTTTGTGGTGGTGCCGCGACGTTTCGCCATCGTTGTGGCTTCTTCAGGCGTGCCACCTTTAGAGGAGATGTTACCTCTTTGAGTTTCAGGAGCCAACTGAACCTGTATGCCTCACTCTCCTAATAAACTCCCTTTTTATAATTTAGTTATTTTAATTTTTGTTTTCCTTCTTTTAGGTTTCCAATCGGTAATTATTCTTTATCCTTTATTTAGGTTTTACGGTAAGTATACGATTTGTATTCAGGTAAGTTATTTTTTCCTTCCTTTCTAGGGTTACAGGTAAGTACCAAATTCGGTTTCAGGTAAGTATTTTTCTTTCTTTTTCAGGTAAGTGTTTTTTACTTTTTTTCTCCTTTTCTAGGGTTATAGGTAAGTATTCCAATTGGTTTTACGAATAATTCCGATTTTTCCTTTTTTCAGGTTTTGCCGATCAATAAAATTTTTTAAAATAATCCCAATTTGACTCCAATTATTGTCTTCCCAAAAGTCAGCATTCCCAATCCCGTTTTCCCTTTCCAATTTCCCTTTTTCATCCCATTCCTAATTCCTCTTCCCGGAAGATTACCGATCCGGTTTGGATTCGGTTGGCAATGATCCAATTTTGGAATCATTGGGCTGTACTCCCTGCTTGGGAGTCTTACCAGCTACGTACCTCGCATCGTATTTTCCTTTAGGGTTGGACGGACCCAGGAGATGCGGAAATTTGGTCCTCTCGGGACAATTTTTCGGGGAAGAGGGACCTAGGGTTAGGGACTATTAGGGTTACCGGTTAGGGGTTAGGGTTAGGGTTACTGACAATTAGGGTTAGACAAAAAGGTTCTGTTTAGGGTTAGAACAATAGGTTCTGTTTAGGGTTGGGGAGGGGAGAGGGCTAGATGAGCTATATTTAGCGTTTTAGGAAGTGCCAGGAGGGCGACCGCCCCTAGAGGACCTGGCGGGTTAGGTTAGGGAATCTAAGCAAGGTGCCCGGAGGTCCCCTGCCACGTGCACTCTCCACCTAGGATTGGTCACCCCCCTGACACCTCTACTATATTTAGTTTAAGTTATGATTATTGTTTTTTTAGATTAATTTATCTTATAATAGTGTTATATTAAACTTATATTTAGCAGGTTCGCCTTTGTTATATAAAGTATAAAGGTTGGCTTTTGTGGTGGTGCCGCGACGTTTCGCCATCGTTGTGGCTTCTTCAGGCGTGCCACCTTTAGAGGAGATGTTACCTCTTTGAGTTTCAGGAGCCAACTGAACCTGTATGCCTCACTCTCCTAATAAACTCCCTTTTTATAATTTAGTTATTTTAATTTTTGTTTTCCTTCTTTTAGGTTTCCAATCGGTAATTATTCTTTATCCTTTATTTAGGTTTTACGGTAAGTATACGATTTGTATTCAGGTAAGTTATTTTTTCCTTCCTTTCTAGGGTTACAGGTAAGTACCAAATTCGGTTTCAGGTAAGTATTTTTCTTTCTTTTTCAGGTAAGTGTTTTTTACTTTTTTTCTCCTTTTCTAGGGTTATAGGTAAGTATTCCAATTGGTTTTACGAATAATTCCGATTTTTCCTTTTTTCAGGTTTTGCCGATCAATAAAATTTTTTAAAATAATCCCAATTTGACTCCAATTATTGTCTTCCCAAAAGTCAGCATTCCCAATCCCGTTTTCCCTTTCCAATTTCCCTTTTTCATCCCATTCCTAATTCCTCTTCCCGGAAGATTACCGATCCGGTTTGGATTCGGTTGGCAATGATCCAATTTTGGAATCATTGGGCTGTACTCCCTGCTTGGGAGTCTTACCAGCTACGTACCTCGCATCGTATTTTCCTTTAGGGTTGGACGGACCCAGGAGATGCGGAAATTTGGTCCTCTCGGGACAATTTTTCGGGGAAGAGGGACCTAGGGTTAGGGACTATTAGGGTTACCGGTTAGGGGTTAGGGTTAGGGTTACTGACAATTAGGGTTAGACAAAAAGGTTCTGTTTAGGGTTAGAACAATAGGTTCTGTTTAGGGTTGGGGAGGGGAGAGGGCTAGATGAGCTATATTTAGCGTTTTAGGAAGTGCCAGGAGGGCGACCGCCCCTAGAGGACCTGGCGGGTTAGGTTAGGGAATCTAAGCAAGGTGCCCGGAGGTCCCCTGCCACGTGCACTCTCCACCTAGGATTGGTCACCACCCCCTGACACCTCTACTATATTTAGTTTAAGTTATGATTATTGTTTTTTTAGATTAATTTATCTTATAATAGTGTTATATTAAACTTATATTTAGCAGGTTCGCCTTTGTTATATAAAGTATAAAGGTTGGCTTTTGTGGTGGTGCCGCGACGTTTCGCCATCGTTGTGGCTTCTTCAGGCGTGCCACCTTTAGAGGAGATGTTACCTCTTTGAGTTTCAGGAGCCAACTGAACCTGTATGCCTCACTCTCCTAATAAACTCCCTTTTTATAATTTAGTTATTTTAATTTTTGTTTTCCTTCTTTTAGGTTTCCAATCGGTAATTATTCTTTATCCTTTATTTAGGTTTTACGGTAAGTATACGATTTGTATTCAGGTAAGTTATTTTTTCCTTCCTTTCTAGGGTTACAGGTAAGTACCAAATTCGGTTTCAGGTAAGTATTTTTCTTTCTTTTTCAGGTAAGTGTTTTTTACTTTTTTTCTCCTTTTCTAGGGTTATAGGTAAGTATTCCAATTGGTTTTACGAATAATTCCGATTTTTCCTTTTTTCAGGTTTTGCCGATCAATAAAATTTTTTAAAATAATCCCAATTTGACTCCAATTATTGTCTTCCCAAAAGTCAGCATTCCCAATCCCGTTTTCCCTTTCCAATTTCCCTTTTTCATCCCATTCCTAATTCCTCTTCCCGGAAGATTACCGATCCGGTTTGGATTCGGTTGGCAATGATCCAATTTTGGAATCATTGGGCTGTACTCCCTGCTTGGGAGTCTTACCAGCTACGTACCTCGCATCGTATTTTCCTTTAGGGTTGGACGGACCCAGGAGATGCGGAAATTTGGTCCTCTCGGGACAATTTTTCGGGGAAGAGGGACCTAGGGTTAGGGACTATTAGGGTTACCGGTTAGGGGTTAGGGTTAGGGTTACTGACAATTAGGGTTAGACAAAAAGGTTCTGTTTAGGGTTAGAACAATAGGTTCTGTTTAGGGTTGGGGAGGGGAGAGGGCTAGATGAGCTATATTTAGCGTTTTAGGAAGTGCCAGGAGGGCGACCGCCCCTAGAGGACCTGGCGGGTTAGGTTAGGGAATCTAAGCAAGGTGCCCGGAGGTCCCCTGCCACGTGCACTCTCCACCTAGGATTGGTCACCCCCCTGACACCTCTACTATATTTAGTTTAAGTTATGATTATTGTTTTTTTAGATTAATTTATCTTATAATAGTGTTATATTAAACTTATATTTAGCAGGTTCGCCTTTGTTATATAAAGTATAAAGGTTGGCTTTTGTGGTGGTGCCGCGACGTTTCGCCATCGTTGTGGCTTCTTCAGGCGTGCCACCTTTAGAGGAGATGTTACCTCTTTGAGTTTCAGGAGCCAACTGAACCTGTATGCCTCACTCTCCTAATAAACTCCCTTTTTATAATTTAGTTATTTTAATTTTTGTTTTCCTTCTTTTAGGTTTCCAATCGGTAATTATTCTTTATCCTTTATTTAGGTTTTACGGTAAGTATACGATTTGTATTCAGGTAAGTTATTTTTTCCTTCCTTTCTAGGGTTACAGGTAAGTACCAAATTCGGTTTCAGGTAAGTATTTTTCTTTCTTTTTCAGGTAAGTGTTTTTTACTTTTTTTCTCCTTTTCTAGGGTTATAGGTAAGTATTCCAATTGGTTTTACGAATAATTCCGATTTTTCCTTTTTTCAGGTTTTGCCGATCAATAAAATTTTTTAAAATAATCCCAATTTGACTCCAATTATTGTCTTCCCAAAAGTCAGCATTCCCAATCCCGTTTTCCCTTTCCAATTTCCCTTTTTCATCCCATTCCTAATTCCTCTTCCCGGAAGATTACCGATCCGGTTTGGATTCGGTTGGCAATGATCCAATTTTGGAATCATTGGGCTGTACTCCCTGCTTGGGAGTCTTACCAGCTACGTACCTCGCATCGTATTTTCCTTTAGGGTTGGACGGACCCAGGAGATGCGGAAATTTGGTCCTCTCGGGACAATTTTTCGGGGAAGAGGGACCTAGGGTTAGGGACTATTAGGGTTACCGGTTAGGGGTTAGGGTTAGGGTTACTGACAATTAGGGTTAGACAAAAAGGTTCTGTTTAGGGTTAGAACAATAGGTTCTGTTTAGGGTTGGGGAGGGGAGAGGGCTAGATGAGCTATATTTAGCGTTTTAGGAAGTGCCAGGAGGGCGACCGCCCCTAGAGGACCTGGCGGGTTAGGTTAGGGAATCTAAGCAAGGTGCCCGGAGGTCCCCTGCCACGTGCACTCTCCACCTAGGATTGGTCACCCCCCTGACACCTCTACTATATTTAGTTTAAGTTATGATTATTGTTTTTTTAGATTAATTTATCTTATAATAGTGTTATATTAAACTTATATTTAGCAGGTTCGCCTTTGTTATATAAAGTATAAAGGTTGGCTTTTGTGGTGGTGCCGCGACGTTTCGCCATCGTTGTGGCTTCTTCAGGCGTGCCACCTTTAGAGGAGATGTTACCTCTTTGAGTTTCAGGAGCCAACTGAACCTGTATGCCTCACTCTCCTAATAAACTCCCTTTTTATAATTTAGTTATTTTAATTTTTGTTTTCCTTCTTTTAGGTTTCCAATCGGTAATTATTCTTTATCCTTTATTTAGGTTTTACGGTAAGTATACGATTTGTATTCAGGTAAGTTATTTTTTCCTTCCTTTCTAGGGTTACAGGTAAGTACCAAATTCGGTTTCAGGTAAGTATTTTTCTTTCTTTTTCAGGTAAGTGTTTTTTACTTTTTTTCTCCTTTTCTAGGGTTATAGGTAAGTATTCCAATTGGTTTTACGAATAATTCCGATTTTTCCTTTTTTCAGGTTTTGCCGATCAATAAAATTTTTTAAAATAATCCCAATTTGACTCCAATTATTGTCTTCCCAAAAGTCAGCATTCCCAATCCCGTTTTCCCTTTCCAATTTCCCTTTTTCATCCCATTCCTAATTCCTCTTCCCGGAAGATTACCGATCCGGTTTGGATTCGGTTGGCAATGATCCAATTTTGGAATCATTGGGCTGTACTCCCTGCTTGGGAGTCTTACCAGCTACGTACCTCGCATCGTATTTTCCTTTAGGGTTGGACGGACCCAGGAGATGCGGAAATTTGGTCCTCTCGGGACAATTTTTCGGGGAAGAGGGACCTAGGGTTAGGGACTATTAGGGTTACCGGTTAGGGGTTAGGGTTAGGGTTACTGACAATTAGGGTTAGACAAAAAGGTTCTGTTTAGGGTTAGAACAATAGGTTCTGTTTAGGGTTGGGGAGGGGAGAGGGCTAGATGAGCTATATTTAGCGTTTTAGGAAGTGCCAGGAGGGCGACCGCCCCTAGAGGACCTGGCGGGTTAGGTTAGGGAATCTAAGCAAGGTGCCCGGAGGTCCCCTGCCACGTGCACTCTCCACCTAGGATTGGTCACCCCCCTGACACCTCTACTATATTTAGTTTAAGTTATGATTATTGTTTTTTTAGATTAATTTATCTTATAATAGTGTTATATTAAACTTATATTTAGCAGGTTCGCCTTTGTTATATAAAGTATAAAGGTTGGCTTTTGTGGTGGTGCCGCGACGTTTCGCCATCGTTGTGGCTTCTTCAGGCGTGCCACCTTTAGAGGAGATGTTACCTCTTTGAGTTTCAGGAGCCAACTGAACCTGTATGCCTCACTCTCCTAATAAACTCCCTTTTTATAATTTAGTTATTTTAATTTTTGTTTTCCTTCTTTTAGGTTTCCAATCGGTAATTATTCTTTATCCTTTATTTAGGTTTTACGGTAAGTATACGATTTGTATTCAGGTAAGTTATTTTTTCCTTCCTTTCTAGGGTTACAGGTAAGTACCAAATTCGGTTTCAGGTAAGTATTTTTCTTTCTTTTTCAGGTAAGTGTTTTTTACTTTTTTTCTCCTTTTCTAGGGTTATAGGTAAGTATTCCAATTGGTTTTACGAATAATTCCGATTTTTCCTTTTTTCAGGTTTTGCCGATCAATAAAATTTTTTAAAATAATCCCAATTTGACTCCAATTATTGTCTTCCCAAAAGTCAGCATTCCCAATCCCGTTTTCCCTTTCCAATTTCCCTTTTTCATCCCATTCCTAATTCCTCTTCCCGGAAGATTACCGATCCGGTTTGGATTCGGTTGGCAATGATCCAATTTTGGAATCATTGGGCTGTACTCCCTGCTTGGGAGTCTTACCAGCTACGTACCTCGCATCGTATTTTCCTTTAGGGTTGGACGGACCCAGGAGATGCGGAAATTTGGTCCTCTCGGGACAATTTTTCGGGGAAGAGGGACCTAGGGTTAGGGACTATTAGGGTTACCGGTTAGGGGTTAGGGTTAGGGTTACTGACAATTAGGGTTAGACAAAAAGGTTCTGTTTAGGGTTAGAACAATAGGTTCTGTTTAGGGTTGGGGAGGGGAGAGGGCTAGATGAGCTATATTTAGCGTTTTAGGAAGTGCCAGGAGGGCGACCGCCCCTAGAGGACCTGGCGGGTTAGGTTAGGGAATCTAAGCAAGGTGCCCGGAGGTCCCCTGCCACGTGCACTCTCCACCTAGGATTGGTCACCCCCCTGACACCTCTACTATATTTAGTTTAAGTTATGATTATTGTTTTTTTAGATTAATTTATCTTATAATAGTGTTATATTAAACTTATATTTAGCAGGTTCGCCTTTGTTATATAAAGTATAAAGGTTGGCTTTTGTGGTGGTGCCGCGACGTTTCGCCATCGTTGTGGCTTCTTCAGGCGTGCCACCTTTAGAGGAGATGTTACCTCTTTGAGTTTCAGGAGCCAACTGAACCTGTATGCCTCACTCTCCTAATAAACTCCCTTTTTATAATTTAGTTATTTTAATTTTTGTTTTCCTTCTTTTAGGTTTCCAATCGGTAATTATTCTTTATCCTTTATTTAGGTTTTACGGTAAGTATACGATTTGTATTCAGGTAAGTTATTTTTTCCTTCCTTTCTAGGGTTACAGGTAAGTACCAAATTCGGTTTCAGGTAAGTATTTTTCTTTCTTTTTCAGGTAAGTGTTTTTTACTTTTTTTCTCCTTTTCTAGGGTTATAGGTAAGTATTCCAATTGGTTTTACGAATAATTCCGATTTTTCCTTTTTTCAGGTTTTGCCGATCAATAAAATTTTTTAAAATAATCCCAATTTGACTCCAATTATTGTCTTCCCAAAAGTCAGCATTCCCAATCCCGTTTTCCCTTTCCAATTTCCCTTTTTCATCCCATTCCTAATTCCTCTTCCCGGAAGATTACCGATCCGGTTTGGATTCGGTTGGCAATGATCCAATTTTGGAATCATTGGGCTGTACTCCCTGCTTGGGAGTCTTACCAGCTACGTACCTCGCATCGTATTTTCCTTTAGGGTTGGACGGACCCAGGAGATGCGGAAATTTGGTCCTCTCGGGACAATTTTTCGGGGAAGAGGGACCTAGGGTTAGGGACTATTAGGGTTACCGGTTAGGGGTTAGGGTTAGGGTTACTGACAATTAGGGTTAGACAAAAAGGTTCTGTTTAGGGTTAGAACAATAGGTTCTGTTTAGGGTTGGGGAGGGGAGAGGGCTAGATGAGCTATATTTAGCGTTTTAGGAAGTGCCAGGAGGGCGACCGCCCCTAGAGGACCTGGCGGGTTAGGTTAGGGAATCTAAGCAAGGTGCCCGGAGGTCCCCTGCCACGTGCACTCTCCACCTAGGATTGGTCACCCCCCTGACACCTCTACTATATTTAGTTTAAGTTATGATTATTGTTTTTTTAGATTAATTTATCTTATAATAGTGTTATATTAAACTTATATTTAGCAGGTTCGCCTTTGTTATATAAAGTATAAAGGTTGGCTTTTGTGGTGGTGCCGCGACGTTTCGCCATCGTTGTGGCTTCTTCAGGCGTGCCACCTTTAGAGGAGATGTTACCTCTTTGAGTTTCAGGAGCCAACTGAACCTGTATGCCTCACTCTCCTAATAAACTCCCTTTTTATAATTTAGTTATTTTAATTTTTGTTTTCCTTCTTTTAGGTTTCCAATCGGTAATTATTCTTTATCCTTTATTTAGGTTTTACGGTAAGTATACGATTTGTATTCAGGTAAGTTATTTTTTCCTTCCTTTCTAGGGTTACAGGTAAGTACCAAATTCGGTTTCAGGTAAGTATTTTTCTTTCTTTTTCAGGTAAGTGTTTTTTACTTTTTTTCTCCTTTTCTAGGGTTATAGGTAAGTATTCCAATTGGTTTTACGAATAATTCCGATTTTTCCTTTTTTCAGGTTTTGCCGATCAATAAAATTTTTTAAAATAATCCCAATTTGACTCCAATTATTGTCTTCCCAAAAGTCAGCATTCCCAATCCCGTTTTCCCTTTCCAATTTCCCTTTTTCATCCCATTCCTAATTCCTCTTCCCGGAAGATTACCGATCCGGTTTGGATTCGGTTGGCAATGATCCAATTTTGGAATCATTGGGCTGTACTCCCTGCTTGGGAGTCTTACCAGCTACGTACCTCGCATCGTATTTTCCTTTAGGGTTGGACGGACCCAGGAGATGCGGAAATTTGGTCCTCTCGGGACAATTTTTCGGGGAAGAGGGACCTAGGGTTAGGGACTATTAGGGTTACCGGTTAGGGGTTAGGGTTAGGGTTACTGACAATTAGGGTTAGACAAAAAGGTTCTGTTTAGGGTTAGAACAATAGGTTCTGTTTAGGGTTGGGGAGGGGAGAGGGCTAGATGAGCTATATTTAGCGTTTTAGGAAGTGCCAGGAGGGCGACCGCCCCTAGAGGACCTGGCGGGTTAGGTTAGGGAATCTAAGCAAGGTGCCCGGAGGTCCCCTGCCACGTGCACTCTCCACCTAGGATTGGTCACCCCCCTGACACCTCTACTATATTTAGTTTAAGTTATGATTATTGTTTTTTTAGATTAATTTATCTTATAATAGTGTTATATTAAACTTATATTTAGCAGGTTCGCCTTTGTTATATAAAGTATAAAGGTTGGCTTTTGTGGTGGTGCCGCGACGTTTCGCCATCGTTGTGGCTTCTTCAGGCGTGCCACCTTTAGAGGAGATGTTACCTCTTTGAGTTTCAGGAGCCAACTGAACCTGTATGCCTCACTCTCCTAATAAACTCCCTTTTTATAATTTAGTTATTTTAATTTTTGTTTTCCTTCTTTTAGGTTTCCAATCGGTAATTATTCTTTATCCTTTATTTAGGTTTTACGGTAAGTATACGATTTGTATTCAGGTAAGTTATTTTTTCCTTCCTTTCTAGGGTTACAGGTAAGTACCAAATTCGGTTTCAGGTAAGTATTTTTCTTTCTTTTTCAGGTAAGTGTTTTTTACTTTTTTTCTCCTTTTCTAGGGTTATAGGTAAGTATTCCAATTGGTTTTACGAATAATTCCGATTTTTCCTTTTTTCAGGTTTTGCCGATCAATAAAATTTTTTAAAATAATCCCAATTTGACTCCAATTATTGTCTTCCCAAAAGTCAGCATTCCCAATCCCGTTTTCCCTTTCCAATTTCCCTTTTTCATCCCATTCCTAATTCCTCTTCCCGGAAGATTACCGATCCGGTTTGGATTCGGTTGGCAATGATCCAATTTTGGAATCATTGGGCTGTACTCCCTGCTTGGGAGTCTTACCAGCTACGTACCTCGCATCGTATTTTCCTTTAGGGTTGGACGGACCCAGGAGATGCGGAAATTTGGTCCTCTCGGGACAATTTTTCGGGGAAGAGGGACCTAGGGTTAGGGACTATTAGGGTTACCGGTTAGGGGTTAGGGTTAGGGTTACTGACAATTAGGGTTAGACAAAAAGGTTCTGTTTAGGGTTAGAACAATAGGTTCTGTTTAGGGTTGGGGAGGGGAGAGGGCTAGATGAGCTATATTTAGCGTTTTAGGAAGTGCCAGGAGGGCGACCGCCCCTAGAGGACCTGGCGGGTTAGGTTAGGGAATCTAAGCAAGGTGCCCGGAGGTCCCCTGCCACGTGCACTCTCCACCTAGGATTGGTCACCCCCCTGACACCTCTACTATATTTAGTTTAAGTTATGATTATTGTTTTTTTAGATTAATTTATCTTATAATAGTGTTATATTAAACTTATATTTAGCAGGTTCGCCTTTGTTATATAAAGTATAAAGGTTGGCTTTTGTGGTGGTGCCGCGACGTTTCGCCATCGTTGTGGCTTCTTCAGGCGTGCCACCTTTAGAGGAGATGTTACCTCTTTGAGTTTCAGGAGCCAACTGAACCTGTATGCCTCACTCTCCTAATAAACTCCCTTTTTATAATTTAGTTATTTTAATTTTTGTTTTCCTTCTTTTAGGTTTCCAATCGGTAATTATTCTTTATCCTTTATTTAGGTTTTACGGTAAGTATACGATTTGTATTCAGGTAAGTTATTTTTTCCTTCCTTTCTAGGGTTACAGGTAAGTACCAAATTCGGTTTCAGGTAAGTATTTTTCTTTCTTTTTCAGGTAAGTGTTTTTTACTTTTTTTCTCCTTTTCTAGGGTTATAGGTAAGTATTCCAATTGGTTTTACGAATAATTCCGATTTTTCCTTTTTTCAGGTTTTGCCGATCAATAAAATTTTTTAAAATAATCCCAATTTGACTCCAATTATTGTCTTCCCAAAAGTCAGCATTCCCAATCCCGTTTTCCCTTTCCAATTTCCCTTTTTCATCCCATTCCTAATTCCTCTTCCCGGAAGATTACCGATCCGGTTTGGATTCGGTTGGCAATGATCCAATTTTGGAATCATTGGGCTGTACTCCCTGCTTGGGAGTCTTACCAGCTACGTACCTCGCATCGTATTTTCCTTTAGGGTTGGACGGACCCAGGAGATGCGGAAATTTGGTCCTCTCGGGACAATTTTTCGGGGAAGAGGGACCTAGGGTTAGGGACTATTAGGGTTACCGGTTAGGGGTTAGGGTTAGGGTTACTGACAATTAGGGTTAGACAAAAAGGTTCTGTTTAGGGTTAGAACAATAGGTTCTGTTTAGGGTTGGGGAGGGGAGAGGGCTAGATGAGCTATATTTAGCGTTTTAGGAAGTGCCAGGAGGGCGACCGCCCCTAGAGGACCTGGCGGGTTAGGTTAGGGAATCTAAGCAAGGTGCCCGGAGGTCCCCTGCCACGTGCACTCTCCACCTAGGATTGGTCACCCCCCTGACACCTCTACTATATTTAGTTTAAGTTATGATTATTGTTTTTTTAGATTAATTTATCTTATAATAGTGTTATATTAAACTTATATTTAGCAGGTTCGCCTTTGTTATATAAAGTATAAAGGTTGGCTTTTGTGGTGGTGCCGCGACGTTTCGCCATCGTTGTGGCTTCTTCAGGCGTGCCACCTTTAGAGGAGATGTTACCTCTTTGAGTTTCAGGAGCCAACTGAACCTGTATGCCTCACTCTCCTAATAAACTCCCTTTTTATAATTTAGTTATTTTAATTTTTGTTTTCCTTCTTTTAGGTTTCCAATCGGTAATTATTCTTTATCCTTTATTTAGGTTTTACGGTAAGTATACGATTTGTATTCAGGTAAGTTATTTTTTCCTTCCTTTCTAGGGTTACAGGTAAGTACCAAATTCGGTTTCAGGTAAGTATTTTTCTTTCTTTTTCAGGTAAGTGTTTTTTACTTTTTTTCTCCTTTTCTAGGGTTATAGGTAAGTATTCCAATTGGTTTTACGAATAATTCCGATTTTTCCTTTTTTCAGGTTTTGCCGATCAATAAAATTTTTTAAAATAATCCCAATTTGACTCCAATTATTGTCTTCCCAAAAGTCAGCATTCCCAATCCCGTTTTCCCTTTCCAATTTCCCTTTTTCATCCCATTCCTAATTCCTCTTCCCGGAAGATTACCGATCCGGTTTGGATTCGGTTGGCAATGATCCAATTTTGGAATCATTGGGCTGTACTCCCTGCTTGGGAGTCTTACCAGCTACGTACCTCGCATCGTATTTTCCTTTAGGGTTGGACGGACCCAGGAGATGCGGAAATTTGGTCCTCTCGGGACAATTTTTCGGGGAAGAGGGACCTAGGGTTAGGGACTATTAGGGTTACCGGTTAGGGGTTAGGGTTAGGGTTACTGACAATTAGGGTTAGACAAAAAGGTTCTGTTTAGGGTTAGAACAATAGGTTCTGTTTAGGGTTGGGGAGGGGAGAGGGCTAGATGAGCTATATTTAGCGTTTTAGGAAGTGCCAGGAGGGCGACCGCCCCTAGAGGACCTGGCGGGTTAGGTTAGGGAATCTAAGCAAGGTGCCCGGAGGTCCCCTGCCACGTGCACTCTCCACCTAGGATTGGTCACCCCCCTGACACCTCTACTATATTTAGTTTAAGTTATGATTATTGTTTTTTTAGATTAATTTATCTTATAATAGTGTTATATTAAACTTATATTTAGCAGGTTCGCCTTTGTTATATAAAGTATAAAGGTTGGCTTTTGTGGTGGTGCCGCGACGTTTCGCCATCGTTGTGGCTTCTTCAGGCGTGCCACCTTTAGAGGAGATGTTACCTCTTTGAGTTTCAGGAGCCAACTGAACCTGTATGCCTCACTCTCCTAATAAACTCCCTTTTTATAATTTAGTTATTTTAATTTTTGTTTTCCTTCTTTTAGGTTTCCAATCGGTAATTATTCTTTATCCTTTATTTAGGTTTTACGGTAAGTATACGATTTGTATTCAGGTAAGTTATTTTTTCCTTCCTTTCTAGGGTTACAGGTAAGTACCAAATTCGGTTTCAGGTAAGTATTTTTCTTTCTTTTTCAGGTAAGTGTTTTTTACTTTTTTTCTCCTTTTCTAGGGTTATAGGTAAGTATTCCAATTGGTTTTACGAATAATTCCGATTTTTCCTTTTTTCAGGTTTTGCCGATCAATAAAATTTTTTAAAATAATCCCAATTTGACTCCAATTATTGTCTTCCCAAAAGTCAGCATTCCCAATCCCGTTTTCCCTTTCCAATTTCCCTTTTTCATCCCATTCCTAATTCCTCTTCCCGGAAGATTACCGATCCGGTTTGGATTCGGTTGGCAATGATCCAATTTTGGAATCATTGGGCTGTACTCCCTGCTTGGGAGTCTTACCAGCTACGTACCTCGCATCGTATTTTCCTTTAGGGTTGGACGGACCCAGGAGATGCGGAAATTTGGTCCTCTCGGGACAATTTTTCGGGGAAGAGGGACCTAGGGTTAGGGACTATTAGGGTTACCGGTTAGGGGTTAGGGTTAGGGTTACTGACAATTAGGGTTAGACAAAAAGGTTCTGTTTAGGGTTAGAACAATAGGTTCTGTTTAGGGTTGGGGAGGGGAGAGGGCTAGATGAGCTATATTTAGCGTTTTAGGAAGTGCCAGGAGGGCGACCGCCCCTAGAGGACCTGGCGGGTTAGGTTAGGGAATCTAAGCAAGGTGCCCGGAGGTCCCCTGCCACGTGCACTCTCCACCTAGGATTGGTCACCCCCCTGACACCTCTACTATATTTAGTTTAAGTTATGATTATTGTTTTTTTAGATTAATTTATCTTATAATAGTGTTATATTAAACTTATATTTAGCAGGTTCGCCTTTGTTATATAAAGTATAAAGGTTGGCTTTTGTGGTGGTGCCGCGACGTTTCGCCATCGTTGTGGCTTCTTCAGGCGTGCCACCTTTAGAGGAGATGTTACCTCTTTGAGTTTCAGGAGCCAACTGAACCTGTATGCCTCACTCTCCTAATAAACTCCCTTTTTATAATTTAGTTATTTTAATTTTTGTTTTCCTTCTTTTAGGTTTCCAATCGGTAATTATTCTTTATCCTTTATTTAGGTTTTACGGTAAGTATACGATTTGTATTCAGGTAAGTTATTTTTTCCTTCCTTTCTAGGGTTACAGGTAAGTACCAAATTCGGTTTCAGGTAAGTATTTTTCTTTCTTTTTCAGGTAAGTGTTTTTTACTTTTTTTCTCCTTTTCTAGGGTTATAGGTAAGTATTCCAATTGGTTTTACGAATAATTCCGATTTTTCCTTTTTTCAGGTTTTGCCGATCAATAAAATTTTTTAAAATAATCCCAATTTGACTCCAATTATTGTCTTCCCAAAAGTCAGCATTCCCAATCCCGTTTTCCCTTTCCAATTTCCCTTTTTCATCCCATTCCTAATTCCTCTTCCCGGAAGATTACCGATCCGGTTTGGATTCGGTTGGCAATGATCCAATTTTGGAATCATTGGGCTGTACTCCCTGCTTGGGAGTCTTACCAGCTACGTACCTCGCATCGTATTTTCCTTTAGGGTTGGACGGACCCAGGAGATGCGGAAATTTGGTCCTCTCGGGACAATTTTTCGGGGAAGAGGGACCTAGGGTTAGGGACTATTAGGGTTACCGGTTAGGGGTTAGGGTTAGGGTTACTGACAATTAGGGTTAGACAAAAAGGTTCTGTTTAGGGTTAGAACAATAGGTTCTGTTTAGGGTTGGGGAGGGGAGAGGGCTAGATGAGCTATATTTAGCGTTTTAGGAAGTGCCAGGAGGGCGACCGCCCCTAGAGGACCTGGCGGGTTAGGTTAGGGAATCTAAGCAAGGTGCCCGGAGGTCCCCTGCCACGTGCACTCTCCACCTAGGATTGGTCACCCCCCTGACACCTCTACTATATTTAGTTTAAGTTATGATTATTGTTTTTTTAGATTAATTTATCTTATAATAGTGTTATATTAAACTTATATTTAGCAGGTTCGCCTTTGTTATATAAAGTATAAAGGTTGGCTTTTGTGGTGGTGCCGCGACGTTTCGCCATCGTTGTGGCTTCTTCAGGCGTGCCACCTTTAGAGGAGATGTTACCTCTTTGAGTTTCAGGAGCCAACTGAACCTGTATGCCTCACTCTCCTAATAAACTCCCTTTTTATAATTTAGTTATTTTAATTTTTGTTTTCCTTCTTTTAGGTTTCCAATCGGTAATTATTCTTTATCCTTTATTTAGGTTTTACGGTAAGTATACGATTTGTATTCAGGTAAGTTATTTTTTCCTTCCTTTCTAGGGTTACAGGTAAGTACCAAATTCGGTTTCAGGTAAGTATTTTTCTTTCTTTTTCAGGTAAGTGTTTTTTACTTTTTTTCTCCTTTTCTAGGGTTATAGGTAAGTATTCCAATTGGTTTTACGAATAATTCCGATTTTTCCTTTTTTCAGGTTTTGCCGATCAATAAAATTTTTTAAAATAATCCCAATTTGACTCCAATTATTGTCTTCCCAAAAGTCAGCATTCCCAATCCCGTTTTCCCTTTCCAATTTCCCTTTTTCATCCCATTCCTAATTCCTCTTCCCGGAAGATTACCGATCCGGTTTGGATTCGGTTGGCAATGATCCAATTTTGGAATCATTGGGCTGTACTCCCTGCTTGGGAGTCTTACCAGCTACGTACCTCGCATCGTATTTTCCTTTAGGGTTGGACGGACCCAGGAGATGCGGAAATTTGGTCCTCTCGGGACAATTTTTCGGGGAAGAGGGACCTAGGGTTAGGGACTATTAGGGTTACCGGTTAGGGGTTAGGGTTAGGGTTACTGACAATTAGGGTTAGACAAAAAGGTTCTGTTTAGGGTTAGAACAATAGGTTCTGTTTAGGGTTGGGGAGGGGAGAGGGCTAGATGAGCTATATTTAGCGTTTTAGGAAGTGCCAGGAGGGCGACCGCCCCTAGAGGACCTGGCGGGTTAGGTTAGGGAATCTAAGCAAGGTGCCCGGAGGTCCCCTGCCACGTGCACTCTCCACCTAGGATTGGTCACCCCCCTGACACCTCTACTATATTTAGTTTAAGTTATGATTATTGTTTTTTTAGATTAATTTATCTTATAATAGTGTTATATTAAACTTATATTTAGCAGGTTCGCCTTTGTTATATAAAGTATAAAGGTTGGCTTTTGTGGTGGTGCCGCGACGTTTCGCCATCGTTGTGGCTTCTTCAGGCGTGCCACCTTTAGAGGAGATGTTACCTCTTTGAGTTTCAGGAGCCAACTGAACCTGTATGCCTCACTCTCCTAATAAACTCCCTTTTTATAATTTAGTTATTTTAATTTTTGTTTTCCTTCTTTTAGGTTTCCAATCGGTAATTATTCTTTATCCTTTATTTAGGTTTTACGGTAAGTATACGATTTGTATTCAGGTAAGTTATTTTTTCCTTCCTTTCTAGGGTTACAGGTAAGTACCAAATTCGGTTTCAGGTAAGTATTTTTCTTTCTTTTTCAGGTAAGTGTTTTTTACTTTTTTTCTCCTTTTCTAGGGTTATAGGTAAGTATTCCAATTGGTTTTACGAATAATTCCGATTTTTCCTTTTTTCAGGTTTTGCCGATCAATAAAATTTTTTAAAATAATCCCAATTTGACTCCAATTATTGTCTTCCCAAAAGTCAGCATTCCCAATCCCGTTTTCCCTTTCCAATTTCCCTTTTTCATCCCATTCCTAATTCCTCTTCCCGGAAGATTACCGATCCGGTTTGGATTCGGTTGGCAATGATCCAATTTTGGAATCATTGGGCTGTACTCCCTGCTTGGTCTTACCAGCTACGTACCTCGCATCGTATTTTCCTTTAGGGTTGGACGGACCCAGGAGATGCGGAAATTTGGTCCTCTCGGGACAATTTTTCGGGGAAGAGGGACCTAGGGTTAGGGACTATTAGGGTTACCGGTTAGGGGTTAGGGTTAGGGTTACTGACAATTAGGGTTAGACAAAAGGTTCTGTTTAGGGTTAGAACAATAGGTTCTGTTTAGGGTTGGGGAGGGGAGAGGGCTAGATGAGCTATATTTAGCGTTTTAGGAAGTGCCAGGAGGGCGACCGCCCCTAGAGGACCTGGCGGGTTAGGTTAGGGGAATCTAAGCAAGGTGCCCGGAGGTCCCCTGCCACGTGCACTCTCCACCTAGGATTGGTCACCCCCCTGACACCTCTACTATATTTAGTTTAAGTTATGATTATTGTTTTTTTAGATTAATTTATCTTATAATAGTGTTATATTAAACTTATATTTAGCAGGTTCGCCTTTGTTATATAAAGTATAAAGGTTGCTTTTGTGGTGGTGCCGCGACGTTTCGCCATCGTTGTGGCTTCTTCAGGCGTGCCACCTTTAGAGGAGATGTTACCTCTTTGAGTTTCAGGAGCCAACTGAACCTGTATGCCTCACTCTCCTAATAAACTCCCTTTTTATAATTTAGTTATTTTAATTTTTGTTTTCCTTCTTTTAGGTTTCCAATCGGTAATTATTCTTTATCCTTTATTTAGGTTTTACGGTAAGTATACGATTTGTATTCAGGTAAGTTATTTTTTCCTTCCTTTCTAGGGTTACAGGTAAGTACCAAATTCGGTTTCAGGTAAGTATTTTTCTTTCTTTTTCAGGTAAGTGTTTTTTACTTTTTTTCTCCTTTTCTAGGGTTATAGGTAGTATTCCAATTGGTTTTACGAATAATTCCGATTTTTCCTTTTTTCAGGTTTTGCCGATCAATAAAATTTTTTAAAATAATCCCAATTTGACTCCAATTATTGTCTTCCCAAAAGTCAGCATTCCCAATCCCGTTTTCCCTTTCCAATTTCCCTTTTTCATCCCATTCCTAATTCCCTCTTCCCGGAAGATTACCGATCCGGTTTGGATTCGGTTGGCAATGATCCAATTTTGGAATCATTGGGCTGTACTCCCTGCTTGGGAGTCTTACCAGCTACGTACCTCGCATCGTATTTTCCTTTAGGGTTGGACGGACCCAGGAGATGCGGAAATTTGGTCCTCTCGGGACAATTTTTCGGGAAGAGGGACCTAGGGTTAGGGACTATTAGGGTTACCGGTTAGGGGGTTAGGGTTAGGGTTACTGACAATTAGGGTTAGACAAAAAGGTTCTGTTTAGGGTTAGAACAATAGGTTCTGTTTAGGGTTGGGGAGGGGAGAGGGCTAGATGAGCTATATTTAGCGTTTTAGGAAGTGCCAGGAGGGCGACCGCCCCTAGAGGACCTGGCGGGTTAGGTTAGGGAATCTAAGCAAGGTGCCCGGAGGTCCCCTGCCACGTGCACTCTCCACCTAGGATTGGTCACCCCCCTGACACCTCTACTATATTTAGTTTAAGTTATGATTATTGTTTTTTTAGATTAATTTATCTTATAATAGTGTTATATTAAACTTATATTTAGCAGGTTCGCCTTTGTTATATAAAGTATAAAGGTTGGCTTTTGTGGTGGTGCCGCGACGTTTCGCCATCGTTGTGGCTTCTTCAGGCGTGCCACCTTTAGAGGAGGATGTTACCTCTTTGAGTTTCAGGAGCCAACTGAACCTGTATGCCTCACTCTCCTAATAAACTCCCTTTTTATAATTTAGTTATTTTAATTTTTGTTTTCCTTCTTTTAGGTTTCCAATCGGTAATTATTCTTTATCCTTTATTTAGGTTTTACGGTAAGTATACGATTTGTATTCAGGTAAGTTATTTTTTCCTTCCTTTCTAGGGTTACAGGTAAGTACCAAATTCGGTTTCAGGTAAGTATTTTTCTTTCTTTTTCAGGTAAGTGTTTTTTACTTTTTTTCTCCTTTTCTAGGGTTATAGGTAAGTATTCCAATTGGTTTTACGAATAATTCCGATTTTTTCCTTTTTTCAGGTTTTGCCGATCAATAAAATTTTTTAAAATAATCCCAATTTGACTCCAATTATTGTCTTCCCAAAAGTCAGCATTCCCAATCCCGTTTTCCCTTTCCAATTTCCCTTTTTCATCCCATTCCTAATTCCTCTTCCCGGAAGATTACCGATCCGGTTTGGATTCGGTTGGCAATGATCCAATTTTGGAATCATTGGGCTGTACTCCCTGCTTGGGAGTCTTACCAGCTACGTACCTCGCATCGTATTTTCCTTTAGGGTTGGACGGACCCAGGAGATGCGGAAATTTGGTCCTCTCGGGACAATTTTTCGGGGAAGAGGGACCTAGGGTTAGGGACTATTAGGGTTACCGGTTAGGGGTTAGGGTTAGGGTTACTGACAATTAGGGTTAGACAAAAAGGTTCTGTTTAGGGTTAGAACAATAGGTTCTGTTTAGGGTTGGGGAGGGGAGAGGGCTAGATGAGCTATATTTAGCGTTTTAGGAAGTGCCAGGAGGGCGACCGCCCCTAGAGGACCTGGCGGGTTAGGTTAGGGAATCTAAGCAAGGTGCCCGGAGGTCCCCTGCCACGTGCACTCTCCACCTAGGATTGGTCACCCCCCTGACACCTCTACTATATTTAGTTTAAGTTATGATTATTGTTTTTTTAGATTAATTTATCTTATAATAGTGTTATATTAAACTTATATTTAGCAGGTTCGCCTTTGTTATATAAAGTATAAAGGTTGGCTTTTGTGGTGGTGCCGCGACGTTTCGCCATCGTTGTGGCTTCTTCAGGCGTGCCACCTTTAGAGGAGATGTTACCTCTTTGAGTTTCAGGAGCCAACTGAACCTGTATGCCTCACTCTCCTAATAAACTCCCTTTTTATAATTTAGTTATTTTAATTTTTGTTTTCCTTCTTTTAGGTTTCCAATCGGTAATTATTCTTTATCCTTTATTTTAGGTTTTACGGTAAGTATACGATTTGTATTCAGGTAAGTTATTTTTTCCTTCCTTTCTAGGGTTACAGGTAAGTACCAAATTCGGTTTCAGGTAAGTATTTTCTTTCTTTTTCAGGTAAGTGTTTTTTACTTTTTTTCTCCTTTTCTAGGGTTATAGGTAAGTATTCCAATTGGTTTTACGAATAATTCCGATTTTTCCTTTTTTCAGGTTTTGCCGATCAATAAAATTTTTTAAAATAATCCCAATTTGACTCCAATTATTGTCTTCCCAAAAGTCAGCATTCCCAATCCCGTTTTCCCTTTCCAATTTCCCTTTTTCATCCCATTCCTAATTCCTCTTCCCGGAAGATTACCGATCCGGTTTGGATTCGGTTGGCAATGATCCAATTTTGGAATCATTGGGCTGTACTCCCTGCTTGGGAGTCTTACCAGCTACGTACCTCGCATCGTATTTTCCTTTAGGGTTGGACGGACCCAGGAGATGCGGAAATTTGGTCCTCTCGGGACAATTTTTCGGGGAAGAGGGACCTAGGGTTAGGGACTATTAGGGTTACCGGTTAGGGGTTAGGGTTAGGGTTACTGACAATTAGGGTTAGACAAAAAGGTTCTGTTTAGGGTTAGAACAATAGGTTCTGTTTAGGGTTGGGAGGGGAGAGGGCTAGATGAGCTATATTTAGCGTTTTAGGAAGTGCCAGGAGGGCGACCGCCCCTAGAGGACCTGGCGGGTTAGGTTAGGGAATCTAAGCAAGGTGCCCGGAGGTCCCCTGCCACGTGCACTCTCCACCTAGGATTGGTCACCCCCTGACACCTCTACTATATTTAGTTTAAGTTATGATTATTGTTTTTTTAGATTAATTTATCTTATAATAGTGTTATATTAAACTTATATTTAGCAGGTTCGCCTTTGTTATATAAAGTATAAAGGTTGGCTTTTGTGGTGGTGCCGCGACGTTTCGCCATCGTTGTGGCTTCTTCAGGCGTGCCACCTTTAGAGGAGATGTTACCTCTTTGAGTTTCAGGAGCCAACTGAACCTGTATGCCTCACTCTCCTAATAAACTCCCTTTTTATAATTTAGTTATTTTAATTTTTGTTTTCCTTCTTTTAGGTTTCCAATCGGTAATTATTCTTTATCCTTTATTTAGGTTTTACGGTAAGTATACGATTTGTATTCAGGTAAGTTATTTTTTCCTTCCTTTCTAGGGTTACAGGTAAGTACCAAATTCGGTTTCAGGTAAGTATTTTTCTTTCTTTTTCAGGTAAGTGTTTTTTACTTTTTTTCTCCTTTTCTAGGGTTATAGGTAAGTATTCCAATTGGTTTTACGAATAATTCCGATTTTTCCTTTTTTCAGGTTTTGCCGATCAATAAAATTTTTTAAAATAATCCCAATTTGACTCCAATTATTGTCTTCCCAAAAGTCAGCATTCCCAATCCCGTTTTCCCTTTCCAATTTCCCTTTTTCATCCCATTCCTAATTCCTCTTCCCGGAAGATTACCGATCCGGTTTGGATTCGGTTGGCAATGATCCAATTTTGGAATCATTGGGCTGTACTCCCTGCTTGGGAGTCTTACCAGCTACGTACCTCGCATCGTATTTTCCTTTAGGGTTGGACGGACCCAGGAGATGCGGAAATTTGGTCCTCTCGGGACAATTTTTCGGGGAAGAGGGACCTAGGGTTAGGGACTATTAGGGTTACCGGTTAGGGGTTAGGGTTAGGGTTACTGACAATTAGGGTTAGACAAAAAGGTTCTGTTTAGGGTTAGAACAATAGGTTCTGTTTAGGGTTGGGGAGGGGAGAGGGCTAGATGAGCTATATTTAGCGTTTTAGGAAGTGCCAGGAGGGCGACCGCCCCTAGAGGACCTGGCGGGTTAGGTTAGGGAATCTAAGCAAGGTGCCCGGAGGTCCCCTGCCACGTGCACTCTCCACCTAGGATTGGTCACCCCCCTGACACCTCTACTATATTTAGTTTAAGTTATGATTATTGTTTTTTTAGATTAATTTATCTTATAATAGTGTTATATTAAACTTATATTTAGCAGGTTCGCCTTTGTTATATAAAGTATAAAGGTTGGCTTTTGTGGTGGTGCCGCGACGTTTCGCCATCGTTGTGGCTTCTTCAGGCGTGCCACCTTTAGAGGAGATGTTACCTCTTGAGTTTCAGGAGCCAACTGAACCTGTATGCCTCACTCTCCTAATAAACTCCCTTTTTATAATTTA